>LNAC01000084.1:1763474-1886659 GCA_002007465.1 Ailurus styani | reverse complement strand
GAAGGCAGCGGCTTTAACCCACTGAGCCACCCAGGCGCCCCGTTTTCAGGTTTTTGCCATTGGCTATGATAAGCTGCAGATTTTCATATATGGGTTTTATTATCTTGATGTAATTTCCTTCTGTTTCTACTTTGTTGAGTATTTTTTATTCATGAAAAGGTGTTGAATTTTGTGACATGATCACAAAAGGTGATCATTTGGTTTTTGTCCTTAATGTGGTAGATTACATGGATTGATTTTCATATGTTGAGCCATTCTTGTATTCCAGGAATCCCACTTGGTTCTGATTGTTGGTTCTGATTGGTTCTGATCCTTTTAATGTGCTGTTGGATTTGGTTTGCTTAGTGTTTAAGGTTTTTGTGGGTTTTTTTAAGAGTTTTTGTATCAATACTCATCAGAGATCTATTGATCCATAGTTTTCTTGTCTGATTTTGGTATCAGGATAGTGCTGGCCTCATAGAATGATTTTGGAAATACTCTCTCAATTTTTTGGAAGAGTTTGAAAAGAATTGTTAATTGTTTAACTGTTTGGTAGACTTTTATTTTATTTTTTTATTTTTAAAGATTTATTTATTTCACAGAGGGAGAGAGATCACAAGGAGGCAGAGAGGCAGGCAGAGAGAGAGAGAGGGGGAAGCAGGCTCCCCGCTGAGCAGGGAGCCCAATGCGGTCCTCGATCCCAGGACCCTGAGATCATGACCTGAGCCGAAAGCAGAGGCTTTAACCCACTGAGCCACCCAGGCGCCGTGTTTGGTAGACTTTTAGTGAAGCCATCTTGTCTGGGGCTTTTATTTGTTGGGAGATTTTTTGTTATGATTCACTCTCCTTACTAGATTCAGTTCTGTTCAGTCTTTTAATTTATTCACAATTCACTCTTGGTAGGTTGCCTGTTTCTAGACATGTATCCATTTCTTCTAGGTTATCTAGTCTGTTGGCATATACTTGTTCGTTATAGCCTCTTAGGATCCCTTTTTATTTCTGTATCATTTGTAATGTGTCCTCTTTTCACTTCTGATTTATGTTGTCTTTTTTTTGTTAGCGTAGCTAATGGTTTGTTGATTTGATCTATTCTCTATTTCATTTCTCCTCTAATTTTTATTATTTCCTTCCTTCTGATAACTTTGGGTTTATTTTGTCCTTTTTCTAGTTCCTGAGATGATTGGACGTCTTTTTTTTTTTTTTTTNCTATTTTTTAGAGCAGTTTTATGTTCACAGCAAAATTAAGCACAATGTACAAAGATTTTTGATATGCCTACACCTCACTGCACATCCATAACCCCTTGCATTATGTACATCTCTTATCAGAGTGATAACATGTTACAATCGATGAACTTAGATTGACACATCATTATCACCCAAAGTCCATAGTTCACATTAGGGTTTACTCTTGGTTGTACATACTGTACATTTAGACAAGTATAATGACATGCATACACCCTTTTAGTATCCTACAGAGTAGTTTCACCACCCTAAAAATCCTCTGTTCTCTGCCTACTCCCTTCCTCCTCCCTTAACCCCAGACAGCCATTGGTCATTTATTCTCTCCATACTTGCCTTTTCCAGAATGTCATTTGTTTGGTATCATAGAGTATGCAGCCTTTTCCACCTGGCTACTTTCACTTAGTCCTATGCATCAGTTTGCTTGATTGTGTCTCATAAGTCCTTTAGACTTTTTTTCACTTTTGTTCATTCTTCTTTATATACTTCTGACTTGATAACTTTAAATAAATGGCCTTTGAGTTCATTGATTCTTCTGCTTGATCGAGTCTGATGTTGATCCCCTCTAGTGAATTTTTCAGTTCAGTTTGTATTCTTCAGCTCCAGAATTGCCATTTTTTATGTATACAGTTTTGTAATCTTTGTTTTCTCGTTTTGTTCGCAAATTGTTTTCCTGATTTTGTGAAGTTATCTGTGTCCTCTTATAGCACATTAAGCTTAAAATGATTATTTTGAATTTTTTATCAGGTAATTCATAGATCTCTGTTTCTTTTTGGTCACTTTATGGAGATTTATTTTGTTTTCTTTGATTGAGTCATTGTTTCCCTGTTTATGTACCTTGTTATTTTTTGATGTGGTTTTTGCATTTGAGAAAATAGCTGCCTCTGTCTGTCTTTACAGACTGGCTTTGTAGTGGGGGAAGATCTTCCCCAGTCAGCCCAGCTAAGTTTCTGGGAGCATCTCAAACTTTTTATGGGGATGTGTCATCTCTGTACTACATGTATGTAAGCCAGCCCCCTCCTCATCCCAGGTTTGAGTTTTGTTGTTTTTTTTTTTTTTTTTCAGGAGGTTGTAGTGTCTGCTCTGTCGGGGGGTCTGAGGTATTGTAGGTTCAAAAACCCACAAGCTATCTCGTGTTCTCAGCGGCCCCGAGGCATCCAAAATAGTGCTTTGAGTCAGGCCAGACTAAAGCCAGTCTCTTGGGGAGCCCCCCAAACCTGGCACAGTGGATGATCGTTCTATGCTGCTCTTTCTTTTCCAAGGGAAAAGCTGTGAGGTGGGCTTTTCTTCCCAATCATTAGCTATGCTGGCATGGGGAAGGGACTGACATTGTTGAAATAAAACCTCTTTTCTTACCCATTTCAGTGCACCTGTTCTTGGCTTTGAGGTTACCTGGGAAACTGACCTCCTAACTGGCTTCTGGAGTTTTCATAAAGGAGACCCTATGAGGTCCTTTTGGACCATATATTGTTAAGTCAGTGTTTCTGTGGGGTGTTGAGTTTTGAGGCTTCCTATTCTGCCCTTTTTTTTTTTAAAGATGTATTTATTTATTTGACACAGAGAGAGATCAGATCACAAGTAGGCAGAGAGGCAGGCAGAGAGAGAGGAGGAAGCAGGCTCCCCGTGAGCAGGGAGCCCGATGGGGGCCTCGATCCCAGGATTCTGAGATCATGACCTGAGCTGAAGGCAGAGGCTTTAACCCACTGAGCCACCCAGGCGCCCCTAATTTACTTTTTAAATGACTTATTCTGAATTAGAGGAATGTTCTAGGTTTTGTGCCGCTTTCTGACTGGGGGTGCTCTGTATCATTAGGCTTGTCATGTTATTGAAGTGATGGTGGGGCATTACAACTTTTAGACCTATTTCTTAAGCTTCGATATTAGGCTTAATTTGGAGCCAGTAGACCTGCCCACCCTCCCACTCCCACACTTTATTTTTGTTTTTTTTTTAAATGCCATTTCAAGTATATAGAAAAAGTATGGAATTAAAAATCATATGCATCACTTGCTTTGTTAGCTCATCTGGTGTTGATTTGCATCAGATAAACACCTATAGATATAATTGGATCCCTCTGTTTAATCCTCCCACATCACATTTCCTGCCTGTCGGAGGTAGACACTTTGCTAGATTTTTTTTAAAATATATATATATTTTTTAATTTGACAGAGAGAGAGAGCAAGCATGAGGGAGGAGCAAAGGGGGAAGCAGACACCTTGCTGAGCAGGGAGTCCGATGTGGGGCTCCATCCCAGGACCGTGGGATCATGACCTGAGCCGAAGGCAGAGGCTTAACCGACTGAGCCACCCAGACGCCCCTCACTTTGCTGAATTTTATTCTCATACATTTTTATACTTTTACTATGCATGATTTTGTAGACATATTATTTTGCATGTTTTAAAATTCCATATGCATATTGTTCGTATCTTTCTTCAACATGCCTCTGAAATGTAGCTATGTTGATACATGTAGCTCTAATTCCATTTTCATTGCTGTGTTGCAATGTTTTTTATCTATTTCTTAACCACTTTTTTTCACATTTTATTCAAAATGACATTTGTTTTCAAAATTTTGCTCCTGTAAACATGTTTGCAGTGAGGATTTTTGTGAACCATATCAAAGAGTGTCTCTAGGATATGGATCTAGTTGCTGGGTCCCAGATAATACGTATCTTCGTCTGTGAGATGCCACATTGCTGTCCAAAATGCTTGCACTGATTTGCACTGCTGCCAGTGGTGTACGAGGCTGCTTATTCTTCCACACCCTCCCACACAAGAACCCAAGTCTTTCCCATTCAATTAACGCTAGCAGGCCTGCTGTGTGTAGTTTACTTTACCTGCAATAGGAATCAAACTTTATAATTCCAAACAGCTGTGTGACTGCCACGGTTGCACCTTAGGGATCCTTATGCAGCCACTTTAGTTATGATAAGCTAGTCTTGTTTCTTATTCCCCATAGCAGTCCTCGTAGTTGGGAACAGGTGGTTTAAACCTTAAAGGCTGAGCCAATTACATGATTGACACTGGGCCTATATCCAAGCAGTCTAAGTAGAGCATCAAATAGTGTTTTCAAAATAAAATTCAACATGGCATCACTCTTGCTTCTAGGTTAAAATAGTGCATGTTCTGCACAGTATTGCTCCTTATAGAATTCTTGTTTTATTTAAAAATATTGTTTTCTATCAGATGCTGGGCTGTGTACTTGAGAGTCTATTTAATTAGTGGCTGGTCATCATGTCATTTGACTGAATGGCTAACCTCCTAACGTCAGCCTTTTCAGGTCCTGTTTACTGTTGAATTCCAAAGTAATAGAGGCTCCACCCAAAATGAGTTTATCATGTATCTAATATCAGTCAGTTGTGGTTTTTCCCTCTGCCTGTTCCTAGTAAGACTGCTTATCATTTAAATCTAGTATGTTACATTAAAATCTTCATGATAGAGAAGGAAAAGGACAGACTGGGAGTTGGGGAGGTCTGAGTCCCGAATCCATTTCACCTCTGACTCATTCTTTGTCACTTGGGTGTCACCTATTTTTGTGGTCCAAAGCTTCTTATTAACTACTGCAAATTGCTGAGCCTAACAATATCATCTACCTGGACTACTTCTGAACAGGATGCTGCCCTCTCGAATTCTAACCCAATGTAATAGCCACGATTATTACCTTGTATTGGTATATACTGCTTATAAGTCTTATTTCCATAATAGCTACATTGGACTGGGCCTGTTAATCGTCTTTTAAATAAGTCAAGTATGAAATTTTGTGTTCACTGCACCCTTACCATTTGGGGGAGGGAACGTATCAAAAGTATTGGAACACCAAGATTGTAGTTTACCTTTGATAGAGCAGTGTGAATTCACCAAGCTCTTTCTTCATACTGCCTGGAGGGGTCTCTTTAAATAAGCCAGGTGAAGGGGCACCTCAGTGGCTCAGTCAGTTAAGCGTCTGCCTTGGGCTCAGGTCATGATCTCAGGGTCCTGGGGCTGAGTGCTGTGTCGGGCTCCATGCTCAGTGGGGAGCCTGCTTCTCCCTCTGCCTCTGCTTGTGCTCTCTCTCTCTCTCAAATAAATAAAATATTTAAAAAAAAAAAAGGACGCCTGGGTGGCTCAGTTGGTTAAGCCTCTGCCTTTGGCTCAGGTCATGATCTCAGGGTCTTGGGATCGAGTCCTGCATCGGGCTCTCTGCTCAGCGGGGAGCGTGCTTACCCCTCTCTCTCTGCCTGCCTCTCTGCCTACTTGTGATCTGTCAAATAAATAAATAAAATCGTAAAAAAAAAAAAAAGGGCAGGTGAGAAGAGGGACCTTTGTGAACTCTTCAGTGGTTGGTATGTAACAAGTAACAAGTATCTTACAGAAGAGAGGGATGTTTGACTACCCACACTGGAGCACTATCTCAGTTCCAGTGTAGAGGTCTAACGATCAAATTCCAATGGATTTGCATGTTTATCTTTGATGCTTTGGGATAACGTTATGGTGGTGTTAACAAATCTAGCTCCACGCAATACTCCCCTTCCATTGGAACCAGCAGTATCTGCGGTGCCTGGCCTAGCTCTTGGTGCTGCTGCGGTAGGGTGAGGGGGGTGGTGTGCCAGATCGTGGGATCCTGGTTCAAACTCCCGTCCAAACCTGTTTCATCACGCCCAGATTAAACCGCAAATTTGGATCTGTATTTGTACACTTGGACCCTGCTTCCACCTGAGCTTACCACTCCCCCTCCAACCCAACTTGAACCTCTGAGGTGACTTCCACCTCCAAGTGAGACATTGAACCTTGTGGTATTGCACAGTCTAAGCACACAGGCTTCAGAATTGGATCCAGACTAGCTTAAAACTGTATTCTGCTTACCAGCTTTGTATGGGTTATTCATTCTCTTAACTTTCCTCATTTGTAAAATAGGGCTAATGACACCTAATTTGCGGGGCCGATGTTAGGATCAAATGAGACGCTGTACACAAAGCCTTTGAGCCTAATTCCTGTTATTTTATAAATAATCACTACTCTTATCCTGTTTGGATTATTGCCATTGTCTCCCAAATTGGACTGAAACTGACCCTGACTTGACTTTCAGTATTGCATCCCTTATCTAACTATCTTACCTCCTGGCCTTGACCTACGATGATGGCTTTCTGTTCTCGCCATCGAGCTCATCAGCTCTGTCTGACTCCTGGCTCTAATCTTTGGTCCTTCCTCCAGCCCATACACTTGCCTAAAGTACCTCAGCACAGGCAGCTCTCAGATCCGTAAAGACTTCATTGCTTCCCCACCTGCCACCCTGACCCCAGACAGTATCTCCCTTTGAGAGCTAAAAGCCTGGGACTCATCTTGTACTCCTCACTCTGAAAACCCGTACCCAATCCCTCAGTGGATGCCGTGGCAAAATCCAGCATCTGACCACTTCTTGCCCTCTCTCCACCGCCCCATGATCTAACCCACCATCATGTGCGTGCTGGACTACGATAGCCTCTGAACTGGTCCTCCCCACCCCTGCCCCGCTATGGTTGATTCTCAACACAGCAGGCAGAGTGACTCTTTAACATCAAGCTGGACAGCATCACTCCTTTAGTTAAAATCAAAATGACTTCCTCAGAGTAAATGTTAAAGTTTTACTGAGGCCAGTGGGACATCCCTCCTCTCCTCTTTACTGAGCTCATATGGCTCCAGTCAGCCATGTGGCTCCCATCTCAGTATTTACTAGCTCTTCCTTCTGCCTGGAAAGTTCTTGGCCCAAAGGGTGGCATCACTTTCTCCCTCGAATTTGAGAAGTCTGTGTTTGAATGTCACTGTATCACAGAGGTGCCTGACCAGTGCAGGTGTATATAAGGTAACATCCATCCATCACTCCTATACACCTACCCCGCTGCACTCTTCTTTCCGTCACTTACACTGACATCTTATAGCCTTACTTTATATTGCCCCTCTCTGGCCACTTAGAATGGAAGCTCCTTGAGGTCAGGACTTCATCCCCTTTGTTCACGCTGTACCCTCAGCCCCCAGTGTAGTGCTTGCCACACAGGAGGCACTCAGTGTTTGTCGAATGAAGGCATGAAGGAAACTAATGATAACTACTGTTTGTTTGTTTTAATTCCTTCTGGATTGATGGGGCTCAGGAACAGTGAGGCTCTATTGTTAGTTCTGGGGTTTGCCTGTAAGTTTTGAATTTAAGTTTAGTATTCCTGCTTCTCCAACTTTCTGTAACTTGCAGGGGGGAGTCTATACATTTTGGATTCCTTAGGTATGGACTCTCCCCAGCCAGCAAGCTCTAAGTTGCAATCCCAAGAGCAGTTAGAAATTCTCAAAATGTAGCTGGTCTGGCACATTAATATCCTGAATTGTGCTGTCAAATGTGGGTGCAGTTTAGGGTAATGACTGTATTGCTCCTGACTCAGCTGCTTTCCTGTTTTCCTGTTCTCTTTGTTGGAATGACTGTACCTGTTCGGGTTGCACAATATGTTCACGACCTAGTTAAGACAGTGGAAGGTGATTTGTTTCTTAACTGCCTCCATACTGTTCCTGTTAATCGTAACCCTGCTAAATGAGCCAGGCCTAGGTTATATGTTAGTTAAGGATCTTTGACAGCAGACACCTTCTGCTAGCCTTGGAAAAAAGGGGACATTTACCAGGATTCAGGGGTGACTCAGGGAGCCCAAGAACTGGGCCTCGGGGAGAACCAGAATCAGGCCACAGGGATCCAGCAGCCCAAAGAGGGTCCGGTTCTTTCTTATCTCTGCCTCGTTTTCGATCAACTGGGCTTCCTCATCCAAAGGCCGCTGCTCTTAATTCCCAGTTCAAATGTAACTGTTCTGGCTCTAGAGAATTCTGCCTGGGAGTCCCTCCCTCTATTTTCTCCCCGAGTTCGGAGTTTCTCCAGAAGAACATTGTGTCGGCCCACCCCTAGTCCAGTCAACTGTGGGCAGGCGGTGGGTGGCATTGAGAAAACACCTCGCTGGAGTCAGTTCTTACCGATGGAGATTGGGAGGCAGGGAGGAGGGTCCTATTTAGCTGGCTGTCCCCAAATGTCCCTGCAACACATGGGTAATAAACTGTCTCTTTTTTCTTCGGTTTCAGCCACCTCTCAACCATTCTGAAGGGTGCTGTTTCTCCAGCTGGACCCACTGGGGGCCTCCAGGCATTAGTGTCCCCAGCTTATCTCTTGTTGGGTTCATCAAGACAATCTGTAGCTTTATCAATCACAGTTCTTTGACTTGTCTACAGTGTTTATTTTTAGAGCACCCTCCTGTAGTTTGTGTGAATTTCATAACAACTGTATGAGGCCAAGTAGAGCAGATATTCTTATCCCCATCTGCAAGTTAAGGATACATAAAGAGAGATATGAAGTAACTTTAGCCCCAATTTGGGCAGTGGTAGTAGCATCAGGACTAGAATGTTTTGCATATCACTTCCTTGTACCAAATTGCCTGCCAAGGGCCTGCACCAATTTTCATTCACTGTGAAATTTCTCCATACGAATGCCTCTTTCCCCTCATTCTGGCCCATGCTGCGTATTAATGGGGGAGTTCATCATTTTCGTAATGATTTTATTTTATTTTTTATTTTATTTGTAAAGATTTATTTATTTAAGTAATCTCTACACCCAACGTGGGACTCGAACTCACCCCCAAGATCAAGAGTCCCATGCTCTATTGACAGAGCCAGCCAGATTCCCCTTTCATGATGATTTTTTTTCTTTTTAAAATTAATGACTTTAAAGACCATTTGCTAAATACATTACACATGTTGCAAAAGTTCTTCATGATTTATATTTAAAATTTATAGTGTCCTTTTCATTGAAGATTATTTATTTCAATGTATTCCATTGTCCTTTTATATTCTGAATTCTTTTTTTTTTAAGATTTTATTTATCTATTTGACAGAGAGAGAGAGAGCACAAGTAGGCAGAGCAGCAGGCAGAGGAAAAGGGAGAAGCAGGCTCTCCACCGAGCAGGGAGCCCGATGTGGGACTCATGCCTGGGACCATGACCTGAGCTGAAGGCAGCAGCTTAACCGACTGAGCCACCCAGGCGTCCCTATACTCTGAATTCTATATCATACTTAGAATGGCCTTTCTCACACTGAGATTATTGAACCAGTCTTCTCTGTTTTATTTTTAAGGCTTATTTTACATTTATATGTTTAATCTACCTTAGATGTATTTATTTGTTCTGCAGCTTAATTTATCTAATTAATATAGCATACAATTTACCCTTTTTAAAAAGTATAAGTATACTATATTCACAGACTTGTGTAACCATCACCACACTCTAATTCCAGAACATTCTCATTTCCCCTAAAGAACCCCAGTCCCTGTTAGCAGTCACTCCCCAAGCTCCACCCGTTCTCCATTCCCCTGCAAATGCAAATCTATGCCTGTCTCTCTAGATTTTGACCTATTCTGGACATTTCATTTAATGGATTCATACAATAGGTGGTCTTTTGTGAATCATTTCCTTCACTTAGCATAATGTTTTAGTTTACGTTTCATTTAGCAACATGTTTTAACTTGATATAGCATGTTGGGTACCTCATTTCCTTCTTTTGCTGAATAATAAGATAGACCACAATTTGTTTATCCATTGATCACTTGGCAGACATTTGGTTTGTTTTCACTTTTGTCTATTAGGAATGATGTTGCACACTGTTTTTGTGTGGAAGCATGTTTTCAAGTCTCTTGGATACATACAGAGGAGTAGAACTACTGGATGACATGGTTACTCTCCTTTTAACTTTTTGAGGAATTGCTAAATTCTTTTCCACAGTGGCTGCAGCATTGTACATTACCACCAACAATGTATGATGATTTCAATTTCTTCACATCCTTTTTTTGTCTGTTTGTTTTAAAGATTTTATTTACTTGTCAGAGAGAGCACAAGCAAGGGGAGTGGCAGGCAGAGGGAGAAGCATCTTCCCACTGAGCAGAGAGCCCCATGCGGGACTCCATCTCAGGACCCTGGGACCATGACCTGAGCCACCCAGGCATCCCAAGTTCTTCACATCCTTGCCAATACTTGGTATTGCCTGTTTCTTAAAAATAATTATTATAGCTTTCCTAGTAAGTATGAAGTGGTATCTCCTTGTGATTTTGATTTCCATTTCCCTAATGACTAATGATGTTGAGATAGTTTCATGTCTCTAATGGCTATTTGTACACCTTCACTGAACAACCTAGACCCTTTGCCTATTTTTAAGTTGTGTTTTTCTAAATAATTATTGAGTTGTAAGAGTTCTTTACATATTCTAGATACACCCTCCTTAAGATACATGATTTGCAAATGTTTTCTCCCATTCTGTGGGTTGTCTTTTCATAGAATTACTTGGGAAATATTCTTCTTCTATTTTTTGGAAGAGTTTGGGAAGGATTGGTATTAGTTCTTTGAATGTTTGGTAGAATTCATCAGTTAAGTCATTCAGGTCTGAGCTGGGAAGTTTTAAAATTAATTACTAATTATCAGATTTATTTTTGCATGTGATATTAAGATAGGACTCTAACTTAACTTTTTCTAATTAGAAAGGCAACTGCTCTAACACCATTTTCAGAATAGCCTACCCATTTATACTAATTGTTATGCCACAGAAACTTCTTTAGAACATTTTGGATCTTGACTGCCACTTTATTCTTGATGAGGCACAAAACAAATCTGCTTTATCAGTGGCTGTAATGTTAGAGCCTTGAGACATTCTCTGTCCTGTTGGCATGTGAAGTTGGAAAATAGAAGGGACCAGGAATAGCTCATGACTTCCCTGCCTCCCTGTGGATGTGTCAGTGTGGTTTGGAGTGCACACAGGGCCCACCAACACCCTTAAGCCTTTGTCCCCAAGGCTGAGTGCATGCCCTTGGAGGTCTGCCTGCCCACAGTGCAGCCGAGATCCAAGCCAGGCCGGAGGCTACCACTTAGTCTGCTGGCCTTGCCCTTGTGGCCTAGATCCCTGCCTCCAGTGACTTCCTAGACTTTGGAATCTGCTTGTCCTGTTGGGCTTACCCATCTTTCCCATACCTCCCCACATTCACATTCTGCTCAGACCCCCTACTTGGTCTTTTAACACATGTAAGTGTCCACCACTCCCTGCACACTTGGGAATAGTGAGCCCTGTATTCTGCTTTCTTTCAGATCCAGAACACTGACTATTCTAATCAGCCTCCAATACACGCCTCTGCTTATCCCCAAATCCATTCTGATCTTTCCCCCCGACTCACTCCACAATCGCTCACCAACATGCTCACTGAGCCATGACACCAGGCGTTATGACTTGTGACTCTCCCCTCTCTCCTGATACTATTAAGTAGGTGTATGTGATGCCATGGGAAGAAAATGGGGTGGTGGAGAGCAGGAGCTGATGGTGAGAAGGAAGCACGCAGGGCCTTGTGGAACCCCTCTCAGAGGCTGGAGAGGGGAGGAGCGGCCAGCATGGGAGCTGGAAAAAGTGACCAGAGAGCCAGACAGAAAAATCCGGAGAACCTGGTGACTGAGAAAACATGAGATTGCTCCAGGGCAGAGGGAGAAAGCAACAGTACCGAATACTGCTGAGAGACTTCACCTACCATGCAGACTGAAAAGTACCCGGTGGATTTGGCAACACAATGGTCATCAGTGACTTTTGTAAACTGTCGACGTTCAGGTAGCTCCGCTGTCTAAATCCCTCAAGGCTTCCCAGTGCCCTCCAGAGAAAGCAGCCTCCATTTGGGCACTGCCTCTGACCCCTTTCCCGCCCGTTCACACCAGGCTCCAGCCCTGCCGAGCTGCTTGGGTGGACACAAGGCCATCCTCTCTCACCCCTGTGCACTTCCCTTGGCCTGTCACCTTTTCCTCCTCTCAGACTCCCATATGTCCTTCCCGACAAGCTCCAGTACCATCTGTCTCATCCAGGAAGCCTTCCCTGACCCCGGGGTCTGGGTGGGGGGTCCTCTTCTCTGTTCCCCGTCCCATCCTGTGCTGGGATGAGTAGGGTACATTTCTTGGGCATTCTTGTCCACCTTTGTTCCCATCTCCTGGCCGGGGCCTGCAGCACTGGGTTCCCCGGGCACGCAGGGAAACCAGCCTTGGCGATGGGAGTGGGGGCGCATCCAGCTAAGACCAGCCGAGTAAACACCTGCAAGCCAAACTGGCAGGCAGCCAGAGAGTGACTGCGTCAGCGCCTTGAGCTACGGTGCTCTCTTTGCTCTTCTGTTTCATGTAGGTCGGGTTTGCTAAGAGACTCGGGCCAGGGGTACAACAGCTGATAACCAGGGGTCACTGGGTTGCAAAATCTCCAGCATCGTGCAGGTCAGTGCCTTTTCACCGTGCTGCCTGTGCCTCTGCCTCGCTCACCTCCACCTGCCCTTCCCCGCTCTGAGCTCCTGCCTTTCCAGCATGGGAAAGCATCCCGGCGATTCACATTTGCTTCTGCGTTGATTGATCTCTGCCAGATCTTCTCTTGCTCTAGGGTCCTCCTTTTTCTCCCCGAGCCCTCACACGGAAAAGGTAACCGAGTTCGCTCTCACTAGTTTGCTGTTCGAAGGTGGAGGAGGGGCAGTAAAGTGTCCTCCACTGCGAAGACTCTTGGAGAAAAACAATACAAGCCACTCCATACCGGTTACACCCAGTTTTATTCAAGGTAACCGACTGAGAGGAGCAGGTGCACGATCCAGAACAGTCTGCAGCTCTCCTTGACCCCACTCAGCCCCCAACCGACCTCGATCCCCAGTTTTATTGAGGGCCACGGTGCTGTGATTACGGGGTAGTTATCCGAAGTGGCCCCAGCTGTGGGCCCGTGGCCTCGAGCGGAGCCTTGCGTGCACCACTTCCGGGAAGGGCAGAGCAAGCCGCCCCTCCTTCGGAGCAGGGCCTGCATTCACCTCCCCGGGCCAGGAGCCCTCGGCCCCCAGGGACGTCGCCGTGCCGGCATAAACACGCCGGCGTCAGCGACGTCAGCACTCCCGCCTTGGGTTATTTAGCTCCCGGGGCAAGGAGTGTGCTCTCCGACTTGTACTTGCGGAGCCCGTTTTCCTAAACTGTCCGTTCTAACTGATTTCGGGGGAAATGGACTTTTTCATGCCTGCTGACCAAGGAGGCAGACCTTCCAGTGCCAGAAGCTTTGAGCCCCTCTGTGCCTGGTTCCTAGGCGTGGAGGTGGACACAGGCAAGACGGACGCTTTACGCGCGGCTCCCTTAAAATCCGACTCCAAACTCGGGACTCCGCCCGCTCCGTACCTGAAGGCCAGGCGCCCTCGTGTGGAAGAACGCTGTCTCCTCGGAAAGGTAAGCCCCTCACCCCCTTAAACCGCACCCTGCCTCCTTCTGGAAAACCCTTCCTGGGGCAAATGGAGCGATCAGCTGTGCTTTTGAAAACATCTCATGTCGTATGTTGTTTTATTCCTGGTAATACGTACTCGTATTAGCAAATACAGCGAGCTGTGCAAAAATAAAAAAATCGCAGTCCCATCTTCTGCAGAGAGCCACTGTTGATATTTTGGTGTTTTTTTGTTTTTGTTTTAAAGATTTTCTGTATCTATTTGAGAGAGAGTGACAGCGATGGCGAGGGAGAGCACGAGCGGGGAGGAGAGGGAGAAGCAGACTCCCCGCCCAGCGGGAAGCCTCACGAGGGGCTCGATGCCAGGCCCCTGGGATCATGACGCGAGCAGAGGCAGACGCCGAACCGACTGGGCCACCCAGGTGCCGGTGGTGTTGTCGTTGCTATTTAATATGTGAGCCATGTAAAGAATGGACATACAGATACAGGGGCGCCTATGTGTCTCAGTCGGTTAAGCGTCTCTTGGTTTCTGCTTAGGTCGTGATCCCGAGGTCTTGGGATGGAGCTTTGCATGGGCTCCCAGCTCAGCGGGGAGTCTGCTTCCATTTTCTTTCTCTCTCTCTCTCTGTCCCTTCCCCCCACGCGTACACGCTCTCCCTCTAAAACAAATAAATAAATCTTTTTCAAAAACGGTCGATATGGGGTGCGTCTGTGGCTCAGTCGTTAAGCACTTGCCTTTGGTTCAGGTCATGATCCCAGGGTCCTAGGATCGAGCCCATATCCGACTCCCTGCTCAGCGTGGAGCCTGCTTTTCCTTCTCTCTCTCGCACTCCCCCTGCTTGTGTTCCCTCTCTCACTGTGCCTCTCTCTGTCAAATAAATAAATAAAATCTTTAAAAAAAAAAAGGGATAGATACATAATATGGGTGTTAAATATTTAACAGGTGAGGACATAGGTCTCTTTTGTACATAGATGTACTCCTCTTGATATCCGTGTAGCTAAACCGTATGCCTTCAAGTCTTTGTGTCCCTCTTATCCTGCTCTCCTTTTGTTTCCTTTAACCCATCACCTTTAACCTATTTTGCAATTTTCTTATTTCTTATGTTTGTTGTTCATTCTCTCTCCCTCACATCCTCAGTGTAAGCTCCCTGAAGGCAGGGCCGTGTGAGTTTTGTTCCAAGACGGATCCCAAATGCCTAGAGCAGTACCACACACATAGCAGGTGCTTCATAAATCTTTGTGGAGGATGGTTCAGGATTAAATTTTCTATTTTTTATTACTGAAAACTAGTTGTAAATGTATCTAGTAAACAAAAATGTAAAATATTTCGTTCTACAGCTATATCATGATTTATTGAATCCATCTCCTGCTGTAAGTCATTTAGGCTGATATAATTTTCCATCATGGTAAACAATATTTTTTTATTTTTTATTTTTTTAAAAGATTTTATTTATTTATTTGACACAGAGAGATCAGATCACAAGTAGGCAGAGAGGCAGGCAGCGGGGGGGGGGGGAAGCAGGCTCCCCACTGAGCAGGGAGCCTGATTCGGGCCTGGATCCCAGGACTCTGAGATCATGACCTGAGCCGAAGGCAGAGGCTTTAACCCATTGAGCCACCCAGACACCCAACAATATTTTTTTTAAAGATTTTTTAAAAATTTATTTAACAGAGACACAGCAAGAGGGAACACAAGCAGGGGGAGTGGGAGAGGGAGAAGCAGACTAGCAAATCCTGATACACTTCAGTACTTTATAAATAATGAAGTAAAAATATCAGAAAGTCATTAATTCTTTAATAAGTATTATAGGAATCTTAGTCATTTGGGGGAAAGAATCGGCTGAAGTAGCCACCTTACACCGTATACCACGATCAATGTAAGAATTAAAAAACTGCAACCACAAAATAATTTTCTCTGCATTTAGAGCAAACTTTCGAAGCACAGAAGCAGCACAAAACACACCAAAGAAAAAGGCTGATAGATCTGAGTGCAAAAAAGGACTTTTTAACTCTTCGATTTTTCTAAAAGCTTTTAAATTAAAAGTGAAACAACACAATGACGACGTGGGTGGAACTAGAGGGTATTATGCTAAGCAAAATAAGTCAGTCAGAGAAAGACAATTATCATATGATCTCACTGATGTGAGGAATTTGAGAAACAAGACAGAGGATCATAGGGGAAGGGAGGGAAAAATGAAACAAGACCAAACCAGTGAGGGAGACAAACCATAAGAGACTCTCGGTCTACTGTTACAGCATTAGTACTATACTGTGTTGATTATTATAGCATTATACTTTAATCTTTGTTTTTTTCAAATTTCTCCTTATCTTTTTTTTAAAGATTTTATTTATTTATTTGTTTGAGAGAGCATGAGCAGGGAGAGGGGCAGAGAGAGAGGGAGAAGCAGGCTCCCAACTGAGCAGGGAGCCCAACATGGGGCTCCATCCCAGGACCCCAGGATCATGACCTGAAGGCAGACACCCAACCGACTGAGCCACCCAGGCACCCCTCTCCTTATCTTTCAAGAACATTTTTATCTACTCTCCATTTCGCAAAATTTTGATGAACCAAGGAGGTGATTCAATTCTATATCCTTTAACACATACTTCTGAACATGTTTGGCGTAATGCACTGCACTGTGCAAATCACAGCTCGGGCCACTGTCAGTGACTTTATTCTCTCCTTTTTAAAGATGAGGAAGCAAAGGTGGAGTAATGTCAGGCCGTAGCTCCAGCAGAGTCCTTGTGAGCTACCGGTGACTGAATGGTGGGTGGGCAGGTAGGAGAGTCTGCCTTCCCAAGCTCCAGCTGTGCCCCTGGTTCCAGGACGGGCTGTGAGCTTGGACACAGCCTCATGGATTTCTGGAGTCAAATCCTCAACGAGGTCAGTTCTCTTCATTTTCTCTCTGTTTTCACAGAGAGGTTTGGATACAACTACCAAACACATCTGCAAAACTTGGGAACAAGTCAGAAAATTTCACATAAAAATGTGATTTCCAACATCAGAGGATGGAGGTGTTCCCACCTGGCAAAAATTCAGGGGATGAGCCCCTTTCAGATGATTTATGTGTTCCCTGTTCTCTGGCTCACTTAGTTATTTCCTTGCCTGGCCTTGTAGGGCTCTGAGGGGACAGTCCCAGAGTGTATGTGAGGTGTAAGAGGCCAGACACAAAAGGTCACACACTGTATGATTTCATGTATATGAAATATCTACAACAGGCAGTTCCAAGGAGAGAGAAGTGGATTAGTGGTTGTCTAGCGCTGGGATTGGGAAGTTGGAGAAAATGGAGGGTGACTGCTAATGAATACATGGTTTCTTCTTGTAGGAATTCCTAGGGTGCCTGGGTGGCTCAGTCAGTTAAGCATCTGCCTTCAGCTCAGTCTTGATCTCAGGGTCCTGGCACTGAGCCCTGCATTGGGCTCCCTGCTCAGCGGGGAGTCTGCCACTCCCTCTGTCTTTCCCCCCTGCTGGTGCTCTCTTTCTCTCACTCTCTCCAATAAATAAAATCTTAAAAAATATTCTAAAATTGATAATGGTTGTACTGAATATACTAAAGAAATGAATATACTAAAGAAATCTTTATACTAAATCTTTATACTAATCTGAATATACTAAAGAAATCATTGAGTTGTATATTTTGGGTAAATTGTGAATTATATCTCAATAAAGCTTTTATATTAAAAACCAAACTTGAAAAAAAAGAAACAAAGTAGAGAACTACATAATATACCACTCTTTTCTTAAACTATAGTAAAAAAAATCACAAAGGAAGGATAAACCATAAAGTAAAAATAAGTTGTTACCTATGGGAAAAGAGAGGGATAGGGGCAAAGGGCCAGGGATAGAAGCTAGAATTCTCTGAACAGACTTTGTAGATTTGGCTTTGGAACCATGAAAATGTTTGTATAAGTATAGAACATTAAAAAAAATCCGTAAATAAAAGCAACATGAACTTTGTGTTAGTTATAGGTTTAGAAAGATCTCTTTCTAGAAGTGACTTTAAAACAGTTACCGAGTACATCTCTAAGGACAAAAACTGCAAGAATATCCTAAACTGTATCTAGTAATCATATTGTTAGTGATAGCATGGGTACTCTTATCTCAAGACTGTTGGATGTATATTGTGTGAAAGAGTAAATGAGTGTGTGTTGAGAAGTGGGGTTTTTAGCATGAGAGAAAGGTAGAAATGAAGATAAATATAGTTAAATAACCACCTTATAATCTTGTATTGGAATTGGAAGTATCAATATGAACCCATAATGTGTTTTATTTATCCATATTTATCAATCTGTACATTTATGAATTATCTTTATCATCTCTTTCTCTCTTTCCCTGATTCTGTGATTTATAATAAATATATATTTGGTCTTCATCCCCATTTCTGGCACAAAGCTCCTAGAGCCCTTGAGATTTCCTAAGTGATGAGAGGGTTAAAGGTGTCTTATGTTATGTTAACGGATTGACTTTTGGACCCCACCTCTGGCTGGGAGCCAAAGGAACCAATCATGTGACTAGGGGGTTGGAACTGTCAGTCCCACCCCCGACCTCAGGAGAGAGGAGAGGGGCTGGTTTGAGTCAATTGCCAGTGATCAATGATTCAATCAGTTATGCCAATGTTAAGGAAGCCTCCATTAAAAACCTCAAAGGGTGGGGATCAGAGAGCTTCTGGGTTGGTGAACATGTGGAGAGGTGGGGGGAATGATGTATTCTGAGAGGCCATGGAAGCTCCGTGCCCCTTCCCCATGCCTTATTTTTTGTATCTCTTCCATCTGACTGTTCTTGAGTTATATTCTTTCACAATAAACTGGTGATTGGATAAGTAAAACATTTCTCTGAGTTCTGTGAGGTGCTGTAACAAATTAATTGAACCCAAGGAGGGGGTAATTTGAACCTCCGATCTAAGCCTATTGGAACCAACTGATCTATAGGTTGGTCAGGAGGTGATAACCTGGGTTTGCAATGACATCGAAGTGTGTGTGTAGGGAGACAATCTTAGGGGACTGAGCCCTTGATCTGTAGGGTCTGACACTATCTTCAGGTAGATAGCATCTGAATTGACTTGAATTGTGTGACACCCTATTGGTGTTGCAGAGAATTGCTTGGTGTGGGGAATGACCTCCACACGTTTGGTGACCAGAAGTGTCAGAAGTGTTTCATGTGAGTAGTAAAGGAGACACACAGGAAACAAAGATATAATAAAAAAGAACTGGGTTTTCTCCACACAGCTGGAAAACTAAATCTTTACACTATCATCTGTCATCTATCACCCATCTATCTTTGTATAGTGTCCTAGCTCTGACCACCAAAAAGGCCTGTATATATAAAGGGCTAAAACAAGTTATTTCTCATTAGCCATGGAGTTTGCTTTCTATAGCTCTGTTCTCCTGGGAATCTGATAAGAGTGGAATGTCAGCTGCGTTACTAGGCAACATTGCCTGTGGTAAAAATGGTGCACTCTATCTGGACAGTGAGGACAGTGAATGAATTAGAAAGACCTCATGGGAAGCTATGGTTTGGGAGTTTCCTGAGAATCATGACTTGGAACTGGACATGTCTCTTGTCAGGACACAGGAGCAAGCTAGTCCCGCAGAACTGTTACTAGAGATCGTGGCTCCTAATTGGGATAAGAGTTTTTTTTTTTCATTGTTTACCTGAAATTGAGGTTTAACTGGGCATCCTGCACTTTAGCTCGCAATCCTATGGTAGGAACAGGGGTGAGGGTGTTGCTTTGCAAACTGGCCCCTATTCATGGAGGGCAAGGAGAGACTGAAGAAAGAGGCAGACCACTCCAGATGAGTAGGTGGCAAGTTTAATCAACAAGGGAACTTTCTTATGAGGCTTGTCTTGTGTGGCTAGCTGCAAGATGAGCAGATATGTGCCTGCCAGAATCTTAAAAGTTTATACAGAAGCCTTAACTGGTTTTAGTTACATGCACAGCCCAGATGGTCTCCACAACACCTTACTCTATCAAGGCTATGTCCTTGGAATAGCTCCCACTGTGGGAGGGGTAGGCAGAAGTGTATGTTCCAAGGACTGGGGGTGGTGTTGGGATAGGGGTTGGAGGTAGACTGATGGAGGGAGTGGGTGTTGGTGAGGAGTCTCTGATTTTCCCTAGTCTTGCTCATGGGTCAACCAGTAGTCTGTGCCCTCTCTCTGACCTCCTCCAATGGGGGCAGGGAGCGTAGGGCCTAGAGAAATGCCCGCCACTGCCTGGGTGGTGTGCTGTGTTTCCTGTCCTTGGATCCTTATTCTAAGTGAAGTCAATGCCAAGTGTGGCCTATTATAGTTATTCGAGTCTAAATGTTTAAAAGAGCCTGAAAAGAATGCCAAAGTAGGCATTGTAACCTAGAAACGGCGACCAGCTCAGGATTAGTCTCACCCTGAGAACCCAGATTGGGCTCTCTAAGTAATATTTATTTAAAGGAAATGGCTGATTCCATTTGGGACAGCAAAAGTACAGGGTGAACCTGGGACCTCTTGTCATACAGGGAAACAGGACCACTTGAAGATGACTACGTTCATGTCGGAGAGCTCAGGAGCTCGAATGGAGAAATTAGGATTTGCTTATGTGAAGAGACAGGGTATAAAGGAGGTATCGGGTATGTGAGGATTCATTATGTCATTTCCTCTAAATTTGTATTTTTGGAATTGTCCATAATAGAAATCTAAAAATAATAAAATAAGAAGTGGCTGTGCCAATTTCTATTCCCTCCAGGAATTGTAGAATCATCATTATAATTTAAAATGGCTGCACAGGGTTGAAGTAGTATAAATTATTTGTACATCCGTCTATTATTTTTAAGTATATTTTTTTAAAGACGAGTTGTTATTTAGGTTGGGAGTTTGAAAACTTTGAGTGTAAAAAGACCACGTTGTAAAAAATTGCACAGACCTAGTGTACAATGAAGTTAAATGCATAAGTAATTGAAAAAGTAGCTTTAACAAGTAAAGAGCCAAGATTGAGAGAGAATTTCCATTCTGTTCAACAGAATAAACCAGAGGAACCACATTGGCCGTTGTGGGATGCACGTACCTCTGAACCCCCTACTCTCTCCTCTGGGAGCGGAGATGGGGCAAACCAACCACCCTGGGTCCCCGGAAGACCAATTCTATGAATCTAGAGGTAAGGCAACCTACTTGTCTCTGCATATACAAGGCTCTTGGGGCAAGTCATCACTTTGTCTCACCACAAGGGGGCGTTCTGAGACAACAGCCTAAGGTGAGTTAAGGGACCCAGAGAACGAGGGTACTTTTTCATTGGAGGAACCGTGGTTACTGGTTAAAAGAGTTACTGTTCAAAAACCTCTTCTCATCTGTTCAGTGCCCATGAGGACACAGGCGAACAGCAGGGCTGTGTCTGAGTGCCCTCCTCAGGCAGTGTAGATGCTGGCAAGCCCCACGCTGTGGCTCAGCCCTGTACCGGGTCACCCAGATGCCCTCAGCACATGAGGTACCCCCCCACACCCCCACAATGCCGCTTGCTATCCTTTGGACCCTTCTTTTATCCATCCCACCCCCCATCTGTGGTTGAAGGCCTTCTGGACGGTTGCCAGCCTTGAGGTCTACTCGCAGTTACTGGAAAGCAGCTTTAAAAATAGAAATAGCTGTGGTAAAAAATGTGGTCAGAGCCATCAAACCACAGTAGGGCCAACTTCTGTCTCTTGAAAACTCATTTCTGGGAAGTGGTCTGTTTCCAGCCGGAGAAAACTCCAGTTCCTCAAGGTGCAGAAGAAGCCTGTGGTGGATGATGGCCCCACTTTATCTGTCTCTGCCTGACTTGTCAGCAGGAAACCAATTTCATAGCCAAATTGAGCCTTTTCTGGATGTGCAACTGCTGCCTAATACATATCTTTTAAATCAAATTTACTCTTGCTTCAGCTCCTTGATTTTTTGGGTAACAGAAACATACAATTACAATCATGCTGACAAGCATTTGCTTCTAGAAAACTTGAATGTCTCGTTTTTAGAATGAAATGAGCTTGACTTTGTATGCCATTCTTCTTCCTGTTAAAACACTGGATGGCCTACCTTGGGAGCACAGATTACAGAGTAATTATTATTTCGGTTCAACACATATAACAGAGAGGAGCACAAATGAATAGGACCGTATTTGAGATAAAACAAAGCATTCCTCTGCCAGGCCTTTGAGGTCTTTTTCCTCTCTTGGTGTTTAACAAATACTACCCCTATTGTCCAAATACTGTGCCTCTTTCTTTAAGCCCGTGAAGAGAAAATGTGGTTTATGTGTTCTTCCCCTGCCATGATATTGATCTCTTGTCATTCTCCCCAAACTTGTCTGGTATTTTTCTCTGCCTACTTTGAGAAAAGCTCCTCTTGGTCCTCCTAACCTTCTTCTACAGATCTTCTGAAGATATGAAGAGAGACCTGGGTGCTTTCCTTTTTTTTTTTTTTTTTAGTCTGGTCTCTTGGAGAGAACATTTTACATGTGACATCCATGCGCTCAAATCTCTCATACCCTCTGTAAAATTCAACCAGACAAGTATTTATCAAGTGTCTACAGTCAGCAGGAATCTATCAGGAATAAATTTGGCTGCAAGTGACAGAAAAAAAACCACTAACCTCTAGAGGCTTAAAAAGTGAGATTCATTTTTCTTTTTTTTTTTTTTAAGATTCTATTTATTTATTTGACAGAGAGAGAGAGAGAGAGAGAGAGAGATTATGAGTAGGCAGAGAGGCAGGCAGAGAGAGAGGAGGAAGCAGGCTCCCCGCTGAGCAGAGAGCCTAATGCGGGGCTCCATCCCAGGACCCTGAGATCATGACCCGAGCTGAAGGCAGAGGCTTTAACCCACTGAGCCACTCAGGCACCCCAGGATTCATTTTTCTCATGTAACAAAAATTCAGGAGACATGCAGCTTCTGGAATTGGTTCAGTGGCTGACTTGGAAAATATTATGGATAATATCCACGATTGTTTTACCATTTCCTCACAAGTTCAAGATAACTATTACAGCTCCATATTCATCCATATGGATCCATATTCAAGGCAGGGAGAAGGATGAGGGACCATGCTGAGACTGTCTGTAACTTGATATTAGGAAAGACCTCTGCTAACATCGCATTGGCAGGACTGTGTCGTATGACCACTTTTAGCAGCAAGGATAGCTGGGAAAGCAACTATTTAGCTTTTCCCATTCCAAATGTAGAGTCCAGGAAAGAAGGAAGTTGGGAGTGGGCATTGGGTTAGCCAAACTACAGTGTCTACAATAAGACCCTTCCAACTATATTTGGAAAAGTAAATGACATCTAGGAAGTCCGATATCCAAACATTGGGAGTTCTGTTCTGGAAGAGAAAACAAAAGCAGAAAGGATGGCATCATCTATGATATGCCTTGAGAAAATCTCCCACAACCAAAGGACATAAGTTTGCAGGTTAAAAGGCTCACATAAGTGCCTAGCACAATGGATGAATATCACAAATCATCGTGAAATTTCAGAACTCTGGGGTCAAAGAGAAGATCCTACAGGCTTCTGGAGAGAGAGAAAGAGAGAGAGAGAGAGAGAGAAAAACAGTTCACAAAAAAAGGATCAGGAATCAACACTGGAAGTTAAAAGAACATTGGAAGAATGCCTCTAACAGTAGAAGCTAGAAGAAAATGGAGAAATGCCTCTAAAGCTGAGTGAAAATAATTTACAAGCTAGAACTCTATGCCCAAAGAATTAATCAACTGTGAAGGTGAAATAAAGATATTTTCAAACATGCCAGCCTTCTAACTTGTTATTTCTCACACTTTTTCTCCGAAAGTTACTGGAAGATGTGTTTCAGCAAAGTGAGGGAGTAAACCAAGACAGAAAAAAGGCAGGGATACAGAAACAGGAGACCCAAGAGGGGTGAAAAGCAAAAGGAATCCAGGATGATATTGAGGGGGTATTGCAGGATGACAATGCTGTAGCAGGCACAGGGGACGACCAGCCTGCCTTTGAGCAAGTCAGAGGCTCTGGGAGACAGTTCCTCAGAAAGAAGAAATTTATAAAATGCCTGATGTGTGGGCGCCTGGGTGGCTCAGTGGGTTAAAGCCTCTGCCTTCGTCTCAGGTCATGATCTCAGGGTCCTGGGATGGAGGCCCGCATCGGGCTCCCTGCTCAGCGGGAAGCCTGCTTCCTCCTCCCTCTCTGCCAGCCGCTCTGCCTACTTGTGATCTGATCTCTCTCTGTGTGTCAAATAAATAAAATCTTTAAAAAAAATGCCTGATGTGAATACATGTCTTGAGAAGAGACTTAAACCACTGGAAGAGAATTTAGGAATGGATTGCTGAAAAGTTCATAGGTGGCTAATAAAAAACTAACCAAGTAGGGCGCCTGGGTGGTTCAGTTGGTTAAGCTTCTGCCTTCGGCTCAGGTCGTGATCCCAGGGTCCTGCCTGTGGGATCGAGCCCCACATCAAGCTCCCTGCTCAGTTTCTCCGTCTCCCTGTACCCCTCCTACTGCTGTGTGCCCGCGCCTTCTTTCTCTCTCAAATAGATAAATAAAATCTTAAAACAAAAACTAACAAGGAAAGAATAAAGACAATTCTTAACTCAAGGAAATAAAAAAAGTACAAGAAAGGAAAAATAATCATAGTTTATTACATGGCTCAGCTCTGAGTGACATGCAAAATCATAATGTAAAAGATAAATATCGATTTAAGCAAAAAAAATTTTTTAAAGATTTTATNATTTTTTAAGATTTTATTTATTTATTTGACACACAGAGAGAGATTACAAGTAGGCAGAGAGGCAGGAGAGAGGAGGAAGCAGGCTCCCTGCCGAGCAGAGAGCCCGATGCGGGCCTCGATCCCAGGACCCTGGGATCATGACCTGAGCCGAAGGCAGAGGCTTTAACCCACTGAGCCACCCAGGCGCCCTAAGCAAAATTTTGATATAACTATATCGGGCTGGACAGGGGAATAGAAATCTGAGAGCGGCAGGAGATGGGAGGGATGAAGGACATATGTCTTCACCTGTCATGGTCTGAAGACAGCATCTATATCCCAAATTGAAAATCAGGAAGTAGTAATCCAAGCATTTATTTAAAGATATAGAGGCAAATACCAAAAGAATCAGTTAAAAGAGTTAACAGAAGTTGTATGTGGGGCTGGGAAATGGAAGGAGGGAGAAGAGAGACTGTTGTTTTTCCTAACATCTTATTGAACTATTAGACTCATTAAATTACCACAATGTCCAACTTCAAAACAAAAAAATAAAAAGAGAAAAAGTTGACACTCATATTATTCAAGTGCACATTCTTAATGTAAGTATCTTAAGATTTAAGTAAAATCTCTTAAAAAAAAAGACTTAAGTAAAACCTTACCTGGGTCAATTAACTCAATGGAACACAAATGAAACCACATTATCATGAAGGGTTAACTGTCAGGTCCCCATTTAATGCCATGATTCTCAACCCTGGCTGCACAACTCTTCTGGGTCGCACAGGAGATTTACCTGG
The DNA here is from genome assembly GCA_002007465.1 of Ailurus styani. Taxonomy (NCBI): domain Eukaryota; kingdom Metazoa; phylum Chordata; class Mammalia; order Carnivora; family Ailuridae; genus Ailurus; species Ailurus styani. The sequence goes on along the minus strand of LNAC01000084.1, from coordinate 1,861,784 downwards.
AGAACTTCTAGAACCTGCTCAAGCCACGTCTCACCTATGCCAATCAACCTCCAGAGCCAGCAGGGCCATCCCTAGCTCTTTTTAAAGCACTGCAGGTGACTCTAAGGTGTAAAAATATTGAGAACAACTGGTCCAATGACTACCTGAGGAACATGTTTTAAAAACTTGGCCTGACATTTCCTTTCAAGGCAGCTATATGATCCTTTGTCAGTGGCCCACCATCTACTGAAGAGTTCGGCTCCACTTGCGGAAGAAGGAGGTGATGTGGAAGATTTAAGTGGAAGCTGACGTGCACACCCAGCATGGACTGGACGGGGCTAGCTAGGCTGCCTGGAGGAGTCAAGGTCAGTGTCGCCACAGTCCTAAGGTCAGGAGACCGGTGGTCTCCACAGTTTCAATGCCAGAGTAGGGTTGTAGGGTGCAGATCACAGATTTATTTACTTATTTTTGCATTTTCAATTCCTCCTGAAAACCACACACTGGAAGAGTTCCTTTTTACCAGGTGATTGGAGCCAAAGTGAGTCAGTGACCCCTGAAAACACAAACATGTAAGATAAGCCTTCTAAACTACTATTTTAAGTGGATAAGAGCACCCAGTGCCCCATTACAGTGTTTGGCTGTATGACCATGACCTGTGTTTGGGCTGCTAGAGCATTTTTTTCATTAGTCTTGGAGACAGGATGATTTCGTGATTCATCAGGTCTGCATCCTATTTTTGATTTATTTATTCGAGAGAGAGAAACAGAGGGCACGAGTAGGAGGAGAGACAGAGGGACAGAATCTCAAGCAGACTCCATGCTGAGTGGGAAGCCTAACTCGGGGCTCGATCTCACGACCCTGAGATTGTGACCTGAGGTGAAACCAAGAGTTGGATGCTCAACTGACTGAGCCACCTAGGTGCCCCAGGTCTGCCTTCAAGTTTTAAGAACACATTTTATTGACAAGCATTAGGTCAGCAGCAATGTCCCACTCGTCATTCTTCAAAAATCAAATGCAGAAAACACTTGGAGGCAAGATGTGCCAAGATATCCAGGGCTGTGTCAAGAAATCAAGGTCATTATCATTGTAATCCAAGTCAAGAGCAATGGCCTCAGATCTCTGTTCTTAGATGTAGTTGTGGCAGTTACAGGGTGCCCTTACCTGAGGCATGGGATGGAAACTTGCTTGTAAGCAAAATAGAGTTCCATCTTACTCAAGTGTAAACTCCCCCATGCTTTCTCTAGGGCTTGCTAGATTTCTCTGAGGCTGGCCCCTGGGTGAGAAACAGATCTAATAGAAGTGTTGCAAGTGCTTCGCTCGGATCATCATTACTGAGGACTCTAGTAGAAGTAAGAGTCAGATATCAAGGTAGAAGGCTCATGCTGGGATGGTACTGGGTTAAATACCCACAGGACAAAAGAGACTCTGGAAAAGATGTGAGGGAGGCCTGCTGGGAGCCCGTAGAAAGGGAAAGTGATGGTGGTACCAGATGGCCCTCCTTCTCAACTTCTCTTTTCTCTTTATTCAGCCCTCCTACTGCACTCATCTCTGCTACTTACCCTCTCAAGTAGCAAGTAGGTGAATTTTGTCTCATCCTCTCCTGGGAAAAAACACAGGACCAGGCAGGTTCTGGAGTGTTCCTGCATTCACACATACCTCCAGCCTGGTATGCACGGCCGCCTCAGCAAATGGCTCCCACCTGGAGCCGAGGCCCATGGGGTCTGGGGGCTGGGAAGGGTTCTGCCTTGCAGTGAGAGCAGTCTTGGGTGATGTGACCAGCTGCGTCCTCTCTGCCTGTTTTTCAAAGCCTGGGGCCTCGGTTGGGATGTTGAGCTCAGGCACGATGGTAAAACGTAGCTGTGTGATGTTAGTGGTGTGGAGGGAGGCACTGCCCGGACCGGACGCCAGATCACCTTAAAAACCGGCGATCAAACTCGGAAAGTTGCAGCTGGTAGGTCATCAGCACCTCCCGAAGTGTTTGGCTAACCAGATGGGGACAGCGGGGCCTTGTTCTGGGTTTTTATAATCTGTGGTCACCAGTATTTTCAATTCCTTTGAATTTCACGTGGTATCAGAAGAGGCGTGGCTGAGAAACAGGAACAGATGCACGTCATTAGCCCCTTGAGCAGAACCGAAACAGCAGCTGAAAGGCGGACAAATCAGGACTGAAGGCCTTAGGGCACCAGCCCGTGAGCGTGGTGAACAGACGCACCCGTGGCTCTGCACGGGACCGAGGGAGGATGACGGCGGCTGACCTCCAGCCTTGTCTAGGAGAGGTGTCCTGCCCTCCAGCTGCAGGGACGGTAAGTCACGATGGGTGGGGTCTGCGGCGGGCAGGGGGCACAGGTCATTGGTTCTATGTTAAAAGCACAAGGTGCGCTTTCCTCAGATTCTCCTTGGCCAGTCCTCTCCCCTTCTCCTCTGAAACCCTGAGGTGTAAAAGCTGAAGCTGGAACACTCATACATTGCTGATGAGAATGTTAGAGAGTACAACCGCTGTGGAGAACAGTTTGTCAGTTCCTCAAAATATTAAACAGAACTACCACATAACCTGCAATTTCACTCCTAGACATGTACCCAAGAGAATTGAAAAATTGTCCACACTTTGTAAAAGAATGTTTAAAAAAATATTCATGGCAGCATTACTCATAATATCCAAAAAGTGTAAACAATCTATGTCCATCAACAGATGAATGGATAAACAAAGTTGGGTATAGCCACACAATGGAGTACTACTCAGCCATAAAAAGGAATTTAGTAGTGGTACATGCTACAACGTGGATAAATCTTGAAAACATTATGCTAAATGAAATCAGACACAGAAAACCATTTGTTGTATGATTCAGTTTATATGAAATGTCCAGGATAGGCAGACATAGAGATAGATAAACTACAGAGACAGAAATTAGATGTTGCTAGGGGTTGGGGAGGGGGAATTGGAAGTGACCTTTTTGAGGAGATGAAAAGGTCTAAAATTTGGTAATGGTGCTGGCTGCTCACATTGTAAACAAACTAAAAACCACTGGGTTGTACTCTTGACAATGGTTGAAATGGTGAATTTTGTCTAAAACTTGCAAAAAATAATGGAAGAACAAAAAAAATCCCTTTAACTTTTTAAAAAGTTGCCCAAAAAGTAAGGCTGGCAGGTTTTAGTAATGTTTTTAACTTCCAAAACTTGTATCATAGGAATATTTTTAAGTGGCTCATGATGCCGCCAGATCTGAGGTATGAATGTTTTTACTTCAGTTTTATTCTAGGTTCCTCTTTGCTGCTGCTTCTTGGAAAGATTCTTTGTGCTCAGTTTGTTACCATGCAGTTTTCTAAGTTTGGTGATTCTCGGGGGTTAGCTAAGAGTTACTGGTGAGGGTTTGGATCAGTACTTCTTAATTTTGGCTGATGATGAGAATCAGCTGGGAGGAGGCCAACTATATCAGAATTGAGGGGAAGAGGGAGAGACACTGGGCGTGGGTACACGGTTCCCCCAGGTGATTGTGTGTGTGCCAGGAGTTGAGAGCTACTAATCTAGGGTAACTGACGTGCTAGTTCTAGCCAAGCCTGAGTCCCTGTTCCGTGGTAGGTGCTCTGTCTCACGTGAGAGTAGGGGCCTAGGGATTCTACCCTAGGTGATTGTGGTGCCCAGGAAACATTCATCATAGGTGATTGTGTGGCCCGGCAAACTCTATCCTCGGTGATTATCTGGGTCCTGGAATCTTTAATTTAGATGATTGTGTGGGGCCAGACTCTCTGGGTGATTGTGGGGGCCCAGGGAAGTCTAATTAAATGATTGGGGCCCAGGAAAGTCTAGCCTAGTTGCTTGTGTATGCCCAGGTAACTCTGGTGATTGGGGAAACTCCTTGATTGTGGGTATCTAGAAAACTCTACCTTAGGTGTGACTATGGTCCAAATAAATAATACCTCCATTGACTGCAGGTGCCCAGGAAACTATCGTCAATGATTTCTGGGTGCAGGGAACTCTGACTTAGCCTAGGAACTCTACCTCCAATGCTTGTGGACCCAAAAAACTCTACCTTGGGTTATAGAGGGGGCAAAAGGTAATTTTACTGTAGGTGTTTCTAGGGCTTTGAAAAGTTGACCTTACGTGATGGTGCAGGGCAAGGAGGCTTTACCTGAGGGGATTGTCCAAGAAAATGTCACCACGATTTATGTAGAGCCAGGAGACTAAGATGAGTCTCCTGGAGGAGAGGGGAGGGTGCAGGGGAAGAGGAATCTCCATGTTAGGAGATTGTGGGAACCCCAAACGTGCAACCTAAGGTGACCTAGGAAGCCCAGGAAACTCCCCCTGAGTTGACTGTAAAAGACACAAGAAATTCTGACTTAGGTGATTGGGTGGGGGAGGGCAGGAAGAATCTCTCAAGTGACTTTGGGGTCCCAGAAAACACTCCTTTGGTGATATTTAGGGCCCCAAAAGCTATAGCTATATGATTGTAGGGGGCCAAGATTCTTACCTTGAGGTGATTTTCAGGGGGTGGGGTCTGAGAACAGTATCCTAGGGGGTTTGGAGGGCCAAAAAGCTACAGATTACTTGATTGGCATAAGTGGAACACAATCTTAGGGGATTGTGGGCACCCAGAAGTGTCTGTTCTAGGTCCCAGGTAATTGGATTATGGATTATTGGGAGTGGAGGGAGGTTGGGTAGGGGGCAGGTGTTTGTACATTAGGTGATTGTAGGGGTCAGGAAACTATACCAATGTGTGATTGTGCTTGCCAAGGAAACCTGTTTAGCTGATTATGCTGTCCATGAAACTGTACATTAGGTAATTGTGGGGAAAATGGGTGGGTTTAACTCTATCCTTTGGTGAGGGTACTTTGGTGAGGGTAGAGGGTACTCTACCCAGGGTACTTGTTTATAGGTGATTGTGAGGGCCAAGGTCACTGCGACTTTGATGATTGTGAATACCAGGACTCTCTACTTAGGTGGTTGTGTGTGCTTGTTAATCTCTGTGTTAGGTGATGCAGGGGCCTGGGAACTCAAGCTTAGGCGGTTGTTGGAGACAGATGATCCCAGACCGAAGTGATCGAGAAGGCCTGTAAAGGCTAGTTTTGGTTATTGCCGATGACCCGGAAAATGTGGCTTCAGGGTTGTGGGAGCCCCAGGAAATTGAGGCTGAGGTGCTGGTGGAGGGCGAGGAACACTATTGAAGCTGATGTGGGGTGCCAGGTAACTAACTTTAGGTGATTCTGGGTGCCCAGGAAACTCTGAGTTTATTTTGAAGTCAGGAAAATCTACTTTAGGTGATTACATACCATTAATGGAGACTGTGAATCTGGCGTCCCAGGGATCTTCCACAGGGGAATGTAGGGAAGGGCCCAGGAAACCCTATCGCTTTTGTGACTGTGGGAGCTAGAATAATCTACTTTAGTTTGAATGTGAGGGCTGGGGTAGTATACCTAAGATGGTTGTGTGGGTCCAATATCATGTGCCCTAGGTAACAGTGGGGGCCCAGGAAACTCTACCATAGAGACAGGGGAAGAGGGTGGTCAGGAAGTTTTTCCCAAGGTGACTGTGGGAGACAGAAATATGTGGCTGAGTTACTGCTGGGTCAGCACATTCCAGATTAAGATGCCTATGGGGAAGCAGAAAAGTCCAAGATGATGTTGGGCTCCAGTAACTATGGAAGGTAGTTGTGGCTCAAACACTAGCTAAGATGATTGTGGGTTTCCAGAAAAGTCTAATTTAAGGGACTGTCATGCCCCAAGGAATTCTATCACAGGTGATATTAAGAGGAAACTACCTTTGGTGATTGGAGGGACCCGGGATATACCAGGTGACTGTGGGGCCCTAGATGTTCTACCTTACATGATTGTGGGTGATCAATTATGTGACTAGATGACCCCAAATACTCTACCTGATGTGTTTGTAGAGTCCCAGGAGTGTCTACCTTGGGTGATTGAAGGTGCCAAGAAGATTCTATTTTGGGAGCCAGGAAACCATTAGTGACTGTGTGGGCTTAGGCAGTTCTCCTTTAGGTGTTATGGGGCCCCCAAGAAATATCACCCTAGAAACTAGATCTAGAAACTCAATAAAAGTGATTGTGGGGACCCAGAGAGGTCTGCTTTAAATGATCGTGGTGGGCCAGGTACCTCTAGTTTAGGTAATTGAGGGGCCCAGGTAACTAAACCTTAGGAGATTGGATCCAAGCCAGTGCTGCCAGATTGCTTGTGGGGGCCCAGGAGACTGTAGCTTTAGGTAATTTTAATGGAAAACCAGGACATACTCAGTTTAATTGATAAATTGTTGGGGCCTCCAAAATTCACCTTAGGCAATTGTAGGGGGTCCAGGCAGCTGCAGCTTAGGATATTTCATGGAGGGTGGGGGGAGAAAAGGGGTAGAAAACTAGACCTTAGGTGACTGTGGGTGACCAGAAAACTTGACATTAGGTCTTTGAGGGAGATAAGGAATAAACCTTAGTGATTTTTTTAAAAAAGATTTTACTTATTTATTTGATAGAGAGAGCTACAAGGAAAGAGGGAACACCAGCAGGGGGAGAGGGAGAGGGAGAAGCAGGCTTTCCTGCAGAGCAGGGAGCCAGATGCGGAGCTTGATCCCGGGACCCTGGGATCATGACCTGTGCTGAAGGCAGACGCTTAATGACTGAGCCGCCCAGGCGCCCCTAAACCTGAGTGACTTTTTTTTTTTTTTGCGATACTCCACACACCCCCACCTTGACAATTCTACCTTTGGAAATATTGTAGGTCCTGGAATTTATACCTTAGGTGTTTGGGGGACCCAAGAATGCATACCTTAGGCAATTTGGGGAGTCCAGGGAACTCTTGGGGATAGTGGGGGCTGGGATTTCTACCTTATGGGATTGTGGTGGTCAGGAAACCATACTTACTTGGTTGTGTGTGTGGGGTCGAATGTATCCCCTAATGATTTGGGGTTATCAGGAAATTCTACTTTGGGTCATATAGGGAACCCAGAAAATTCTCCCTTAGCTGATAATGGGGGGCCAGGAATCTCTCCTTTAGGTGACACTGGGTTCCCAGAAGACACTTCTCTAGGTGATCTTCTGGACCCAAGAAACTGTGATTGTTGGGGGGGTGGATGGGATTCTCCCCCTTAGGTGATTTTTGGGGTCAGAAGACTCTTAGGGGATTTTGCAGGGGGGGGGGGCCCCAGGCACTCTGTTGGTTGATATCACCTGTCAAGGAAACACAATCTGATGATTGCGGGCACCTAAAACCATCTGCCTTAGGTGTTGATGGAATCCCCTGAAACTCAATCTTGGGATGGGGGGAAGTTGGGTGGGGGACAGGTATCTCTCTACATTCTGTGATTGTTGGGGTCAGGAAACTATGCCTTACGTGATCGTGGGTATCCAGGAAACTCCTCTAGTTGATTGTGCTGCCCATGAAACTACATTAGGTAATTGTACCGTTTCAGTGGTGAGAGGTCAGTGTACTTTTTCATAGGTGATTGTGGATGCCAAGGTCACTGTGACTTTGGTGATGGTGGGGGACCCGGGAAACTCTAGCTTAGGTGATCCCGGGGGCTCAGGATTCTCTACCTAGGTAGTTGTGCTCATGAATTTCTATATTAGGTGTCCTGGGGGCCCAAGAAACTAGAGCTTAGATGATTTTGGTGGGTGGATGATTGTAATCTTAGGTGATTTAAACTCTGGCTTTAGTGACTGGGGGGGGGGGCAGGAAGATACAGCTTCAGTGATTGCAAGGGGCCCCTTAAAGTCTAGCTGAGGTGATGGAAGGCCAGAAACAGTCCATAGATTGATTTGGTGTTCCAGGTAACTTAACTTCGGTGATTCTGGATGCCCAGGAAACTGAGTTCCTTTGGAGCCAAGAAACTCTTAGGTGATGATGGGGACCGGTAATAGAGACTGTGATTGTGTGGTCCCAGGCATCTTCTGTAGGTGCATGTGGGGGCCCAGGAAACTAGCTTTTTTGAGTGTGGGGCATAGGAAGCTGTACCTTAGTTGACTGTGGGAGCCAGAATAATCTACCCTAGTTGAATCAACTCATGTGGGGGGCCAGGGTAGTACATCTGAGATGACTGTGTGGGGCCAGTATCATGTACCCTGTAACAGTTTGAGCCTGGAAACCTCATGTCTCTGAATGGGACAGGGTACTAAGCTTTAGTGATCTACAGCCCACTCAAACTTCTACATTTGAAAATATTGAGGGACCTAGAAATTATTGGGGATTGGAGTCAAGAATTTGTACCTAAGACGATTTGGGGAGACCAGAAAACTGTTTCTTAGGGGTTTGTGGGTTGCCAGGAAATCTTCCTTAGTGGATTGTGGAAACTATACCTTAGTTCATTTTGTGTATGGGCCAGGATACATTCCCCAGTGATTTGGGGTCCCAGGAAATTCTGCCCTGGGTAATCTAGGGGCCCAGGATACTTTCTCATAGTTGATTATGGAGGGCTCAAGAAATAGTACCTGAGGGAATTCTGGAGCCCAGGATACTCCAGTGCTTAATCAACTAAGGGTAAGTTTCCTAGTTCCCCTAGATCTCCCAAGGTAGAACATTCCAGGCTCCCAGATCACTAGGAGTTATATTCCTGGCCTCCACTCACAATTCACTAAGATGTGTTTTCCTGGCTTCCACAATTTTCTAATTGAGTTTCCTGGGTACACAGGTACCCTAATTGCACAAGGTACATATATTCCTGGTTCCCCAAAACACCTCAGGTATAGTTTCCAGGGTCCTCAATATTTCTGAAGGCAGACTTTTTGGCAGCCCCTAAGTCACAAAGGTTTACCCTGTGTACTGCAAAGAACTAAGGTCGAGTGTCCTGGGCACCCAAGACTACCTAAGGTCAAGTTCTCTGGCATCCCCACAATATCCTAAGCTAGAGTTTCCTGCCCCCCCCAATACCTAAGGTGAGTTTCTTGTCCCAGCAATCAATGAAGTGGGGGTGGAGTACGTCCTGGCTGTCTGTAGTCACCTAAGGTAGACTGTTAAGCACCCAGCATTCTTCCAAAGTAGGGTCTTGACTCCACAAAATCACCTAAAGCTGTAGTCTCCTGGGCCCCCACAATCACTTATATAGAATTTTGTGGGCTTAGACTTCCTAGGGTAATGTTTCCTGGAATCCCAGCATACCTAAGGAAGAATTGCTTAGGTCCCACAGAATCACTCCCCTATTTCCTGGCTTCCACAATAAACTAAGCAGGATGGTCCTTGGGACCTTTAATCACCTAGGGTAGAGTTTCCTGGCGGTCCACAAACACATCAGGTAGCCTGGGGCCCCCAATTCACATAAGGTATTGTTTCTTGGGCACCCCCATCATGTAAGGTAGAGTTACTAAGGCCCACAATCATGTAAGATAGTGTTACTGGTTCCTCAAAGTCACCCGGTTGTTTTTTGTGCCCCCATAATCCCCTAAACTCAAGATCTTTAAGTATTTACTAGAGAATTTCCTGGCCCTCCATTAACAACCTGATTTTCTTTTGTCCCCAGTCACCTACAGCAGTTTCTTCGGCCCCTAACATTTCCCTAAGCTAGTGATTTGTGGCTACACAAAACCACCTTCAGCTACAGTTCCCTCACCCCCACATTAATTCTTACAGCTCTTGTTTGGATGAAATTACCAAAATTGTCTCCTTGGGCCTGATAATTGCCTAAAATGCAGCTTCCTGGCCCCACAACAATTGCCTAACAAGGTCCAGCCCCCCCCCACCATTGCCTAATATAATATTTTTTTTTTTTAAGATTTTATTTATTCATTTGACACAGAGAGAGAGATCACAAGTAGGCAGAGAGGCAGGCAGAGAGAGAGGAGAGAGGAGGAAGCAGGCTCCCTGCTGAGCAGAGAGCCCGATGTGGGCCTCGATCCCAGGACCCTGGGATCATGACCTGAGCCGAAGGCAGCGGCCTTAACCCACTGAGCCACCCAGGCGCCCTGCCTAATATAATATTGTTGCTTAGGTCCCTGACAGTCGTTTAGGGTACAGTCTCCTGGGCGCTAACAATTACTTAAGCTGGAGTTCCTGGGCCCCCACAAGCATTTATGATATGGAAACTACCTAAGTGTTAATCGATAGACAAATGGATAAAGTGGTTCTATATATACAATGAAATATTACTCATCCATAAAAATTTTGGAGATCTTGTCATTTCTAACCACTAGGATAGACCTAGACAATATCGTATGTGGTGAAAGAAGTCTGACAGAAAAAGACAAATCCCATATTATTTCACCTATATGTGGAATCTAAAAAGCAACGAAGATAAAGAGAAGCTCATATCACAAAGAAAAATCTTGTGGTTCCCAGAAGACAAGGAATTGGGGGGGATGGAATATGTACAGGGGATTAAGAGGTACAAACTTCCAATTACATGTAGGTCATGGGGTGAAAATTACAGTATACAGAATATAGTCAATATCGTAATAACTTGGTGGCAAATGGTAACTACACTTTCCTGTTAAGCATTACTTGGTAATGAATATAAATGTTGAATCACTATGTTGCATGCCTGCTACTAATACTGTATGTCAACTATAATTAAAGATTTTATTTGAGAAAGTAAGAGAGATTCAAAAAATGAATGGGGGACACAAACCATAAGAGACTCCTAATCTCACAAAACAAACTGAGGGTTACTGGGGGTGGGAGGGTAGGGATAGGGTGGATGGGTTATGGACATTGGGGAGGGTTTGTGCTTTGGTGAATGCTGTGAAAGATGTAATCCTGATGATTCACAGACCTGTACCCCTTGGGCAAAGAATAAAAATTAAAAAAAAATGAATGGGGAGGAGAGGCAGAGGGAGAAGCAGACTCCAGGAGGGAAGGGTCAGAAAGAGACCAAGTGTGCGGTGGGGTGGCTTGTATAAAACAGTGTAAGGCCAAAGATTTGAGCCCGATGCTGCTGGCACAGACCCTTGTCCATTAAGCAATCTGAACTGCTTTTGGAAACTGGGGTCACCATTGAGAATACTTAAAAGCTGGGAAGCCTGATGCTTTGACAGGCTGTTTTTTTTCTTTCCAATTAACCATCTAACATATTGTTTCAGAGGTACAGGTTTGTGATTCATCAGTCATACACAATACACAGTGCTCACTGCCAACACATACCCTCCCCAGTGTCCATCACCCAGTCACCCCATCCCCCCCATCTCCCTCCACTCCAGCAACCCTCAGTTTGTTTTCCTGAGAGTAAGTTTTTTTTTCCTGAGATTTAAGAGTTTAAGTTTAAGTTAACATGTAATGTATTATGCTTCAGGGGTACAGGTCTGTAATTCATCAGTCTTACACAATTCACAGCACTCATCATAGCATATACCCTCCCCAATGTCCATCACCCAGCCACCCCATCCCTTCCAACCCCCTCCCCTCCAACAACCCTCAGTTTGTTTCCTGAGATTAACAGTCTCTTATGCTGTCTCCCTCCTTGGTCCCATCTTGTTTCATTTTCCCCTCCCTTCCCACCACAACACCCCCCCTCAAATTCCTTATATCAGAGAGATCATGTAATTTCTCTGATTGACTTATTACCCAAGTCATTGCAAATGGCAAGATTTCAATTTTTGATGGCTGTGCATAGTATTCCATTGTGTATAGACACACTACATCTTTATCCATTCATCAGTTGATGGACCTCTGGGCTCTTTCCATAGTTTGGCTGTTGTGGACATTGTTGCTATAAATATTGGGGTGCAGGTGCCCCTTCTGATGACATTTGTATCTTTAGGGTAAATACCAGTAGTGCAATTGCTGGGTCATAGGGTAGCTCTATTTTCAACTTTTTGGAGGAACCTCCATACTGTTTTCCAGAGTGGCTGCACCAGCTTGCATTCCCACCAACAGTGTAGACGGGCTCCCCTTTCTCTGCATCCTCGCCAACATCTGGAATTTCCTGACTTGCTAACTGTAGCTATTCTGACTGGTGTGAGGTGGTATCTCATTGTGGTTTTGATTTGTACCTCTGTTCTTATCAAGGTACTTACCAGTCCTAGTGGATTAGAACCCCACCGTCGGAATCTCATGTAACATTAGGGACTTGAGTTAACACTGCTCTGTGTAAATGTGAGAGAACTCAGTCCTTAACTGTCAGTCCCACATTTTTTTATTACATCTCTTAAGTCCCTAATGTTACACAAGATCTTGAGGATGGGGGTCTAATCCAATAGGACTGTTAACCTGAGAAGAAATGCATGCAGTGGGATGCCCAGGTGGCTCAGTGCAGGGAATGTTAGATCATAAATGTCCTCTTCAAATTTTTTTAAAAAGATTTTATTTATTTGACAGCACAAGCAGGGGGATGGGTAGGAGAGAGAGAAGCAGGCTCCAGGCAGGGAGCCCAATGCAGGACTTGACCCCAGGACGCTAGGATCATGACCTGAGCTGAAGGCAGTTGCCTTTCTTCAAATTTCTACCTGAGAAGCGTGAGAGAAATCTTGGTCATTTATCATTCAGTTCGAATATTAACTATCAGTGAGACATACAAGCAGTCATGAGACCCTTTAAGAACATAGCACCCAGCTGAGGTGCCTGGGCAGCTTGGTTGAACATCCAACTCTTGGTCTTAGCTCAGGTCTTGATCTCAGGGTTTTGAGTTTGAGCCCCGTGTTGGGTTCCATGCTGGGTGTTCTGGGTTAAAGATGAACTTTTTTTTTTCTTCTATCCCTCATGTCCCCTCCGGCCAAGTTTTGGTCCTCAGATCTTTAAGGCTGTTGAAGGACGAAGGGCTCATCTTCTGTAACTTCAAGTGAATAGGGGTTGTAGAGATGTGCCTACCTATAGACCAAAATTGTCAGCAATGGAGGGCCACTGCTGCAGGGTCCAGAGGGCACACTGGGGTGGGTTTGTTTTGAGTACTGAGGATCATCTTTTGGCTGGGTGAAGGAGTCAGGAACTGCTTCCATGTATCTGGACAATAGGAGAGAACAAAGTGAAGAAGAGAACACATTGGGATTGTTATAATAAGAGCGACGTGAAGGCCCTTTTTCATGGACTGTAGTCCACCTCCTGACCAGGAGCATTAAGAGCACCAATCTGATTACTCACATCAGTAAGTAACCCTGTTATAATCTAAAATGCAGACATGGAATTCTGCTTTAATAATGGTACACGTTCCTCCTGCTGCTTTTAAGACCTCTAATGCCATTCTATTTTGTAGAACTGCTTTATGCATTTGGGTCATTTCAGTGTTTAATAGTGTAATGCTATTCAGAGGATCATATAAGGCCTTAAATGTGCACTTATCAAGGGCTTCCATGTGCCATATGCCATTTTCTAAGCCCAATAGAAAAAAAATAGAGGTCAGATGTCTGGACCCAATGGAACATGGGTCTTGTCTCTCAGTACTGGGAGCCCATCCCTGGGTTGGCATATTGTTTGAAGATAAGAGAAAGGCCTCTTATGGCCTAGAGAGTTCCATGTAATATTTTCCATAGGCCAGCAGGAAAACACATTCTTAGTAATGGAAATATCCCTTTATGTGTTGGTACTGAGATGATGCATCATATGGGCTATGTATTGATACAAATAATGCTCATCTGTACCGTGTAATGGAGAACACCGCTATTGGAGGCCTGAAGTGCTTGGTATGGGCAATATGCCACAAATCCAGCAAGAAGGTTGGTTGTATAGCTCAGCATAAGGTTGTGCCCACTGTAAAAAAAAAATTTTTTTTTAGGTATGGTATGCATGTCTGCTAAAACTTTGGAAACACTGGCAGAGTTGTCTGGGATATATGCACATTTAGTCTCAGTATTAGCATAATAACGTCCTCTTTGATTTACAGTTAGGTATCAATGGCCAGTAGGTTTTGGAGGTCCACTTTTCAAATTTGTGGGTGGCTTCATATTGGGTTTGGTTAAAAGTGGCCCCTGTAGGCTTGGCTGAAGCCTCTACTTGTAATTTTACCTTGAGAGAGGTACCTCCTGGGACAGATATGGGTGAGGAATAAAACCATCAAGAAGCCCTCTTTGCCTGGTCTAGCCTTAACAATATCCTAGGTAAGGAGGAACTGTGGGCAAGTGGGAGATGACTTGTCTCTGGAGAGCAGGGCATCCCTAAGTGCATTCTCCAATCCAGTTCTTAAGGAAGGTGGGGCCATTCATTATCTCCACTAGTTCATAGTTAGCCCCACGGAGTGGGGTACCCTCAGATTTTAAGGACCAGTTTTGTTATCCCAGCCATAGAGCTCAAGGTGAGAATGGGGTTATACAATTGTTGTGGAGTCCATCCCCTCGTCCTGCTGTCTAAATCATCATAGGTCCATGGGGTGCTTTTTATGATCCCCATAGAGTAACAAGCAGGAAGACTATTTATATATATTATGGCAATGTCTCTGCAGTTTACCTTGAGTTGTCTAGCTTAGGCAAACNAACTATTTATTTATATATATTATGGCAATGTCTCTGCAGTTTACCTTGAGTTGTCTAGCTTAGGCAAACAACAAAATTTAAAGACAAAACCAGAATCGATACCTTACTGGAACAGTTTTTCTAAATTCACCTTTATTTCCAGAAATAGCCAAATCAAAACTAATTAGTGTTAAATCAAGTCCAGTTTTAACTAACTTGGCCCAATTATTTACATAAGCTCATCAAGAACAGTGATTGATCATTATAGGTCCTTATGAAAAGTTACAGCAAGAAGACTTTACAGGGCTCTCTAGACTGAACTCGAGGCTAGAGACAAGCCAATTTCAGACTTGCCTGCAATTCCTGTTGATTTGAGTGAATTCCTCGTCTTCAGATCCCCAAAATATGCTGAGGTTCTTGCACCTTCCAGGAGGGGACATTCTTTACTCACCTGGGAAGGCTGCTGAGAGCTCTGCAAGCAAGGAATCAGGCCGACAGTTCCAGGCTCCATAAAGTCAATCTTAATTCCTTAAAGCTATCTGGTCATATCTGAGGTTATGCATTTCTCTCAAATAAGACATTCCAGTCAAAGCCTTGGTAATGTAACTAATCTTTCCAAATGGTGTCCTGTTATGAGAAGAACAGATTCTCAGTTAACTTACACAAATAATTACCATGGAAGGAAGAATACTCAGTTTCTAGATCGTGGAGGGTTGAGGTAAGGAGAAAAACTGAATGTTCAATATGTTCACAAAGGAATATTTTATCATTTTCCTCAATTCATTCAGTCCTATGTTTTTGTTTGAATGTGGCTTTCCCATTGTTTCTGGAAGTTCTTACCCAGTTTTGATTTTAAATATACCAAAAACCTGTATTTGTCAAAAGTTCACTTTGTGAATATCTTTGAAGAAGAAACACACTTTGCAAGAGCATCAAAATAACTATAAATGAGGGGTGGCTGGCTCTTAATTTTGGCTCCAGTCATGATCTCAGGGTCTTAAGACTGAGCCCCATATTGGGCTCTGAGCTCAGCAGGGAATCTGCTTGAAGATTCTCTCTGCTCCTCCCCTCTGCTCACATGCTCTAAAATAAATCTTAAAACTATAAATGACAAAAACCCCACAAAAAACCACCCTCAAATGGACATGGTTAAAGATCTGAGTTCATTATAATGCAATCGACAAGGAAATCTGGTTATTTCTGTGACAAACATAAGTAATGGCCTTATACTAAGACATAGTAAAGTTTAAGGAATTTCATGTATTTTCTAGACTAGGTATAGAATTTACCCATATAATACAACCTAACGCTTGTTGTTGGTTTGACAGTGCTTTCCAAGTAACTTAAAATACCAAATAAACAAGCCTAATTGGTCAAAAAGACTTCATTTACAATTTCAAATCTTGGAGCTTGTTAAATACCTCAAAGTTTAAAAGCACATGCCTAAACAGGATTATAGATTATACATTTAGTATTATTTATATAAAAAATACTTAAAATTTTTATTTAAATTCTAGTTATTTAACATACAGTATAATATAAGCTTTAGGTATACAATATAATGATTCAACACTTCCATATAACACCCGGTGCTCCTCACAAGAAGTACACTTCTTAATCTCCATCACCTATTTAACCCATCACCCCACCCACCTCCATTCTAATAACCATCAGTTTGTCCTCTATAGTTAAGAATCTGTTGTTTGTTTTGTTCAGTAAATCTGACCTGAGTGAAATCCATATGGTATTTGTCTTTCTCTGAGGGACTTATTTCACTTAGCATTATACTCTCTAACTCCATCCATGTCATTGCAAATGGCAAGATTTCATTTTTTTATGGTTGAGTAATAATTCATTGTGTGTGTGTGTATATATATATATATATATATATATATACACACACACACACATCTTTATCCATTCAGTCAATGTCTTTATCCATCAGTCAATGGACACTTGGGCTGTTCTAATATTTTGGCCATTGTAGCCAATGCTGCTATAAATATCAGGGTGTATCCCTTTGAGCTACTATTTTTGTTTTCTTTGGGTAAATACCTAGTAGGTATTTGCTGGGTCATAGGGTAGTTATTTTTAACTTTTTGAGGAACCTCCATACTGTTTTCCAGAGTATTGGCACCAGAAAAAAAGACTTTAAAACAAAGATTGTTTTAGAGGCAAGGAATGACACTGCTATAATGACAAGTGGATATAACAATTTGTAAATATTTATGCACCCAATACTGGAGCACCTAAAAACATAAAGCAAGTATTTACAGACAAAGAGAGAAATTGATGGTAATAAAGTAATAGTAGGGGGTCTTTAAAACTCTATTTCCATCAATGGATAGATGGAGGCAGAAAATCAATAAGGAAATTGTCTTTGAAGGAAACATTAGACCAGATGGATGTAACATATATTCAGATCATCCCATCCCCAAACAGAAGATACACGCTTTTCTTTTCTTTTTTTTAAAGAGAGGGAACACAAGCAGGGACAGAGGGAGAGGGAGAAGGCAGCTCTCCGCTGAGTGGAGAGCCTGATGTGCGGCTCGATCCCAGGACCTTGAAATCATGACCTGAGCTGAAGGCAGAGGCTTAACCCACTGAGCCACCCAGGTGCCCCAAGATACACCCTTTTCAAGTGCACATGGAATGTTCTCCAGAATAGAACATAATTTAGGCCACAAAACAAGCCTCAATAAATTTAATTAGACTGAAGTCTGGGGCGCCTGGGTGGCTCAATGGGTTAAAGCCTCTGCCTTTAGCTCAGGTCTTGATCTCAGGGTCCTGGGATCGAGCCTCACATCAGGCTCTCTGCCTGCCTCACTGCCTACTTGTGATCTCTCTCTCTCTCTGTCAAATAAATAAAATCTTTCTTAAAAAAAGAAGACTGAAGTCCTAGCGTGTATCTTTTCTGATCACAATGGTATGAGGCAAGAAATCACAGGAAAGAAGAACTGGAAAAAAACCCCAAGCACAGGGAGACTAAACAATCAACCAATGGTTCAGTGAAGCAAGCAAAGAAGAAAAAATATATGAAGAAAATGAAAATGAATGAAAACAATAGTCCAAAATCTTTAGGATACAGAGCTGTAGGAATATAGTGATACAAACCTAACTCAGAAAAGGCGGGGGGCCTCAAAAAAGGTTCCAGGGGAGTAGAGGAAAGGATAATAATCACAGCAGAAATGAAAGACTAAGAAAGGTAGGGAAAAAAATCAGAAAATCAGCCCCCTCCCCCCCTCAAAGACCAGTGCAAACCCTGCCAAAACATCCCTCAACCCTCATGGTTTGGGGGACCTCAGTTCGGGTTGGGGCAGGTAACATTTCACAAGCATACTACTCCATGCCTTGTTGAAATGTGCCTCTCCCCTGCTGGGAACCAAACATTGCTCACAATAGGCAAAGAGAACCTCTGCAGACAACTGGATCCAAGGAAGAAGATGTCCAAGACTCAACAGCAGAGCAAGCACAGCATGCATGCACAGGAGACACTCTGAAGTGCCAGGCCCTACGGAACAGGGGATACCGCACTGCATTACTGGCCCTATTCTTCATAAGGCTACTATTGCTAAGAGCAAGAGAAGTAGCTGGCTTTCCTAACACACGAGAGACACAGAAGTGTGTCCCAAATGAAAGAACAGGACCAAATCATATCAAGAAACCTAAGTGAAACAGATATAATATGCCTGACTGAATCAAGTGTAGTAACGTGTGCATTATGGGGATGTTAGAAGAGAGAAGGGAACAGAAAATTTATCTGAAGAAATAATAGCTGAAAAATTCCCTAATCTGGGGAAAGGAAACAGAAATCCAGATCTAGGAGGCACAGAGAACCCCCAACAAAATCACCAAAGAAGGTCCACACCAAGACAAATAGCAATTAACATGGCAAAAAGTGATAAAGAAAAATTTTCAAACCAGCAAGAGAAAAGACAATTACATACAAGGGAAACTCCATACAGCTATCACTAGAGTTTTCAGCAGTCACTCTGCAGCTCAGAAGGGAGTGGCGTGATATACTGAAAATGCTGACAGGAAAAAAATCTGTAACCAAGAATATTCATCAAGTACATCATTCAGAATAGAGGGAGAGTTTCACAGACAAACGAAAATGAAAGGTGTTCATGACCACTAAACCAGCCCTGCAAGGAATACTCAAGGGAACTGTTTGGAAAGGTGGGACTGAAAGTGACAGTACAAAGGCAGGAAACACACAAAAGCAGTAAAAATAAGTATTTCTGTAAAAGCCAGTCAAGGGATTCATAAAAGGATGTAAAATATGACACCATATATGTAAAACGTAGCGGGGGCAGGAGTAAAGAATATATTCATACTTAAGTAACCAACTTAATACAGACTTCTATAAGCAGATGTTGTTATATAGAAACCTAATGGTAGCCACACACACACACACACACACACACAGATATGCAAAGAATAGAGAGGAATCCAAGTATATCATTAAAGGAAGTCAACAAACCATGAAAGAGCAAGAGTGGAAAGGATTAGAGAAAATCTACAGAAGCAACCTCAAAACAAGTAACAAAATGGCAATAAATACACATCTATCAATAATTACTTTGAATAAAAACTGACTAAATGCTCCAATCAAAAGGCACAGGGTGACAAGTGAATAAAAAACAAGACCCATCATAATGCTGCCTACAAGAGACTCATTTCAAACCTAAACGCAACTGCAAGTTGAAAATGAGGGGATGGAAAGGATTTATCATGCAAATGGTGTCAAAAGGGGGGGTTAACAATACTTCTATCAGACAAAATATACTTTAAAACAAAGACTAACAGGAGACAAAGGATACTATATAACCATAAGGGGACGACCCGATAAGAGGCTATAACACAATTGTAAATATTTATGTACCCAACATAGGAGCACCCAAATACATAAAACAGTTAATAACAAACATGAAGGAAATAATACAGTAGTCGTAAGGAATGTTAACATCCCACATACATCAATGGACAGATCATCTGAACAGAAAATCAATAAGGAAACAATGGCTTTGAAAGCTACTCTGGACCAGATGGATTTAACAGATATACTGAGATCATTCCATCCTAAAACAGAATACACATTCTTTTCAACTGCACATGGAGTGTTCTCCAGAATAGGTCACATATTAGGTCACAAAACAAGTCTGATTAAATTTTTAAAAATTTGAAGTCACACCATGAATCTTTTCTGACCACAACGCTATGAAACTAGAAATCAACCACAAAAGACACAAATACATGCAAGTTAAATAAGATGCTACTGAACAATGAATGGGTCAACCAAAAAAATAAATGAAAATGAAAACACAGTGCCCCAAATCTTTGAGATACAGCGAAACCAGTTCTAAAAGGGTAGTTTAGAGCAATATAGGCCTACCTCAAGAAGCAAGAAAAGTCTCCAACAACCTAAGTTTACACCTAAAAGGAGCTAGGAAAAGAAGAAACAAAACCCAAAACAAACACAAGAAAGGAAATAATAAAATCAGAGCAGAAATAAATTACACATAATCTAGAAAAACATATGAAACCAGGAGCTGGTTCTCTGAAAAGACCAACAAAATTGATAATCATCTAGACAGACAGAGAGAGAGAGAGAGGACTCAAAATCACAAATGAAAGAGGAGAAATAACCAATAGAACAGAAATACAATTGTAACAGAGTATTATGAAAATCTATATGCCAACAAATTGGACAACTGAGAAGAAATGGATAAATTCCTAGAAACATAGAACTTACCAAAACGAAAGCAAGAAGAGAAAATTTGAACAGACCAACTAGCAGCAATGAAAGTGAATCAGTAATAATAATAAAATTCCCCCAAACAAAAGTCCAGGACCAGACGGCTTCACAGGTGGAGTCTATCAAACATTTTAAGAGTCAGTACCTATTCTTTTCAAATTGTTCCCAAAACAGAGGAGGAAGGAAAACTTCCAAATTCATTCTACAAGGCCAGTATCACCCAGACATCAAAACCAGATAAAGACACCACAAAAAAACCGCAACCCCCCAAAACAAAAAACCACAGGCCAACATCCCTCATAAATATAGATGCAAAAAACACCAACAAAATATTAGCAAACTGAATCCAACAGTACATTAGAAGTCATTCACCACGATCAAATGGGTTTTATTCCTAGAATGTAAGAGTGGTTCAATATTGGCAAATCAATCAACATGAGACTTCACATCAACAAGAATAAAAACCATATGATCGGAGAGGAGCGGCAAGATGGCGGAGGAGTAGGAGACCGATTATCATCAGGTCCCAGGAATTCACCCAGAGAGCTATCAAACCATTCTGAACACCTACAAATTCTACCGGAGATCGAAGAGAAGAAGAGCAGCAAGTCTAGGAACAGAAAATCGACCACTTTCTGGAAGGTAGGACGTGCGGAGAAGTGAATCTGCGGCGACGGGAAGATAGACCCCGGGGGGAGGGGCCGGCTGCCGGCAAGGGAGCGAGCAGCGGAGCACAGACTCGGAACTGTGAGAAGTCGGCTCCACTGAGGGACGTCGCCCCAGAGACCAAGCGGGGGGTGAAGCCCCTGCAGGGACAGTGTGGTCTCAGGACCCACGGGGACACAAAAAGACCAGGGGTGTCTGAGCGCGACCGAGCTCCCAGGTCTCAGAAGCCGGCGGGAGAGACGGAGCTGAGCTGAGGTGTCTCTCAGCTTGGGGTTACCTTGGGCTGGGATCTGAAGCTCAGCCGGGCCACTGATCTGTGAGCGGGGACCCCACGGGCGGCAGACCCGGAGAGACTCACCTTCCTCCTCCGGGAGCAGCAGTGCGGGAGCGGCTGCAGGATCTGCCGGGTTTGGAGATTCTAAGCGGGGCCGCGCCAGAGATAGAGACACTCAGTCACAGGCCGGGTGAGCTCGGAGCGCGGCCGGAGACCAGGAGACGGGAGGGACTGCTTTTCTCTGAGGCGGGCTGAGGGCTGAGGCCCCAGGCTCTCGGCTCCTCCGGGTCGGAGACTGGGAGCCGCCATTTTCAGTCCCGTCCTCCAACGAGGTACGGAAAGCGTTCAGGGAACAAAAGCTCCTGAGAGCGAACCCGAGCTGATTACTTAGCCTGGCCCCTGGCGAGGGCGGTGGGAATCCGCCTCGGGCAGAGACACTTGAGAATCATAGCAACAGGCCCCTCCCCCAGAAGACCAAGAGAAACAAACAAACAAACCATCCAGTCAAAGTCAAGTTCAAGACGGCTAAGCGTTGCGGAACCCCAGAACTACGGAAAAGCAACGGAGACAATTCATGGCTTTTTCCCCATGATTCTTCAGTCGTTCAAAGTTCATTGATTTTTTTTTCTCTTTGAAATTTTTTCTTACTTTTTTCTTTTAAAATTTTTCCCTTTTCCTATTTTAACGTTCTTAACTCTTATATCGTATCAACACTTTTTATTCTCTTTTTTTAAAATTTTCATTGTTATAATCATATTTTATCCCTTCATTGTTTTTAACCTTATTTTTTTGGATACTTATAGGGTCTGTTCAATTCACCAATCTAATAGAGATAGATAGAGATAGATAGAGATAGAGATAGATATAGATATGGAGTCATAGACATAGATATAGAAACAGAAATAGATAATATAGATACAGGATTTTGTTTTATTCATTTTTGTTTAGTTTTTGTATGATTTTGGGTTTTTGGGTTTTTGTTTGTTTGTTTGTTTGTTAGTTTTTGGATTTGGTTTTTTTTGTTTTTTGTTTTTTGTTTTTTTGTTTTTTTTTTTTTTTTCCCTCTTACTTTTCTACCCAGTTCCAGGTCTCTTCTGAGTAGGTTAGTGTATATTTCTCTGGGGTCATCGCTACCCCTTAGTATTTAGTTCTCTCATCCATCTATTCCTATCTGCATAAAATGACAAGGCGGAAAAAATCAACACAAAAAAAAGAACAAGAGCCAGTAATGACGGCTAGGGACCTAATCAATGCGGACATTAGTAATATGACAGAACCAGAGTTCAGAATGACGATTCTTAAGGTGCTGGCTGGGCTTGAAAAAAAAATGGAAGAAAATAGAGAAGCTGTCTCTAAAGAAATAAAAGACCTT
Organism: Ailurus styani; assembly: GCA_002007465.1. Classification (NCBI taxonomy): domain Eukaryota; kingdom Metazoa; phylum Chordata; class Mammalia; order Carnivora; family Ailuridae; genus Ailurus; species Ailurus styani. Next base: position 1,839,438 of record LNAC01000084.1, on the reverse strand, counting down.
TCTGGAGAAATAAAAGAACTAAAATCTAACCAAGCTGAAATCAAAAAAGCTATTAATGAGGTGCAATTGAAAATGGAGGCTCTTACTGCTAGGATAAATGAAGCAGAAGATAGAATTAGTGATTTAGAAGACAAAATGTCAGAGAAAAAAGAAGAGGATGAAAAGAGAGACAAACAACTACTGGACCATGAGGAGAGAATTCGAGAGATAAGTGATGCCATAAGACGAAACAATATTAGAATAATTGGGATCCCAGAAGAGGACGAGATTGAGAGAGGGCCAGAAGGTATATTGGAGCAGATCTTAATACAGAATTTCCCTAATCTGGCAAAGGGAACAAGCATCAAAATCCAGGAGGCACAGAGAAGCCCCCCCAAAATTAATAAAAATAGGTCCACACCCCGTCATCTAATAGTAAAACTTACAAGTCTTAGTGACAAAGAGAAAATCCTGAAAGCAGCTCGGGACAAGAGGTCTATAACATACAATGGTAGAAATATTAGATTGTCAGCAGACCTATCCACAGAGACCTGGCAGGCCAGAAAGAGCTGGCATGATGTATTCAGAGCACTAAATGAGAAAAATCTGCAGCCAAGAATACTATATCCAGCTAGGCTCTCACTGAAAATAGAAGGAGAGATAAAAATCTTCCAGGACAAACAAAAACTCAAGGAATTTGCAAACACCAAGCCAGCCCTACAGGAAATATTGAAAGGGGTCCTCTAAGCAAAGAGAACCTTAAAGAAACATAGACCAGAAAGGAAGAAACACAATATACAGTAACAGTCACCTTACAGGCAATACAATGGCTCTAAATGTATATCTCTCAATAGTTACTCTGAATGTAAATGGACTAAATGCCCCAACTAAAAGACACAGGGTATCAGAATGGATAAAAAAACAAGACCCATCGATATGCTGTCTACAAGAAACTCATCTTACACGCAAAGACACCTCCAGATTTAAAGTGAGGGGATGGAAAACAATTTACCATGCCAATGGACAGCAAAAGAAAGCTGGAGTGGCAATCCTTATATCAGATAAACTAGACTTTAAGGCAAAGAATATCATAAGAGATGAAGAAGGACACTATATCATACTAAAAGGATCTGTCCAACAAGAAGATCTAACAATCATAAATATCTATGCCCCTAACATGGGAGCAGCCAATTATATAAACCAATTAATAACAAAATCAAAGAAACACATTGACAAGAATACAATATTAGTAGGGGACTTGAACACCCCCCTTACTGAAATGGACAGATCATCAAAGCAAAAGATCAACAAGGAAATAAAGGCTTTAAATGACACCCTGGACCAGTTGGACATCACAGATATATTCAGAACATTCCATCCCAAAACAACAGAATACACATTCTTCTCCAGTGCACATGGAACATTCTCCAGAATAGACCATATTCTGGGTCACAAATCAGGTCTCAACAGGTACCAAAAGATTGGGATCATTCCCTGCATATTTTCAGACCATAATGCTCTGAAACTAGAACTCAACCACAAAAGGAAAGTTGGAAAGACCTCAAATACATGGAGGCTGAAGAACACCCTACTCAAGAATGAATGGGTCAACCAGGAAATTAAAGAAGAATTAAAAAAATTCATGGAAACAAATGAAAATGAAAACACAACTGTTCAAAATCTTTGGGATACAGCAAAAGCAGTCCTAAGAGGAAAGTATATAGCAATACAAGCCTTTCTCAAGAAACAAGAAAGGTCTCAAGTACACAACCTAACTCTACACCTACAAAAGCTAGAGAAAGAACAGCAAAGAAAGGCTACACCCAGCAGGAGAAGAGAAATCATAAAGATCAGAGCAGAAATCAATGAAATAGAAACCAAAAGAACAGTGGAACAAATCAATGAAACTAGGAGCTGGTTCTTTGAAAGAATTAATAAGATTGATAAACCCCTGGCCAGACTTATCCAAAAGAAAAGAGAAAGGACTCAAATTAATAAAATCATGAATGAAAGAGGAGAGATCACAACCAACACCAAAGAAATACAAACAATTCTAAGAACATATTATGAGCAACTCTACACCAGCAAATTTGACAATCTGGAAGAAATGGATGCATTCTTAGAGAAATATAAACTACCAAAACTGAACCAGGAAGAAACTGAAGACCTGAATAGACCCATCACCAGTAAGGAGATTGAAGCAGTCATCAAAAATCTCCCAACGAACAAGAGCCCAGGGCCAGACGGCTTCCCAGGGGAATTCTACCAAACATTTAAAGAAGAATTAATACCTATTCTCCTGAAACTGTTCCAAAAAATAGAATTGGAAGGAAAACTTCCAAACTCCTTTTATGAGGCCAGCATTACCTTGATCCCCAAACCAGGCAAAGACCCCATCAAGAAGGAGAATTACAGACCAATATCTTTGATGAATACGGATGCAAAAATCCTCAACAAAATACTAGCCAATAGGATCCAGCAGCACATAAAAAGGATTATTCACCACGACCAAGTGGGATTTATTCCTGGGATGCAAGGTTGGTTTAACATTCGCAAATCAATCAATGTGATACAAGACATTAATAAAAGAAAGAACAAGAACCATATGATCCTCTCAATAGATGCTGAAAAAGCATTTGACAAAGTACAGCACCCTTTCTTAATCAAAACTCTTCATAGTGTAGGCATAGAGGGTACATACCTCAATATCATCAAAGCCATCTACGAAAAACCCACAGCGAATATCATTCTCAATGGAGAAAAACTGAGAGCTTTTCCCCTAAAGTCAGGAACACGGCAAGGCTGTCCACTATCACCACTGCTATTCAACATAGTACTAGAAGTCCTAGCCTCAGCAATCAGACAACAAAAAGAAATAAAAGGCATCCAAATCGGCAAGGAAGAGGTCAAACTCTCACTCTTTGCAGATGATATGATACTTTATGTGGAAAACCCAAAGGACTCCACTCCAAAACTGCTAGCACTCATACAGGAATTCAGTCAAGTGTCAGGATATAAAATCAATGCACAGAAATCAGTTGCATTTCTATATACCAACAACAAAACAGAAGAAAGAGAAATTAAAGAGTCAATCCCATTTACAATTGCACCCAAAACCATAAGATACCTAGGAATAAACCTAACCAAAGAGGCAAAGAATCTGTATTCAGAAAACTATAAAGTACTCATGAAAGAAATTGAGGAAGACACAAAGAAGTGGAAAAACATTCCATGCTCATGGATGGGTAGAATAAATATTGTGAAAATGTCTATGCTACCTAGAGCAATCTACACATTTAATGCAATCCCCATCAAAATACCAGCAATTTACTTCAAAGAAATGGAACAAATAATCCTAAAATTTATATGGAACCAGAAAAGACCCCGAATAGCCAAAGGAATGTTGAAAAAAAAAAGCAAAGTTGGCGGCATCACAATTCCAGATTTCAAGCTCTATTACAAAGCTGTCATCATCAAGACAGTATGGTACTGGCACAAAAACAGACACATAGACCAGTGGAACAGAATAGAGAACCCAAAAATGGACCCTCAACTCTATGGTCAACTAATCTTCGACAAAGCAGGAAAGAATGTCCAGTGGGAAAAAGACAGTCTCTTCAACAAATGGTGTTGGGAAAACTGGTCAGCCACATGCAGAAAAATGAAACTGGATCATTTCCTGACACCACACACAAAAATAGACTCAAAATGGATAAAAGACCTCAATGTGAGAAAGGAATCCATCAAAATCCTCGAGGAGAACACAGGCAGCAACCTCTTCGACCTCAACCGCAGCAACTTCTTCCTAGGAACCTCACCAAAGGCAAGGGAAGCAAGGGCAAAAATGAACTATTGGGACTTCATCAAGATTAAAAGCTTTTGCACAGCAAAGGAAACAGTCAACAAAACCAAAAGACAACTGACAGAATGGGAGAAGATATTTGCAAATGACATATCAGATAAAGGGCTAGTATCCAAAATCTATAAAGAGCTTCTCAAACTCAACACCCATAAAACAAATAACCCAGTCAAGAAATGGGCAGAAGACATGAACAGACATTTCTCCAAAGAAGACATCCAAATGGCCAACAGACACATGAGAAAGTGCTCAACATCACTCGGCATCAGAGAAATACAAATTAAAACCACAGCGAGATACCACCTTACACCAGTCAGAATGGCTAAAATCAACAAGTCAGGAAATGACAGATGTTGGCGAGGTTGCGGAGAAAGGGGAACCCTCCTACACTGTTGGTGGGAATGCAAACTGGTGCAGCCACTCTGGAAAACAGTATGGAGATTCCTCAAAAAGTTGAAAATGGAGCTACCCTACGACCCAGCAATCGCACTACTGGGTATTTATCCTAAAGACACAAAGGTAGTGATCCTCAGGGGCACGTGCACCCGAATGTTTATAGCAGCAATGTCCACAATAGCCAAACTATGGAAAGAACCTAGATGTCCATCAACAGATGAATGGATAAAGAAGATGTGGTATATATATACAATGGAATACTATGCAGCTATCAAAAGAAACGAAATCTTGCCATTTGCAACGACATGGATGGAACTGGAGGGTATTATGCTGAGCGAAATAAGTCAATCAGAGAAAGACAATTATCATATGATCTCTCTGATATGAGGAACTTGAGGGGCAGGGTGGGGGGTTGTGGGGGGTAGGGAGGGAAAAATAATGAAACAAGATGGGATGGGGAAGGAGACAAACCATAAGAGACTTCTAATCTCATAAAACAAACTGAGGGTTACTGGGGGGTGGGAGGGTAGGGATAGGGTGGATGGGTTATGGACATTGGGGAGGGTTTGTGCTTTGGTGAATGCTGTGAAAGATGTAAGCCTGATGATTCACAGACCTGTACCCCTTGGGCAAATAATAAAAATAAAATTAAAAAAAAAAAAAACAACCATATGATCCCACTATCACCACTGCTATTCAACATAGTACTAGAAGTCCTAGCCTCAGCAATCAGACAACAAAAAGAAATAAAAGGCATCCAAATCGGCAAGGAAGAAGTCAAACTCTCACTCTTTGCAGATGATATGATACTTCATGTGGAAAACCCAAAAGACTCGACTCCAAAACTGCTATAACTCATACAGGAATTTGGTAAAGTGTCAGGATATAAAATTAGTGCACAGAAATCAGTTGCATTTCTATACACCAACAATAAGACAGAAGAAAGAGAAATTAAGGAGTCAATTCCATTTATAATTGCACCCAAAACCATAAGCTATCTAGGAATAAACCTAACCAAAGAGGCAAAGAATCTATACTCAGAAAACTATGAAGTACTCATGAAAAAAATTGAGGAAGACACAAAGAAATGGACAAACGTTCCATACTCATGGACTGGAAGAACAAATATTGTGAAAATGTCTATGCTACCTAGAGCAATTTACACATTTAACGCAATCCTTATCAAAATACCATCAATTTTTTTTTCAAAGAAATGGAATAATCCTAAAATGTATATGGAACCAGAAAAGACCCCAAATAACCAGAGGAATGTTGAAAAGGAAAACCAAAGTTGGTGGCATCACAATTCCAGACTTCAGGCTCTATTACAAAGCTATAATCATCAAGACAGTGTGGTACTGGCATAAGAACAGACACATAGATCAATGCAACATAATAGAGAGCCCAGAAATGGATCCTCAACTCTATGCTCAACTAATCTTTGACAGAGCAGGAAAGAATGTCCAATGGAAAAAAGCCTCTTCAACAAACGGTGTTGGGAATTTTGGACAGCCACATGCAGAAGAATGAAATTAGATCATTTCCTTATACCACACAGAAAAATAGACTCGAAATGGATGAAAGACCTCAATGTGAGAAGGAAACCATCAAAATCCTTGAGAACACAGGCAGCAACCTCTTTGACCACAGCAACTTCTTTCTAGGAACATTACCAAAGGCAAGGGAAGCAAGGGCAAAAATGAACTATTGGGACTTTATCAAGATCAAAAGCTTTCGCACAGCAAAGAAACAGTCAACAAAACCAAAAGACAACTGACAGAATGGGAGAAGATATTTGCAAATGACATATCAGATAAAGGGCTAGTATCCAAAATCTATAAAGAGCTCTTCAAACTCAACACCCAAGAACAAATAACCCAGTCAAGAAATGGTCAGAAGACATGAACAGACATTTCTCCAAAGAAGACATCCAAATGGCCAACAGACACATGAAAAAGTGCTCAACATCACTCGGCATCTGGGAAATACAAATCAAAACCACAGTGAGATACCATCTCACACCAGTCAGAATGGCTAAAATTAACAAGTCACAAAATGACAGATGTTGGCAAGGATGTGGAGAAAGGGGAACCCTCCTACACTGTTGGTGGGAATGCAAGCTGGTGCAGCCACCCTGGAAAACAGTATGGAGGTTCCTCAAAAAGTTGAAAATAGAGCTACCCTATGACCCAGCAATTGCACTACTGGGTATTTACTCTAAAGATACAAATGTAGTGATCCAGGGCAGCAATGTCTACAACAGCCAAACTATGGAAAGAACCTAGATGTCCATCAACAGATGAATGTATAAAGAAGATGTGGTATATATATACTATGGAATACTATGCAGCCATCAAAAGAAATGAATTCTTGCCATTTGCAGTGATGTGGATGGAACTAGAGGGTATTACGCTAAGTGAAATGAGTCAATCAGAGAAAGACAATTATTATATGATCTCTCTGGTATGAAGAATTGGAGGGGAGGATGAGGGCCCTGGGGGGTAGGGAGGGAAAAGAATGAAACAAGATGGGATCAGGAAGGAGACAAACCATAAGAGACCCTTAATCTCAGGAAACAAACTGAGGGTTACTGGGGGGTGGGGGAGTAGGGATAGGAATGGGTTATGGACATTGAGGAGGGTTTGTGCTATGGTAAGGGTTGTGAAATATGTAAGCCTGATGATTCACAGACCTGTATATCTGGGACAAATGATACATTATAAGTAATAAAATTTAAAAAAAGTTAAATTAAAAAAAACCAATCAGCTCAATAGATACAGAAAAAGCATTCCACCAAGTACAATATCCATCCATGATAAAACCCTCAACAAAGTAGGTTTAGAGGGAACATAACATAACAAAGGCCATATATGAAAAACTCAGAGCTAACATCATATTCAGTGGGGGAAAACAGAGTTTTTCTCCTAAGATAGGGAACAAGGCAAAGATTTCTAGTTTCACCACTTCTATTCAACACAGTACTGAAAGTCCTAGCCACAACAATTAGATAACATAGAAATAAAAGGCACCCAAATTATTGGTAAAGTAGCAGTAAAACTACTTGCAGATGACATGATACTATATACAGAAAACCCTGAAGACTTCAAAAAACCATTAGAACTGATAAATGAATACAGTAAAGTCAAAGAATACAAAAATCGACATACAGAAACCTGTTGCACTTCTACACACTAATAATGAAGCAAAGAAAGAGAAATTAAGGAAACAATCCCATTTATAATTGTATCAAAAACAATAAAATATCTAGGAATAATTTTAACCAAGGAGGTGAAAGACCTGTACTCTGAAAACTATAAAACACTGATGAAAAAATTCAAGACAATGCAAAGAAATGGAAAGATATTCTGTGCTCATGGATCGGAAGAAGAAATATTGTTAAGATGTCTATACTACCCAAAGCAGTCTATAGATTTAATGCAATCCCTATCTAAATACCAACAGCATTTTTCACAGCACTAGAACAAACAATCCCAAAATTTGGATGAAAGCACAAAAAAAGACCTCAAATACTCAAATCTTGAAAAAGAAAAAAAATGGAGGTATCACAATTCTAGACTACAAAGTGGTAGTAATTAAAACACTATGGTATTGGCATAAGACAGACATGTGAATCAATGGAATAAAATAGAAAACCCCAAAATAAACCCAGAGTTAAATGGCCAGTTAATCTTCAACAAAGGAGGAATGAATGAATATACAATGGGAAAAAAACAGTCTCTTTAACAAATGGGTGTTGGGAAAACTGGATAGCTACATGTAAATGAATGAAAGGGGACCACTTTCTATCACCATACACAAAAATCAAGTAAAAATGGATCGAAGATGTAAATGTGAGATCCGAAACCATAAAACTCCCAGAAGAGACCACAGGCAATAATTGCTCTGACATTGTCCAGGCCATAGCAACATTTTTCTGGGTGTGTCTCCTGAGGCAGGGGACATAAAAACAAAAATAAACTACTAGGACTACATCAAAATAAAGCTTCCACAAAGCAAAGGAAACAGTCAAAGGCAGCCAACTGAATGGGAGAAGTATCTGCAAAGGACATATCCAATAATGGGTTAATATCCAAATCACATAAAGAACTGATAAAACTCAACAACCCCCCCAACAAAGTAATTTAAAACTGGGCAGAAGACATGAACAGACACTTCTCTAAATACATACAGTTGGCCAACAAACACATGAAAAGATGCTCAACATCACTCATCAAGGAGTTGCAGATTGAAAATACAATATCACCTCATACCTGTTAGAGTGTCTTAAGTAAAAACACCACCAACGACAAGTATCGGCAAGGATGTGGAGAAAAATAAATTCTGTGGTACTGTTGGTGGGAATGTCAACTAGAGCAGCCACTTGGAAAACAGTATGGAGGTCCCTCAAAAAATTAGAATTACTGTATGATTCAGGAATTGCACAACTGGGTATTTAACCAAAAAAACCCCAAAAACACTAATTCAAAGGGATATATATATACTCCTTTGTTTATTGCAGCATTATTTATAATAGCCAAACAATGGAAGCAGCCCAAGCATCCACTGATAGATGAATAAATAAAGAAGATATGGTATATATGTAGAATGGAGTATTATTCTGCTATTAAAAGAATGGAATCTTGCCATCTGCAACAACATGGATAGAGCTATAGAGAATAATGCTAAGAGAAATGCCAGAGATAGACAAATACCATATGATCTCACTCATATGTGGAATTAATAAATGAGCAAAGGGGGGAAAAAGGGCAAAACTGACAAACCTTTAGCCAGATTCATCAACAAAAAAGAGAAAGGATCCAAACAAAATTAGAAGAGAGAACTAACAACTGACACCAGAGAAATACAAAAGATTGTAAGAAAATATTATGAGCAATTATATGCCAACAAAGTGGACAACCTAGGAGAAAGGGATAAAGTCCTAGAAAAATACCACCTTCCAAAAATGAACCAGGAAAAAACAGACCACCTGAACAGACCAATTGCTATAATGAAATTTAATTGGTAATCAAAAAATTACCAAAAAATAGAGGTCCAGAACCAGATGGATTCACAGGTGAATTTTACTACTCGCTTAAAGAAGAATTAATACCTATGATTTTCAAAGTATTCGAAAAAGAGTAAGGAAAGCTTCCAAATTCATTTTGAGACCAGTATTATTACCCTGATACCAAAACCACAGGCATCTCTCTCTCTCTCTCTCTCACACACACACACACACTACAGTCCAATATCCCTGAAGACAAAGTCAACAATATACAATAATACATTAAAAAGATCATTCACAGCAGATCATGTGGGATTTATTCCAGGGATGCAAAAATGGTTCACTATTTGCCAAAAACAATCAATGTTATACACCACATCACCAAAACAAAGGATTCAGATAATACGATCATCTTAAATGACGCAGGAAAAGTAACTGACAAGATTCAATGTCAACTCATGATAAAAGTCTAAACAAAGTGAGGTTAGAGAGAACATACCTCAATATAATAAAGGCCATATATGAAAAACCCACAGCTAACGTAATGCCCGATGAAAACCTGAGAGCTTTCTCTGTAAGGTCAGGAACAAGACAAGGATGTCCACTCACCACTGTTATTCATCATAGTACTGGAAGCCCTAGCCACAGTAATCAGACAACAAGAGACGAGGTGCATCCACAGTGGTAAAGAAGAAGTTAAACCGTCACCATGTGCAGACTGTATGATATGATGCATAGAAAATCCTAAAGATTCCACCAAAAAAACTTTAAGAAGTGATAAATGAAGTTAGTAAAGGGGCAGGATACAAAACACCCAGAAACCAGTAGCATTTCTATACACTAATAACAAAGTAACAGAAAGAGAAATTTTAAAAAATACCATCTGCAATTGTACCAAAAAGAATAAAATACCTTGGAATAAAATTAACTAAAGGGATGAAAGACCTGTGCTCTGAAAACTAAAACATTGGTAAAGGAAACTGAAAATGCACAAATGGAAATACATTCTATGTTCATGGACTGGAAGAGTATTATTAAAATTTCCGTTATATCCAAAACAGTCTAGAGATTTAGTGCGATCCCTATCAAAATACTAACAGCATTTTTTTTTAAAGATTTTATTTATTTATTTCACAGCGGGAGAGAGATCACAAGGAGGCAGAGAGGCAGGCAGAGAGAGAGAGGGGGAAGCAGGCTCCCTGCCAAGCAGAGAGCCCGATGCGGGCCTCGATCCCAGGACCCTGAGATCATGACCTGGGCCGAAAGCAGAGGCTTTAACCCACTGAGCCACCCAGGNAATCCCTATCAAAATACTAACAGCATTTTTTCACAAAAATCAAACAAATAATGCTAAAGTTTGTATGGAATTAAAGACCCCAAATAGCCAAAGAAATTTTGAGAAAGAACAAAGATGGACATATCACAATCCCAGATTTTAAGATACNCTGAGCCACCCAGGCGCCCCTAACAGCATTTTTTCACAAAATCAAACAAATAATGCTAAAGTTTGTATGGAATTAAAGACCCCAAATAGCCAAAGAAATTTTGAGAAAGAACAAAGATGGACATATCACAATCCCAGATTTTAAGATACGCTACAGAGTAGTACTCAAAACAGTATGGCATTGGCACAAACACAGACACATAGATCAATGGAACAGAACAGACAGCCCAGAAATAAACTTATTATATGGTCAATTTATCCATGACAGAGGAGGCAAGAATATACCAACAGGGGGGAAGGCAGTGTTTTCAACAAATGGTGCTGGGAGAACTGGATAGCTACATGCAAAGGAATGAACCTGTACCACTGTCTTACAACTTATACAAAAATAAACTCAAAATGTATTAAAGACCTAAGTGAGACCTGAATCCATAAACATCCTAGAAGAAAACACAGGTAGTATTTTCTCTGACACTGGCTACAGCAACATTTTTCTAGATAGGTCTCCTAAGGCAAGGGAACAAAAAAATAAATTATTGGGACTGCATCAAATGCTTTGGCAGAGCGAAGCAAACAATCAAAACAAAAAGGCAACTTACTGAATGGGAAAAGATATTTGCAAATGATATATTTAATAAGGGGTAGTATCCAAAATACACGAAGAACTTATACAACTCAATGCCAAAAAAAAAATCCAATTACAAAATGGGCAGAGAACATGAACACTTTTCCAAAGAAGTCATACAGATGGCCAACAGACATAGGAAAAGATGTTCAATCAAATCAAAACTATGCAAATCAAAACTATAAGGAGATACCACCTCATACCTGTTAGGATGGCTAAAATAAAAGACACAAGAAATAACACGTGTGGGCAAGAAATAACAAGAGATGGCAAGAAGCACTTGTGCACTATTGGTGGGAATCTAAATGCTGCAGGCACTATAGAAAACAATATTAAAGTTCCTCAAAAAGTTAAAAATACCATATGATGCAGGAATTCCACTACTGGGTATTTACCCATAGTAAATGAACATACTAACTGGGAAAGATATATGTACCCCTGTATTCACTGCAGCACTATTTATAATACCCAAATTATGGAAGCAGCCCAAGTGTTCATCAATACATAAATGGAGAAGGAAAATGTACTATATGTATTTAGATGTGTATACGTGTGTACATACATATATATATATATATATATATATATATATATACATACACACACACATACACACACACAAATAAATAAATACAGGGAGCCTGGATGACTCAGTTAATTAAGTGTCTGCCTTCAGCTCAGGTCATGATCCCAGGTCCTGGGATCAAGCCCCACATCGGGCTTGCTGCTCAGCAGGGAGTCTTCATCTCCCTCTCCCTTTGGTGCTCCCCCAGCTTGTGCATGCTGTCTCTCTTTCAAATAAATAAATAAATAAATAAATAAATAAATAAATAAATAAATAAATAAAGTATTTAAAAACACACACATACAGGCAAACTGGAATATTATGCATCTATAAAAAGGATGAAATCATTCGGGCCTAGAGGTTATTGTAAGTGAAATAAGCCAGAGACAGACAAATATCCTATGAAACTACTTGTATGTGAAATCTAAAACAAAACAAAAACCCAAATTCACAGATGCAGAGAACAGGGTGTTGCCAGAGAATGGTCACATGCTGGATGACGGAGGGGTGTGTGTGGACAAAAATAGGTCAAGGTAGTCAAAAGGTACAAACTTCCAATTATAAAGTCACGTGGATGTTATATACAGCATGGCATACTATAATTATAGTATAGGCATACCTTGGAGATAATGCATGTTCAGTTCCAGATGACCACAATAAAGTGAATATTGCAATAAAGTGAGTCAAATAAATTCATTTTCCAGTGTGTGTGCAAGTTATGTTTGCACTACAGCCTATTAAGTGTCCAATAGTATTAGATCTAAAAAAATACTTTGATTAAAAATACTGAATTGCTAAAAATAAATGCTAATCATTTGACCTTCCCATGAGTCCTAATGACTGATCACAGACCATCCTAACAAATACTGAAATAATGAAAAAGTTTGAAATATTTCAAGAATTATCAAAATGTGACACAGAAACATGAAGTGAGCAACTGCTGCTGGAAAATGGTGTAGATAGAGTTGCTCAAGGCAGGGCTGCCACAAACCTTAAATTTCTTACAAAATGCATTCTCTATGAAGTGCAATCAAGTTAAGCACAATAAAACAAATTATGCTTGTACTGTATTACATATTTGAAAATTGTTAGAGTAAATCTTCAAACTAAAAAAAAATTTTGTAGCTCTGTATGGTGATGGATGTTGATGAGGTTTGTGTGACGATCATTTTGCAATATATACAAATATAGAATCATTTTGTACACCTGAAAGTAATGTAATATCGTATGTCAATTATACCTCAATTTGAAAAAAAAGCTAATTACATCTATTAAGTATTCTGAACACTTTATGTTTGTCTTTGTGTTGATAATGACTTGGGGAGGGTAGCAGTTGTCAGGAATTTGTGCTTCTTTTAATATAATAATTTACAGCCCATTTGATGGAGACGAGAGAAGGGAATAAGGGTAGTAAGAAAGAATGCAAGTACAGAGCAGCAATTTGAGTTAACTGTGGCGTACCAAGAATGCTTTTCACCAAAGAGATAAAATTTAAGTTGGGTATTGAAACATTTTAACTAGTGATGATGGTGGGTAAGAAGGGTATTATTACCAGTCAGAATGGCTAAAGTCAACAAGTCAGGAAACGACAGATGTTGGTGAGGTTGCGGAGAAAGGGGAACCCTCCTACACTGTTGGTGGGAATGCAAGCTGGTGCAGCCACTCTGGAAAACAGTGTGGAGATTCCTCAAAAGGTTGAAAATGGAGCTGCCCTACGACCCAGCAATTGCGCTACTGGGTATTTACCCTAAAGATACAAGGGTAGTGATCCTCAGGGGCACGTGCACCCGAATGTTTATAGCAGCAATGTCCACAATAGCCAAACTATGGAAAGAACCTAGATGTCCATCAACAGATGAATGGATAAAGAAGATGTGGTATATATATACAATGGAATACTATGCAGCTATCAAAAGAAACGAAATCTTGCCATTTGCAACGACGTGGATGGAACTGGAGGGTATTATGCTGAGCGAAGTGAGTCAATCAGAGAAAGGCAATTATCATATGATTTCTCTGATATGAGAAACTTGAGAGTCAGGGTGGGGGGTCGTGGGGGGTAGGGAGGGAAAAATAATGAAACAAGATGGGATGTGGAAGGAGACAAACCATAAGAGACTCCTAATCTCACAAAACAAACTGAGGGTTACTGGGGGGTGGGAGGGTAGGGATAGGGTGGATGGGTTATGGACATTGGGAGGGTTTGTGCTTTGGTGAATGCTGTGCAAGATGTAAGCCTGATGATTCACAGACCTGTACCCCTGGGGCAAAGAATAAAAAATAAATAAATAAAAATCTTAAAAAAAGAGAAGGGTGTTATTATTGGGGAAATGGCATGAACAAAAGTTGGTGCAGAGGAAGGATAGTATGAATCCAAGAACAGTGTGATAGACTGGTAGGAATATTAGGGGGAAGGGAGGGAAAGCCCTCTAGGGGATTTAGACTGGTTCCATTGTAGGCCATTGTAGGCCATGAGGATCCCATAAAGATTCTTCAACAAGGATCTATCTTGGGCCACCTGGGTGGCTCAGTGGGTTAAAGCCTCTGCCTTTGGCTCAGGTCACAATCTCAGGGTCCTGGGATCGAGTCCTGCATTGGGCTCCCTGCTCAGCAGGGAGCCTGCTTCCTCCTCTCTCTCTGCCTGCCTCTCTGCCTACTTGTAATCTATCAAATAAATAAATACAATCTTAAAAAAAAAACCAAAAAAACAAGGACCTATCTCTGAGAAGTATCTTACTACTTACTCCAGGTAGCAGAGTTGCAGATGGATTTGGTATGTAAGGACGAAAGGTGTTAAGAAAGTGGGAGGCAGGTTTTAAGGTTATACGAGAGTGTAAGGTTGTAAGGTTATAAGGTTGTAAGGAAATGGCTTCTAGAGGAAGAATGGAGAACATCTGTATTAATAGAAACAACAGACTTCTGGGAAAGATGAAACAGGAGATCCTAACCTCACCTTGCTCCACCATATACCTAGATAATACTCACATCAGTGTAAATAGCCCAGAAAATGACCCAAAGAACAGACCCTCCAGAGCTAATCACAGAGAAGAGGCCACATGGAAAAAAGGCAAGGAACGGTAGAGATGCAGCCTGGAACCAGCCTGACCCAGGAGACTGCCTGTGGGAAGGAGGACACTGCAACTAGAGAGAAGGGAAAGAAGTGGACCACACACATGGGGGACCTGCACTGGGAAGATGAGTCCCTATAACATTTGTCTGAAAGCCAGAGGGGCCTAAGAATCAGTGGGGTTTAACATCTAGAACTTAAAAAAATCAGTGGCTCAGCTCAGAGCTGGAGGGTGATAGGAAACTGAGTCTCCATCCTTAAAGAGAGAATATAACATAGAACCCTGCTGAGATACGACATAAAAGTGGCAGTTTGAAAAATACCTGGGGTATATGGCAAGAAGATTTATTTACTAATCTCAGGGCATGCACTGGAAGGGCAGGGATCTTTGGGCAACTTCTCCAAGAATGAAAGAGCTGGTGGGCACTATTCAGCTCCCCTGCCCCCAAGCCTAGCTACACAGACAGCTGTGGGAACCAGCAGCACACGCTTCTCCACTTAGCTTGCTAACATGTGCCCCACTCCCAGCACTCTATTGCACACTCACCCTCTCCAACACCCTCTTATCTCTCCTAGTTCTCCCAAGTGGCTCCAGGTCCCTTCCCACAAACCTGGCTAATAGCATGCCCCACTCCCACACTCTCCTGTGCTCCCACACCATTCAACCCGCCCTCTGCAGGAGTTTTCCAAAGTAGTGTGACAAGCGTAGCATTGTGCAGGCCGTCCTGACAGTGGCTAAAGTGACTCCTGCCCTGGGGAGAGGGGAAGATAACCACACTCACCAGCAGTGGGCTGAGGGTAGTCATCTGGTCTGACCGCAGGCCCCTCCCAACAATGAAAGCCTCAAGGGACAACACAGTTTGGTGTAAACTGCAGCTCTGGCAAATGTCTGGTCTGACCCAGCTCAAGCTGATGATGGCTCCAGACTGGCCCATTAACAACACAGGGACCAAACTCCGCCCCCAACAGGCAGAGAGAGCCACTGCAGATGACTGGACTAAAAGCAAACACAGCTCAACCACAACAGCAGGGCACACACGACACACATAGGCGACAGCCTTGGAGTGCCAGATTCTGGAATGCTAACAAACATTTAAAGAAAAAGTTAATACCTATTCTTCTCAATCTATTCCAGAAGGTAGCAGGAAAATTTCCAAATTCATTCTATAAGGCCAGTATCACCCAGACACCAAAACCAGATAAAGACACTACAAGAAGAGAACCACAGGCCAACATCTCTGATGAATATAGATGCAAAAATCCTGAACAAAATATTAGCAAACTGAATCTAACAATACATTAAAAAAATCATTCACCACAGTCAAGTGGGATTTATTCCTAGGATCCAAGGGCAGTTCAATATCTGCAATCAATCAATGTGATACTTTCACATCAACAAGGATAAAAACCATACGATCACTTCAAGAGATGCAGGAAAAGCATTTGACCAAGTACAACATCCATCCATGATAAAGCCCTCAACAAAGCAGGTTTAGGAGAACATAACGTAATGAAGGCCCTATGTGAAAAACCCATAGCTAACATCATACTCAATGGTGAAAACCTGAGAGCTTTATCTCTAATCTCAGGAACAAGACAAGGATGTTCACTCTCACCACTTTTATTCAACATAACAACTGAAAGTCCTAGTCACAGCAATCAGACAAGAAATAAATGGCATCCAAATTAATAAAGTAGTATAACTTTATTTGCAGATGACACAATACTATATATAGAAAATCCTAAAGACTCCACCGAAAAACTTCTAGAATTGATAAATGAATTCAGTAAAGTTTCAGGATACAAAATCAATATGCAGAAATGTACTGCATTTCTATTTGGTAATAATGAAGTACTAGAAAGAAAAAAATAAAACAGTCCATTTACAATTGCACCAAAAATACTTAGGAACAAACTTAACCAAGGAGGTAAAGGACCTATTCTCTGTAAACTATAAAATACTGATGAGAAATTGAAGATGACCCAAACACATGGAAAGATATTCCATGCTCATGGATTGGAAGAAATAAATGTTGCAAAAATGCCCATACTACCTAAAGAAATCTACAGATTTAATGTAACCCCTATCCAAATACCAAGAGCATTTTTCACAAAAATATAACAAATAATTCTAAAATTATTATATATCTATGAATATAGGCAAAGCCATCTTGAAAAAGAACAAAATTGGAGCTATCACATTCTCAGATTTCAAGATATACTATAAAACTTAGTAATCAAAACAGTATGGTACTGGCACAAAAAAAGACACATAGACCAACAGAACAAAGAGCCCAGAAATAAACCCGTGATTATATGGTCAATTAATTTCTGACAAAGGAGGCCAGAATATGCAATGGGAAAAAGACAGGCTCTTCAATGAATGGTGCTGGGAAAACTGGACAGCTACGTGCAAAGAATGAAACTGGACTACTTTCTTACACCATAAACAAAAATAAATTCAAAATGGACTGAAGACCTAAGTGTGAGAACTCAAACCATAAAAATCCTAGAAGAGGGACGCCTGGGTGGCTCAGTTGGTTAAGTGTCCAACTCTTGGTTTTGGCTTAGGTCATGAGCTCAGGTTTGTGAGATCGAGCGGCATGGGGCAGTGTGCTCAGGGAGTCTGCGTGGGATTCTCCCTCTCCCTTTGCCCCTCCCCCCATGCACGTGCACACTCTCTAAAATAAGTAAATCTTAAAAAAAAAAATTCCTAGAGGAGATCACAGGCAGTAACTGCTCTGACACTGGCTGTACCAACTTTTTCTAGATATTTCTCCTGAGGCAAAGGAAACGAAAACTACTGGGACTACATCAAAATAAAAAGCTTCTGCACAGCAAACAACAAAACAAAGACAACCTATGGAATGGGAGAAGATAACTGCAAGTGATATATCCAATAATGGTTTAGTAAGCAAAATATTAAAGAACATATGCAACTCAACACCAAAAAAGCAAATAGCCAATTAAAAAATGGGCAGAAGACACAGACATTTCTCCCAAGAAGACATCCAGATGGCCAAGAGACATTATGAAAAGATGCTCAGCATCCCTAATTATCAAAGAAATGCAAATGCAAACCACAATGAGATACCACCTCACACCTGTCAGGATGGCTAAAATAAGAAAGGGGGTGCCTCAGTAATGCTGTCAGTTGAGTCTCTGACTCTTGGTTTCAGCTCAGGTCATGATCTCAGGGTTGTAAGATCAAGCCCCACATTGGGGCTCCTGTGCTTAGTGTGGAGTCTACTTAAGACTCTCCCTCTCCCTCTGCCCTTCCCCCATCCATGCACATGCAAGTGCGCACTCTCTCAATTAAATAAATCTTAAAAACAAAAACAAGAAACAACAGTGTTGGTGAGGATGTGGAGAAAAAGGAACCCTCTTGCATTGTTGGTGGGAATGCAAATGGTTCAGCCACTGTGGAAGACAGTATGGAGGTTCCCCCCAAAATTAAAAATGTAACTTCCATATGATCTAATAATTCCACTATTGGGTATTTGCCCAAAGAATACAAAAAGAGTAATTTGAAAAGATACATGCACCCCTATGTCTATTTGCAATACTCAAGATATGGAAGCCACCCAAGTGTTCATCAATATATACCAGACCTTCTTTATTCATTCATATTCATATACACAGATACATATACACAACAGATTATTACTCAGCCATAAAAAATTAAAATTTTCCATTTGCAATGACATGGATGGATCTAGAAAGTATAATGCTAAGTGCAATAAAAGTCAGAGAAAAACACAAGATTTCACTCATATGGAATTTAAGAAACACAACAAATGAACAAAGAAAAAAAAAAGAGGTGAAAGACACTTAAATACAGAAAAGAAACTGATGTTACCAGAAGGGAAGGTGAGTGGGGGAATGGGTGAACTAGGTGATGGGGTATATTAAGAATACACTTACCAAGAGGAGCACTGAGTAATGTACACAGTATACAACCCCTATTTTGTACATCTGAAACTAACACTGTAGGTTAATTATGCTGGAGTTAATAAAATAATGACAAAAAACCCCAAATAAAATCAAAAAGGAAAAAAAAAATACAAAGAATACACCCAGCAAGGAATAGCTGTATGGGTTGGGAAAACCAGGTGGGAAGATGATGGGGGTGAACAGGGTCCTAAAAGACTTCAAGTTTATAGGAAAGGTACAACTGGAATAAAACTGGGTTTGAAGCAAACAACATTTACCTTAAGAGCCCATCTATATTCTAAAAATGCAGGGGAAACCTGAGAGAAAATACTAACAAACATACTACTCTTCCAAGTAGACAACAGATCAGGCAAAAATTTGAGGGACCCACTGTTTTACAGGCTGATGGGTAAGATTCTCACTTGGAAATAACTGCACTTCAACCCAGCATCCCAAGGGTGCCTTGAACTGTCCCATTCATCAGTAGCACATCCTGCAATCATCCTCCTCTTAGGAGTCCCTGACTAGTTTATGGAACAACCATCCACAAGCTAAAAACAATGAGAAGACTATTTCTTTGTCTTGTGGCTAGCTAGATATTAGAGTCAAAAACACTCCCCCAAACTGGAACACCTCATCACTCAGCACTGTCAGTGCTGCTCACCTTTAAGATATTATTCCTTTTTTTTTTCTTTCCTAAGATTTTATTTATTTATTTGACAGAGAGATCACAAGTAGGCAGGTGGGGGTGGGGAGGTGGGGGGGGGAGCAGGCTCCCTGCTGAGCAGAGAGCCAGATGTGGCTGGATCCCAGCATCCTGAGATCATGACCTGAGCCCAAGGCAGAGGTTTACTTAACCCACTAAGCCACCCAGGCGCCCCCACGGTATTATTTCTTACCACAGATGATTAACGGGGGTGTCTAATCCTTAATTTACTCAAAGAAAACTGACAGGCCCTAGGTTAATTTATGGTTTGAGCAATGACGCCACAACTCCAACCTCCTCAAATGCTAGTGGAAAAAAGTGCTGGAAGAAAAGAAGGTCATCAGCCGAAATCAAGGGAATTTTCCAGTACATGGAAAACAACTATCATAGCCATTCACTAACCTATTCAATTAGCCAAGAAAAAAAAGTCAGAGAATTATTAGGAAAGGAACATTAGTCAGAACTAGTGAGTGTTCAAGATAGCCAGAATTTATCATCTGTATTAAATTTCTCTTTGGATAGCCATAACCAAGTAATAAGTATAACAAGGAAAATGGATCCTTTGACTCAGGAATGAATTGAGTTGTACTGGAAACATAAGTCAGTTTAAGCAGAAAAGGGAATGTATGGAGTCCCAAGTAGCTCTAGGCACAGTCACACTGTGAGACATCAACAATTTCACCAGGACTCTTTCTCCACATTTCTATCCTACCCCAAATCTCTGACCTCTGTCCTTCTGTGAAGTCTTCTCTTCCCAGCACTCTGTCTATGCATTGGACACCCCAGCTGAGAAAGAGTCTTATCTGATAGTATCCACAGAAATCCTGGAATTGAGTCCTGCTAACTTCACTGAGGAATGAATGGACTGTTAGGTCAGGTCTGGGTCATTTTCCTGAACTTGGGAGAATCAAGTGGGGAGGAGTCAATCCACCAAAACCACATGGTTTAAAAAACAAAGGAGGGGTAGTTTCCCTCAAGAAAACTGCGGGTGTCAGGGGAAATGGGGAAGACGAAATATCCTCTCTAGATTCCATTCCCAATAGCAACAGAACTCAAAGTGTTGGAATACACTTAAGAACACAGGATCTATAAGAAGGAAATCATTAGAGACCTAAAAAACATGATCAAAGAGTTCATGTTCTTATGCATGTTCTTTACAATATTGTAAATATACAACTTTTTCCCAAATTGATCTAAGATCCAATCCCATTCTAATAAAAATCCTATAACAATGTCTTAATGGATTCTTTATAAAACTGTTTTTCAGAATTCACCTTAAACAATTCACAAAAATAGCCAAGGATTTATTTTTTCTGTTTAAAGAGCAGCACTGGGGATACTAGGTTTAAACCACTAAATATTCAGGCATATATTAACATATAATAATTCAGACAGAGTGCTTTCAGCAGAGGAAAAGGCAAGTCAACAGAACTGAGAATACTTTCAAATCAGTAGGGGGGAAAATGGACTATCTGCAATGCTGAAATATCTACCCCAACTCTTAGAAGAAGTGAATCCTACTTCATACTAAAGAATATGGACTGGACCCAGAACACAGAAGGTTTTCTTTATACTTGGGACAAGGATGACTTTCCTAAAAACGACCCAAACTCCAAAAGCCATAAGGGCAAAAATTAAGGATAACACTGGCAAGAGTGTGAAGAGCTAAGCATTCCCTACCCTGCTGTAAGTTTGGATTGGTAGACTACTTTGAATAATAACTTGGTAGTAGCCAAGTTTTAATATGTATTATCTGATTCAGAATCTCTTTCTGGGATTTTCTCCTACAGATATAGTCATGCATGACTGCACACATACAAAAAAAAAACCTGTGAGACGTTGTTTCTCATAACTCTTGAGAAGAAACACGCTAAAATACAGTCATGAAAGGTTCCATTAGCTTGAACCTGTGACCCCAAGACCATAACCCCATCCGAAATCAAGAGTTAGATGCCTAATTGACTGAGCCACCCAGACACCCCTTGACTAGTCTTACGAGTCCTTTCTCTTCAGAACATATAGTTCTGCCATGCTGTTCCGTCCTAGTGCATTATTGCATAAGTTGATGTAACCTTTCTTTGCGCTGGGTGTGAAGGCCGCTTGGGATTCATTCTCTCCCTCTGGCCCACACCCCCTCCCCCACTGCAAACTCTCTCTCCTCTCTTCCCTTTCTCCCCTACCCCTCTTCCCCTTCTCCTCCTCTCCCTCTCTCTCTCTCACAAAAAAGAAAGACTAATCAAAAGAGCAGGTCCAGTTTTTATAAAGGCCTGAAAAGCCTGAAGGGATACCATACTATTTTTTTTGAATCCAAGTATTAGTATTTTCACTAAAGGGTGCAAACAGCATTTCAATCAAGTGCCAAATATGGAACTCCATGCCCTGGAGTTCAAAGAGGAAACAATCTTCTGTTCAAGGAGCACCAAGGCAGTCTTACACTCCAGCCACACTATCTGTGGCCACGACAGTGCCAGTAAGCCAGTGTTAGCCAGATTACTGTTTACCACATCATCAATTTGTACAATGTTCCAGTTTCGGTTGCTAGAATAAGTGCAGCACTGACATCAACAAAGGCTAGATGACCTGTCCTTCCAAAATAATTGAAGATTAATTAATTAATTCTTATTAATTCGGACATTAATGCCTATAGGTTTTCTTCTTGGGCGTGTCAGTTCATTAGTTCTGTTACTGCAGTAATGGAATTCAGGCCAGCAGTTTCAGCTAGTGTACATGGAACAACTTCCATTAAATCTACATTAGAACACAGTGGCATTCCAGACCACTCAATGTTCATGAATATTCAGTTAACCATAGGGCCAACTTTATTTCTGGAGAACCACCTCACACAAGAAGAGCTCCCGCTTCACTTGACAGCAAATAACACATAGGGCATCATGAATGGAGCACTCTGCTTCTTCAATCACCAATTTGTTAGAACCATGCACAACTGTAACTTTTTTCCAGTGATCTTGAGCTGTCTACCAGAACCATTTAAAGTGACCCCCTCAGCTAGCTCAGCCAAATCCAGTATGTCACCAGGGAACTGGTCACCATGAGCAACAGGCTTGGTTCCAGCTGTCTTAAAGAGGACTTCAGTGTCTTCTCTTCTAATATCCCTAGCCACCATAATCTTCATTTTGTTCAGGAAATGTAATGCAAGACCTCTAAGAGCATCTCTTAAGAATAGACTTCTGTATGAGAACATTATATCCGGTTTAAAAAACCTGCCTCACTAAATTCAGAATATAGGCTCTCTTCTTCCTTAGCACTGGGCCCACCGGGGCATATTGGAAACTACTGTGTGATTATCCCTATCTCAGGAGCAAATAAGGAAAACTGGGTAAGCCCATCTTAGCCTTTTCAAAATTCTGCTTAGATCAAACCTTTGGGTGAGAACCTGCCCTTCTGCCAACATGTAGTCATCATTTGTCCCACTCAGTTTTGTTATATATATAAGCTATATAGCATTTATATATAAACTTACATACATCATAACTACACATACATATAAACATTTACTTAAACTGGAACAAAACAGGGGAGCCTGGCTGACTCAGAGCATGAGACTTGATCTTGGGGTCATGAGTTTGAGCCACGTACTTAAATACATACTTGGGGTTCCTAGGTGTTCAGTCAGCTGAGCATCTGACTCTTGGTTTCGGCTCGGGTCATGATTTCAGGGTCATGGATCGAGCCCTCCTTTGTTTGGCTCCACGATCCGCAGTCAGCTTGAGATTCTCCCTCTGCCCCTTCCCACCCCCGCTCTCGCCCAATAAACCTTAACAAAACAAAACAAAAACACGTAATAAACAAAGTTGGGCAACCCTGTCGGGACCCCTCTCACTCGTGAGAGCTTTTCCTATCTTCACTTAATAAACTTCTATCGCCTTACTCACTCTGTTGTCGGCAAGATTCATTCTTGGACTCCGTATGAAACAAAAACCTCACTCTCCGCATCACTTTGGTGTCGAAACCTGGGATCACTTCGACCGAAGGGTGAGTAAAAAAGTGGACTTTTTCTTTCCTGGGAGATGCCTCGCCCCTAGACGACCTTTTCTCGTAAACAGCAAAACTGCGCACCTGCCGGCCAGTTAAAGGCGAATTGCGCAGGCGCAGTCTTAAGCCTCAGGTGATAGGCTTCTGGAGAAAGGTTTGGACAACCCCCCAGCTCAAAGAAAGGGAATGTTGGCCGAACCCTACCCAGTTCTGCTTTCTGCTCCTTGGCTTTTCTTAAGTGACTTTCTCCTGCCTCAGGGGCTTTGCCTCAGTCCTTCCAATCTCCCATGGTCCGGAGGCCCTTCTAAACAGGGACTCAGTTCAGGGTCGCCTTGATCCTCCGCATTTCCTTCTCTAAGCACCTGGGAATTTAATGGGTTCAGTGGTCCCGCTGACTTTGTCATGTGGGGGAAGGATGTTGCCTATGTAGATATAAGGGCTTTTGTTTTTGTTTTCATTTAAAAATGTCTTCTCGTGAGAACTTAGTTCAGAAGGAAAATCTTTTCCTCATTTTTTGCTGCTTGGTAAGATGGTTTTCTCTTAGGTACAGTTTAGGTTTAATCACAGCGAGGGATCAAAACCCAAGTTATTGGCAAGCAGAATTAGAGCTCTCTCTTTATATGACAAGTTAGAGGGAGCCCAATGTTCCCTGAGCATTTACTGGAATATCTTGGGCATTAAGGAGGGAATTACAGACCCCCAGCCAAATCCTCAACTGGTTGCATTAGCGGCTAGGACTTTAATGGGTCATATAGTTGAGGCTTTCCTGTTCCAACAACAGAAATACGAAATTATGATGACGCTAAATCTTGAAGTCTGCACTCCTCAATAGGGCCATGCCCACAAATGGGACCTCAGGTATAAGGACAAAAAAAGCACCCAGGGGTAAGGTGAGGGAACATAATTGAACCAAAGTTTAAACTGTTAACCTCGCTAAGCCTTTATGATCAGGCCAGATTTTGGGGGGGGTGGGGCGGAGTCCAGAGGAGAAAAGGAGGATCAGGTGACAGAAGGGTAAGAGTGACTACTCCTGCAGGCCTGACCCCTCCTCAACCCAACATGTTAGGCCACTCTTTCAGCTTGGGTAGGAAACCACAAGACGCCGTGGTTCACAGGGGAGAGCTGGTATGTAGGGACACGTTCATAGTCACCTCTGTAAGAGCTACGGGGTAACTCTTACCAGGATCCGGAGATAGGAAACCATTCTCCAAGGGGACTCCTGGATTGGGTACTGCAAAACTGGGTAATTCCCAGGGTCCCTGGGTGGCTCAGTCATTAAGCCTTCAGCTCAGGTCACCATCCTGGAGTCCCGGGATTGAGTCCGGAATCCGGCTCCCTGTTCATCGGGAAACCTGCTTCTCCCTCTCTCACTCCCCCTGTTTATGTTCCCTCTCTCGCTGTCAAATAAATAAAATCTAAAAAAAATAAAAATAAAAAACTGGGTAATCCCCCTTGCAAAACTTTCTAATGTTTTCCATGTGTTAAACTTGGCAAGTTCTTCAAAGCAAGGTAATATAAGGGGTGACCTTCCTGGCAAGGCATGGTCTCTTCAGTGCCCAAGGACACCCCCCTGGGGTGCCTTTTAACCCACCGGAAACAATTTGGATTGCAAATTTAGGAAAGGATTGAGCTCCTCTAATACTCACTGCATGGCCACAGTGGGATCAAGTCTCCTACAGGGAACCAGGCTGATAGGCTGAGGAACCCTGGATCCATCCAGGTTTTCAGGGCTCTAAATCAGGGCCCTGACAAAAAGACCTCTTACAGAAGGCATTTACCCAAACATGGTGACTAGTAAACTCCCTCCAGACATACTGGATAATTGTCTAAACAGACCTCCTCCAAATAAATCCAGGTTGCTGGAGGAAACAGGCCATCCCTAGCCAAGGGGATGTTGACTGACTGACTCACTATTCTTCGTAACAGATGTGAAGGCTTCTCCCTCATTCATTTCCCAGTTAATGGCTGTAAGTGGAGCCAACTGCAGTTACTCTACCTCAGGACGGTGACTTTAAAGAATATTCCCAAGCAGCAGCTGAAACTCCCTTTGTTTCAGGGAAATTCCCTGTCTTCTCTGGCTTGACATGGACTGCCTAACCCCACTTGTTCGTGGAAAAACTACTCATCTGTCCAAGCGGATGAGACTTAGAACTGGGAGCCCTTTTCTCTGTCTTCCAGCAGCACTTTGCCTTGTCTCTCTGCCCTACCTCCTCCTGTTTCTGCACCTTGGGTACGGCCTACATACACTGCGCACTTCACATCTCCCCACCTCTATCTCAGGTGAAAACTGACAATGGGGAACTGACTTTTTTTAAAGATTTTACTTATTTATTTGATAGAGAGAGAGATCACAAGTAGGCAGAGAGATAGACAGAGGGAGAGGGGGAAGCAGGCTCCCCGCAGGGAGCCCGATGCGGGGCTCGATCCCAGGACCCTGAGATCATGACCTGAGCCAAAGGCAGAGGCTTAACCCACTAAGGCACCCAGGTGCCCTGGGAATGGACTTTTAAAAGTGGACCATAGGTGGAACATAACTTGGTATTTAAACTAAATTTAGGGCGCCTGGGTGGCTCAGTGGGTTAAAGCCTCTGCTTTCGGCTCAGGTCATGATCTCAGGGTCCTGGGATCGAGGCCCGCATCGGGCTCTCTGCTCAGCGGGGAGCCTGCTTCCTCCTCTCTCTGTCTGCCTCTCTGCCTACTTGTGATCTGATCTCTCTCTCTGTGTCAAATAAATAAATAAAATCTTTAAAAAAAAATAAACTAAATTTAAATGACATGTCTTTGAAGTTACCACCATTAAATATGAAACTTGTATTCTGTCAAGGTTTGCTGAAGGTCAAATAAGCTTGTGTTATCTGCTGCAATTTGTTAGCAAAAAGATGGCCAAAATGATGGTTAATTGTATGTCTCATCCAAGTTTTTGTTCACAGAAAATTTTTAAAAGAGCTTTCAGTCTTTGGGATTAAATTCACTGGACATCTGTGTCTTTTCCAAATAGAAAAAGATGCTCAGTCATTGATTACTGCATGCAGGTTTGTGCTTCTATGTACTGCAAAGAAACTAAGGATATTTAAATCTGCTGGTAAACATGCTTTGTGCTCAACCAGTTCATAAATCTGCCATCTCAAGAATTCTGGTGTGACAGTTCACAGATGGTTACTACTTATTCTTCACTAGAGACTAAGATTTCCAAGAGTGTAAAATTCGGCAACTGTATGTAGAAAAGTAGAAGATGTATATGAAAGATACAAGGAATGGGAATACATTTTTGTTGAAGGATAAAAGAAAGCAATTTTGTCCTAAATGAGACTGGTTGCAGAGAAAAGGCTTGGGACAAAATCTAAATTCAAAAGGAAGTTGTAGGTTTGTGAAGGGAAATCTTTGGAAAGGAATTTTAGGTGTGGCCAGGACTGACTAAGATTAAAATAAAGGGATTTTATAAAGTACACTGGCATAAAATTGAAAGTCTGCTATCTCTCTGTTAAAAAGACAAAGTTTCCTTGAATTGTTGCTCTTGATAAAATGTAAACAGCTATTTTCCCTTTGCCTCCCCAGAAAAACCAGTTTCTAGGTTCTGCCTTTATCAGGTCTTTGAGATCCCTAATCCTATTTAGGCAAATGCTTTAAAACTTTCTAAGGTTTTAACAAACTTCTCCAAGATTTAAACCATGAACAAAGTCTTGTTGACTAATCAGGCTTATTTGTTTGGAATGTTACATTCTGGGAAAAGGTCTTCACTCGAAATTCTGGCTATTGAAGTGTTATGTGACACAGAAATAAGTTTGTCAATTGCATCATAATGAACTCTCATATCATTAACAATGTCCATTTCTGAGTTTTTGTCTTTTATAAAATGAATTTTATAAAATGAATTTCTTGCAAAGTGAATTTCATCTTCAATGGGGTTCATAAAAAGGACTTTTAGGACAAATACAGGTATTTACTATCTTTAAGGTCAAAACTAAAATAGGTAAAAATTTCCAAAACTAGAAGAAAGGGTTTCTTGATGGTTTCACCTCTGACAGTCACTTATCCGAGAAGCCACCTCGACTGACCTACAATTACAAAGGCTATAACCGAGCATCCAACAGCCCTCCTGGTAAAAAGAACCTCAAAGCTCACTATGGGACTTCCAGGATTTAGGTTAGGACTGCAATATAAAACAGGAAAAACCGTATGCTTGCTCAGCAGGACTCTAAATGATACTTGCCAGGCACTGGATGCACTCAGCCAAGAATTAAATGAAGTCAGAGAAGGAATTCTTGAGACTGTCGTCTACTACTACCCCCCTTTGGGGTGTGAAAAATTTCCTCACATGTGTTAACATTAAACTCCTGCCAGGTGTCCCAATAATAGGGGACATTTGTCAAGATATCCACTGATCCATGACAAAACTGGTAACTGGAGATCTTATCTAAGGGATGAGATTCGTAATTCTGAGTCCACTACTTGTTTTATACTCATCCTTTGCACGTGCTGATGCATATACTGCTTGCTGCCCAGCATGACTCGCTGGAGCCACACTCCCGGCCCCTGGACTGGCCCCTGGAGAGATTCCAACTGCCACGCAGCCTACCACCCCATTTCTGCAGCAAGCAGCCGGAGTGGTCATCATCCCATTATTCCCTAAGGACAGTTAGGGTTACTATTTCCCAGGGGGGAGGAATGAGGAAGGGACAGGTGGGGCTAGGTAGGGAGAGATAGGGGGCCACGAGATCAGGCTGACAAATTCCAAAAATGTGCAGGTGCTGGAAAACCAGAGATAAGGGAATAAACTGACCACCCGGCCCTAAGTGTGGGGGGGTGGGTGTCTTTTACGATAATCACCTGTGACCAACAAATAACCAGACCCTAAAAAGGAAGTAAGCCATTCAAGGTGTTATCACTAGTCCTTGCTCAATGGCAGTATCAGCAGANGTGGGTGTCTTTTACGATAATCACCTGTGACCAACAAATAACCAGACCCTAAAAAGGAAGTAAGCCATTCAAGGTGTTATCACTAGTCCTTGCTCAATGGCAGTATCAGCAGAAACGTTAAAGAGATTTCAGTTCCCTGGTTAGCTTTCCGTAAGAGACCAACCCTAAAGGCCCTCGTTAGCAACTCTGTTGGGATCCCTCTCACTCTTGAGTTTTCTGTATCTTCACTTAATACACTTCTATCTTTGGCGCCTGGGTGGCTCAGTGGGTTAAAGCCTCTGCCTTCCGCTCAGGTCATGATCTCAGGGTCCTGGGATTGAGGCCCGCATCGGGCTCTCTGCTCCGCAGGGAGCCTGCTTCCTCCTCTCTCTGCCTGCCTCTCTGCCTGCTTGTAATCTCTCTCTGTGTGTCAAATAAATAAATAAAATCTTAAAAAAAAATACACTTCTATCTTATTCCCCAAAAAGTAATAAAAATAAGGTAGAACAAAAAACATTCACCTATTCCTTGATCCTGGCAACTACCAATCTATCAATTTGTATCAATGAGGTTGGTTTTTAAATTTTTTAATTCATTCTTTTTCGATTCCACCCAGGAGAGACATCATCAGTATTTGTCTTTTTCCGTCTGACTTACTTCGCTTGGCATCATGCCCTTGAGGTTTCTTAACTACTTTCGTATCTCTAAGATCTACACCAGCAGCCCTGGTGGGGTCCATCACTTCCCTCGCTGCATTTCCACTTACTGGATAAGGCAGACTTGAACATGAAGAAGACTTTGAGTTCAATGAAGTGGTTGCATTAATCGAGCAGTTTCTCTGTCACTCAATACCCATGGGTCAAGATGAGTTAAGATTTCATTACTCTTTTCCAAATCCTTCTGGAATGACTTGGAAATGATGGTTGGATGAACCCTTTTCTGAAAAAGCTTCATACATGAATCTAAGAGAACCGGCAACAACGATCACCAATGTGGTACCACCTCCTGCTTCTTTATCTGGACAGCTCCACCAGCATTCCTGCCGCTGGACATAAAACTTGCATTTGCTTCAGAATGGTGGTACCATCATTTGTAATAGTCACATCCTTTCCCATCTTCACTTATTTTTATCCTTTTGGTCCCAGGCTTGTTCTAATAGCATCAGCAACAGCTTGACCATGGAGAGATTGCTGAAGGAGATTTGGGGTGGCTTGTTGTGGTCCTCATCGGTGCTTTTCTTGTGGCTGCTGGCAGCCCTGGGGGGCACCCACTCAAAGAGTACCACTGCTTGGACATGCGAAGCCCAGAGGGTCTGGGTGGGCTCAGAAAGGACAGATGGGTGTGGATTCCAGCTGGCTGAAGAACAGTGGCATGCACCTTTCACCACTAAAGTGAATTAGAATAGGTCACTCCAAAATATGAAACTTTGGCATATTATTTTGAACTTAAGGCAACTGAGAAATAGCACATACAAGAAGGGCTCTCTGCCCTCCACTTTTCTGCCTGAAAGCAGGGCATAAATTTCTTTTAATGGGTTTGTTTTGTTTTTAGAGAGAGATCACATGGGAACACATGTGGGTTGGGGCATAGGAGGAGAGGGAGAGAAATCTCACACAGGCTCCACACCTAACACAGAGCCTGATACAGGGCTCAATCTCACAGGGCTCAATCTCACGACCCAGAGATCATGACCTGGGCCAAAACAAGAGTCAGGTGCTTAACTGACTGAGCCACACAAGCACCCCCTCTTTTTAGTTTCAGAGGTAGAATTTAGTGATTCATCAGTTGCATATAACACCCAGTGCTCATTATATGAAGTGTCCTCCTTAATGTCCTCACCCACCTCCCCTCCAGCAACCCTCAGTTTGTTTCCTATAGTTCAGAGTCTCTAATGGTTTGCCTCCCTCTCAATTTTATTTTTCCTTCCCCTAGGTTCATCTGTTTTGTTTCTTAAATTCCACGTATACGTGAAATCATGTATTTCTTTCCCTGACTTACTTCACTTAGCATAGTTCTAACCTCTAGTTCCATCCAACTCATTGCAAATGGCAAGATTTCATGCTTTCTGATGGCTGAGTAGTATTCCATTGTGTATACCATGTCTTTATTCATCTGTTGATGGACATCTGGGCTCTTTCCATATTTTGGCTATTATGGATACTGCTGCTGTAAGCATTCCCCCTCCCTTTTTAAAGAGACTGTTTAAAAGTAAACTCCATCCCTAGCATGGGGCTCAAACTCACAAGCCTGAGACTGAGTCACACATTCCACCAACTGAGCCAGCCAGGTGCCTCAAGAAAGGTGCCCTCTTATACCAGGAAGGAGAGCACACTCATCACTGGAGACGGAAATCAACACTAAGAAGACTGTACAAACATACTGGACTAAAATAATCCTCACCTTCCATTAGTTTCCCCCATCTATTTCCTAGTCCCTTTCCCCAGAATATACTACCCCTACCAGTCTAACCCCTTTCCTTTGTCTACTCCACAATTTTTCACTTTTTGTTACAATGGTATATAAACCCTGAATCTACACATTTCTTTGAAGTTTTCACTCTTCTATAAAGTCTCCCATAAAAACATCAAAATGTTATGTTTTTCACCTGTTAATCTGTCTGCTAAATTCACAGGCCTCAGGTGGAGAGCCTTAGAGCATAAAGTTTTCCTCTCTATCACCCTGCAGGTGATGGGTTGACTACAAAATGGAAGGTGGAAGGACTTTTTATGAGATTGTGTATTGATTAAATGTTTAAAACAAAGAACTGTATGTATTGTATTTAAACAAGTAAAAAAGGAAATTTTCATCAAGTTACTAAGAATATTGTCTTATTAAATTCCAAGGAAAACCAACCATTTTTTTAAAAAAAGGATACATAAGTTTATTAAAACTTTGAAGATATTTAACAATTTAGTGAAGTAAAAAAAAAATTCTTTGTAAAATCTAGAAAGGTAGAATTAGGAATTAGATTTCAAAGGACTTGGAAAGAATTCCTTATAAAAGTTTTTAATACTACATTCCTTGTCAAACTGGGACCTGGAGGGCTTTCGGCATTCCATCCCTGACTGCCTGCCTTGAGAAGTTAAGTCCGCAGTATCACATGAAACCGGATAGATGAGAGATGCATATTCACTCTTATCCAAATGTAGCAAACAGCACCATGTTTCCTACTTATTAGAATGCAGCTTCTACCACAATTCCTTAGAGCAATGAATCTTTAGAATCCATCTTCCCCAAAGAGCCATTTGTGCCTTTGTCTTAATACCTTGGAGTACTGGCCAGGAGTTAAAACTCCGGCTGAACTATCACCACGGGACTCTTAGATGAAGGCAGGTAAAAATGTTTCAGAAGGTGGTTTACTCTGTTCTATTCTTTCACATCTCAAATCCAGTTGGCTGGTCACAGTTAGGCAGGTAGAAATGCGTTAAAAATTTCAGAACTCACGGTAATCTTTTCCAGAAGTAGATTAAGATCACTGCCATAAAGCATGACAGAAGAGCCTGGACCAGCAGTCTTTTCCAGGAAGACAGCAGCATGGGTGTGAAGAAGAGACAAAAGCCATCCTACAAAAGGGAGGGATAAGGAAATTAGACCGGTTCAGAATGCCCCACAGCTGAACTCAATAAAATACACTGGTGCTTCTGGATTAAACAGCAAGGTAACTCCTGGATTTAAAGAATAAAAAAAGTAAATACTGGCCGAGAAGCAACCTGTACGTAGGAAACTGAGTTAGGATTTGTAAGGAATCCGACATGGGGGGGAGGGGGGAAGGACATAGGAGACGCTTAACTGTGTCACAGCAAGAATACTCATCTTTTGATTTGCACCCCCCCCTTTTTTTAAGAGGACACCAACCCCCCTACCCACCAAATAATCTGATTAAAAATGGGCAGAGGACTGGCACCTCGGTGGCTCAGTCGTTAAGTGTCTGCCTTCGGCTCAGGTCATGATCCCAGGGTCCTGGGATTGAGCTCCACCACACTGGGCTACCTGCTCAGCAGGAAGCCTGCTTCTCCATCTCCCACTCCCCCTGCTTGTGTTCCCTCTCTCGCTGTGTCTCTATAAAATAAATAAAAGTCTTTAAAAAAATGGGCAGAGGACCTGGATGGACCTTTCTCCAAAGAACACCAACAAATGGCCAACAGACACGTGGAAAGATGCTCAGCACCACTCATCAGGGAAATGCAAATCAAAACCACAATGAAAGGTCACCTTACACCAATGTCTAGTTATCAAAAATACAAGAATAAATAAGAGCTGGTGAAGATACGGAGAAAAGGGTACTGTTTGTGGGAATGTAAACTTGTGCAGCCACTATAGAAAACAGTATGGGGTCTACGGCCATACCACCCTGAACGCGCCCGATCTCATCTGATCTCGGAAGCTAAGCAGGGTCGGGCCTGGTTAGTACTTGGATGGGAGAAAACAGTATGGCAGTTCCTCAAAAAAATTCAAAATAGAAATGGCATACGACCCAGTAATTCCAGTTCTGGGTATTTACCTGAAGAAAACAAAAACATTAATTTGAAAAGATATATGCACCCCTGTGCTCATTACAGAGGTATTTACAATAGCTCAACTATGGTACAACTCAAGCATCCATCGACAGATGAATGGATAAATAAGATGTGGTGTATTTATACAACATTAACCATAAAGATGGAGATCTTGCCACTTGCACCATCCATGGATGAACCTAGAAGACATTATGCTAAGTGAAGTCAGTCAGAAAGACACAAAAAACATAATTTATATGCGGAATCTAAAAAACAAAAGAGGGCGCCTGGGTGGCTCAGATCATGATCTCAGGGTCCAGGGATCGAGGCCCGCATCGGGCTCCCTGCTCAGTGGGGAGTCCGCTTCCTCCTCTCTCTCTGCCTGCCTCTCCACCTACTTGTGATCTGATCTCTCTGTCAAATAAATAAAATCTTAAAAAAAAAAGAACCGAACAAACAAAACAGAAATAGACTTATAAATACAGAAAACTAGAAGGGAGGTGGGTGGGGAGATAGGCAAAATAAAAAATAAAACCATGAAGCATTTCCATTTATTATTTATTATTACTTTTTTAGATTTTATTTCAGAGATTGAGCACTAGCTGGGGGAGGCGCAGGGAGGAGGGGTAAGAAAAGGGGAGAGGGGCAGGAGGAGAAGCAGACTATTCCGTGCAGGGCAGGGAGCCTGAGGCAGGGCTCCATCCCAGGACCCTGGGATCATGACCAGAGCCGAAGGCAGATGCTTAACCAACTGAGCCACTCAGAAGCCCTCATTTCAATCACTATATTGTATACCCGAAATTAGTAACGCTATAATTAGACAATTTTAAGTTAATAAAAAAATTTTAAAATTTCAAAGAAAAAAAACCTAAGAAGAATGCAGACTACTTTATCACATTCTCTCCTGAGGAAAGTGCCATTTGGGAAACTGGCGAATCGCTAGGTTAAAAACAATCACTTAAGACAGTTATACTAGCAGCTCCATTCAGAAAATTGGAGAGAGGAAAGGAAGTCTGGATAGTGGCTTTATTTATTATTTGCCCCAGGGGTAGTTTTTTTTTTTTTTAAAGGGGAGGCGAGGGGCAGGGGGAGAGTGAGAGAAAAGTGCAGAGGAAGAGAGAATTTTCAGCAGGCTCCAGGTCCAGCCTGAGCGACTCAATCTCACAACCCTGAGATCAGGACCAGAGCCAAAAATCAGGTCTGACATTTAACCGACTGAGCCACCCAGGCACCCTGAGACAGTGGCATTTTAAGTGTAGCTGAGAGAGGTGTGGCCACGTCCCCTTTACTCAACTGGGGGAATCTGGGACTCTGGAAGTTAAAGAACTATTCCTTATCAACGTTATTTAGTCAAAATGGGAATAAAAACTATGACCTCCTTCCAATCAATTTCCTGTAACTGCAGAGGGCCCTCAGGGGCCAAATGCCTTAAGACAGGGCTCAGGTCTGGTTCTTAGAGTTCACAGGCCTGGATGATTGAAGAACAGTACACACGCCAAGAAGAATGGAGGAGTTAATGCTAACAGCTCGAAGTGTTCATATAAGGTCAAGGTTCTGATTCAGGTACTATCTCTCCTCCATAAATGGGGCCAATTTCGTCACCACAGGTGATGCCAACTGCCAACAGGAGCTAAATTTCCTACAGTGTCTTCCCTATTTTTAAAAAAATATTTATTTGACAGAGAGAGCACGCGAGCCAGCGCACACAAGCAGGCAGAGAGGCAGGCTTCCCGCTGAGCAAGGAGCAGGATGTGGGACTCCATCCGAGGACCCTGGGGTCATGACCAGAGCCAAAGGCAGCCACCCAACTGACTGAGCCACCCTAGGCATCCCTTCCCTGTTTTTTTTTTAAGATTTTAATTAATTAATTTTATTTTTTTAAAGATTTTATTTATTTGACACACAGAGAGAGAGCAGATTACAAGTAGGCAGAGAGGCAGAGAGAGAGGAGGCAGGCTCCCCGCTGAGCAGAGAGCCCAATGTGGGGCTC
Organism: Ailurus styani; assembly: GCA_002007465.1. Classification (NCBI taxonomy): domain Eukaryota; kingdom Metazoa; phylum Chordata; class Mammalia; order Carnivora; family Ailuridae; genus Ailurus; species Ailurus styani. The sequence goes on along the minus strand of LNAC01000084.1, from coordinate 1,804,484 downwards.
GATCCCAGGACCCTGAGATCATGACCTGAGCCGAAGGCAGAGGCTTTAACCCACTGAGCCACCCAGGCGCCCCTTTATTTATTATTTGACAGCGAGAAAGGGAACACAAGGAAGGGGAGTGGGAGAAGCAGGCTTCCCGCTAAGCAGGAAGCGGGATGAAGGGTTCAATCCCAGGACCCTGGGATCTCCACCAGAGCTGAAGGCAGTTGCCTAACGACTGAGCCACCCTGGCACCCCTTAGTTCCTTTTTTAATAGCTGGTTTCAATAACTTGGCCATATTTATTCTGTAACTTGGGTCACTGCAGTCCTTCATTCAACTCCAGGAAGGAAGAGACGGAAGGAATAGGAGTCTAGCTCGGAAACCAGGAGGCATGCCCTCCTCTTACTGAAGGAGTGGGGGGCTTTCCTTTATCACCGAACCGGTTCAGGAGCTGCAGGGCAATGGCCTGCCCTTCCAGCCTAGACCACAGAAATCAGTGACTACAGCTGAAAGCCAGGGCACCTGGTTATCACCCAATGAGGGGCTGCGTGCAGAGGATTGGAAGCTAGGGAACTCTGAGTCGACACCACCGCTGGTGCCGCTGACTTTACCAGTCTGGGGCTCTCTATACGAGCAAAGCATCCAGACCTCACGTGGGCGCCCCCTAGAACCCCAAGACCCGCAAGCGTAAGGCCAAAGTGCGCCAACCAGGTCTGCGCAGCTGTTTTAGAATGGGTTAATAGAAGAGCCATCTAGCGAGGGCGGTTCCTGCCAGTCCGCCTCCACCAGGAAAGGGGAGAGCCAGACCACCACCGAAAGCCCTCGTCCACGCCGAAAGGAACGCCTCCGCGGGCTGACGCCGTCCCCCGCCCCCGGCGCGCGCCACTCGAACGCGTCTCCGGCTGCGCCCCCGCCCCCCGCGTGCGCCCGCGCTCACCCAGCCGTCGTGCGCCTCCAGCCAGGCGCGGTGCTGCCCCGCGAGCCGACTGCAGAGCAAGTCCACCAGGCGCCGGCAGTCCTGGCGAACGCTCGCCTCCCACTCCCCCAGCTCCAGGTCCTGGTCGGGCCCCAGGTTCGAGTAGGTCCCCGACGGCGGGCCCTCCAGCAGCGTTCCCGCGAAGGTCAAGAGCGCCACCACACGGCCCCAGCTTAGGGGCTGGGGGTGGGCGAGTATCTCCTGCTCCACCTGAGCCACCAGCTCAACGCGGTTGCCGCGGTAGCCGCGGTAATTGGACAAGAAGGGCTCGTGACGCTGCCGTACCTGCTCGGCCACCGAGCGCAGCACCGCGGCCTCGCGCGTAGACGGCGCCCGCACGGGGCTGCCGGGCTGGCGGGCGCAGTACTCCAGGTAGTCGGCCAGCAGCCGCGCCGTGCGCTCCCGCAGCGCGTCCGCCATGACCTGACCTCCCGCCGCGCGGCCCGGCCCGGTTTTCAGGCCTGGCTGCGCCTCCGCCCAGGGAGGGGCCGCCACGCCCCGCCCCGGTTCGGCCCGGCAGTTGTTTTTCTAGGTGCGGCGAGGAGCCTTTGATGGGAATCCCATCTGCACCTGTCCCGGCCCCAAAGGCCAGGCCCCGTGGTATGCACGCGTTCACACAGCAATCAGAGACAGAGTGAGACTTTTGCGGGGGGTGGGTGGTATTGTTTAGCTCTGGCGCTGGGGACTAAGAACCCAGGGGGGACAGTCTGAGAAGTTGAGCCAGACTTTTGCCTCCTCTAAAGAGGTTGACAAAGGCTACCCACAGCCCTCCACTGACGACTCCCTTGCGAGGATCATCATTATCTCTCGATTGGACGGAAGCATCCAGGTGTGTGCCGGAGATACCTGTCTTTGGATCTGGCTTAGGCGGCGGGAGACAGGATACTTCTGCAGGCTGCTGGAGTGCCAATACTGGCTGTATTCATTCATTCACTCGTATTCATTCAGAGCCTGTTAGCACTGGAATGTAATGGAGAACAAGGCGTGTGGCCCCTGCTCTCAAGAACCCTACAGTCTAGTGCTGAAACAAAGAAACAGCCCCCCAGAGTAGACTTTAATTATCGCTATAGTAGGAATAGCTGAGTACTCAGCTCCGTGATAGTGGCTGCTTCTGGTAGCTACCATTCCTATATTGCTTAGAATTCTCTTTACTTTTTACTGGCCAATTCCTCATTACTCCAAGCCTCTGTTACAGTTAGCATTTCTTTTATTAACCCTTCTCTGTTCGTGATGCTCTATGGCTTCTTTCTCCTGATTGGACCCAGACTGACACAGAATTGGTATTAGCAGTGAAAATTCTGGGGGTGCAGTGGTCTGGATTATGTTGAAATATCCCACTCGGGGTAAAAGAGGAGTTGGTGCCCCTTGTATCACCTACAAGAAAGAAGCAGCAAGACATTTGGGAGACCCTTTTGGATTTGGGAGGCCACATACACCACATAAGAGCGTGTGAATTCGACCCATCCTAAGGTTGGGAGAAAAGGGTTCTGTAGCACATTTAGGCTGTAGTACAAGCTGCTCTACCACCTGGGTCTTATGCTCCACCAGATCCAATGATATGCGAGGTGTCAAAGAGGGATCCTGTATGGACACTCCAGCAAATACTAATAGGAGAATTACAGCACAGACCTCTAGGTTTTCAAAGCAAATCAGTGTCCTTTTCTGCAGATAGCTATTGTCCTTTCAAGAATCAGGTTCTGACTTGCTACTGGACCTTGGTTAACCATGCACTATCAGGTGACCATGTAGCTTGAGCTTTCATCATATGGATGTTGTCTGACCTACCTAGACATAAGGTTGGGCATGCACAGCGACAATCTGTCAGTCTTTATAAAAGACTGAACTCAGGCAGGTCCATTAGATACAAGTAAATTGCATGAGTAGGTGGCTCAGAATCCTGCAACACCAATTTCTTACTGCTTTGTTTCCTCCCTCATTCTACACCTATGGCCTCCAAGGGATTGCTCATCGTCAGTTGACTGAGGGAGAAAAACTCAAGCCGGGATTACAGATGGGTCCACATGATGTGCTGGTACCACATGCAAGTGGACAGGGGGCGCATTACAGCCCCTCTCAGAGGTGACTGTGAAGACATTGGTAAAGGAAAAATCTTCCCACTGGGCAGGGATTCAAGCCAGATATTTGACTGTCCGCTATGTCTGGAGTGAGAGATGCCCAGAGTACCTATCTACACGGGTTCTTGGGCAGTTGCTGATGGTTTGGCTGGATGGCCAGGGCCTTGAAAAGACAAGGATTGGAAGACTGGGGATAAGGAAATCTTGGAAAGAGGTAAGTGACTGGATGCCTCTGAACGGGTACAGGCTGAAGAAATTCACGTCCCATGTGAATATCAGGAGCAGACTTTTAACAATCAGGCAAACTTCTGTGCTCTGTGGATGTCAGAGAGCTTCTTTACCCAGCCAGCTTGGTGCTGCTTTTATGGGCCTGTGAACAAAGAGGCTATGGCAGCAGGGAGAGCATATGGCAACAATGGAATTCTCCCTACAAAGGCTGAGCTGGCCACTGGTACTAGTGGGTGCCTGGTCTACCACATCAGTGATTCGTGTGTAGTGAGCCAAATGAATGTCATCAGAAGGGAGTATAAATCTCTGTACATTGAGCACCCATTTGAACTTGTTTTCGACATCTTATGGGTTCCTTGTGGAATTAAATGTTTTGATATATGGTCATATTTTATTTGCCAGGGACTCATGATTTTACCTTTTCGAACATTATATTTTAGCAGCAAGCACAGGTTTGTTTTTGGTTTTTTGGTTTTTTTTTTTTTTAGATTTGGAGTAGTCTGGTGGTGAGTGGTAAATCCTCTGGCCTGGCCATTAGCTAACTCCTAATAATTATCAGTTGAACCAAATAGCAAGTGAACAAATGAACCTCTACACAGAATTTATGATCCACACAATGCAAGGAGGCAGTTTGCAGTCAGATTTGGTTAAAATCCTGGCTCTGGCACTTAGAAGCTGTGCAACCTTGAGCAAGTTATTCAACTCTCCTAGCCTCAAATTTCCCTACCTAAAAAATGGAGTTAATAAACTGTACCATCCAGGTATTACAAGGATTATGTGACTTGGTATATACAAGGTGCTTAGCACAGTGCTTGACACATAGGACAAGTTCTTTACAGAGAAATTTTTATTATAAGTATGAACTAACCAGGGTCACTATGCTCACTTGTCCCACTTTTAACCGAAAATCAAAATGTAACATTTTGATGAGCCTTGCCTGTCTGGTTTCTTTGTTTTTGTTTTTTAAATACTGAATACCTACTATTTTTTCCATGTCTATATCTATATCTATGTCTATATATTTAACAGCTTTATTGTGATAAATGTGCAGCTATCACCACTAATTCTATGACCTCAAAGGAAATCCTATACCCACTGGCAGTCCCTCCCCATTCATTCCACCCCGACCCCCAAGTAACCACCAAACTAATTTCTGTCTCTGTGGATTTGCCTATTCCGAATATGTCATATAAACGGAATCATACACTGTGTAGTCCTTTGTGTCTGGCTTTTTTCACTCAGCACAGTTTTTTCAAGGTTCATCTAGTTGTGGCATGACTCAGTACTTCATTCCTTTTTCATTGCCGAATGATATCCCACTGTATGGATATACCACCCTTTGTTCATCCGTTCATCAGTTGTTGAACATTTGAGATGTTCCACTTTGGGCTACTGTGCACATTTGTGTTCAAGTTTCTGTGTGGGCACATTTTCATTTTTCTTGGGTTACAGATCAAGGGGTGTGAAGCCGCCTATTATTGGGGAGCACAGAGAGGTTGACCTCTGCTTCGTGGTTCCTGGTTTACAATAAGGTCAAGTGTTCACCATTGGTGTATTGTTTGATAACCTTAGGTTCAAAGATAGGCATTTTCTGTTGTCACAGACTTTGTGTAATGCTCCTACCATCCTTACATTTAGCTCTTCCTAGTTATTTTTGAACTATGAACAGAGCATCATTCCTGATCCCATCTCCTCACTAGAGGGTCAGGTCCTTTTTTGACAATGACACAAACATACTCACTTCATTTTTTTCACCAGAAATGGCCATGAGTCAGCCCATGGTGGAGGCTGACCAGTCCCGAAGGCCAGCCATGCTCCAGCCACGTCCCATCTAGAGAACAAGGGGTCTGTGGTTTGCCTTGAAGAGTGGCCCGATTCTCTCCTATCACAGATGAGAGGGCGAGGGGTTTACAAAGGATCCAGAGAGACAAAAAGATTCACTGAGCGCTTTCCCCCAACTTGCCTCCTCAGAATTCCTGGCCCACCTCAGTCCTGCCCAGTCCAGATCTTTAGGAACTGTATATTTTTAGGACCTGTATTTTTTAAAAAAGATTTATTTATTTGAGAGAGAGAGAGAGAGAGAGAGAGAGAACAAGCTGGGGGAGGGGCAGAGAGAGAAGGGGAGACAAGCAGGCTCCCCACTGAGCAGGAAGCCAGTTGCTGCCATGCTCCTTCCCAGGACCCTGAGATGGAAACCTGAGCTGAAACCAAGCATCAGATGCGTAACCGACTGAGCCACCCAGGTGCCCCAGGACCTGTATTTTTAACCTGCTGTTGACCTGAGTGGTTTTCTCAACAGGCAAGTTTGGGAGATGCACATCTACAAATCCCTGCTCAGCCAGCTCTCCAGGGCTTGGGAGGAAGCCAGCAGACAGCAACAGGGCCCCAACTCCAACCCCAGCTAATCTAACCTATCTGCTGGGCTTACCCCCAGGACCCCAACTGCCCTCCTCTGAAAAGCTTTTCAGCAGTGCAAAGCTCCCAGATGGGCTCTAGCCTTTCCCACTGCCTCTTTCTGCCCTCTTGGAACCTCCTCTGAGGGCCTCTCCTCCAGCCCCTCTCCTCAGTGACCTTCATCCCTATCCCCCTTTCCCAATCTCCTGTAAGGGCCTTAATGCCCTCAGTGAGTTCTCAGTGATGCTTGAGAAGGGCTCATTAGCCCATCAGCTGTTTTCAAAGTGGAGTCCCAACCCTGAGACCCTTTCGGGGGAGGGTCCCCCAAGATCAAAACTATTTTAAATATGTAATAATACTCACTCTTTCTTTGTATGTGTGTCCTTTAAGACTCTCATTCTCTGGGGAGTTATCCAAAAGCTCCTGATATGTGGGGGAAGCATCACAAGTGGGATGTGTGCTTCTGTATTCTTGTGTTTTACCATTTTCCTCAGCTTTAATCTCTAATATGATATTGATAGATATAACACACATAACCAAAAAGCTCTTTTTTTTTTAAAGAGTGTAGCGGGGTCATTAAGACCAAACACCTGGAGAACCAGGGGCCCAGATGAATCTCTAATCACCATAATGACTAATTGGATACATGCGTGGGGGCTGCTTAAGGAGGGGGAAGAAACGGGATGGCTGAGGGGAAGAAAGCAAGGGAAGGGGAACAGGGAGGATGGGAGGAGATGGGGGGGTAGGCGTGGGAGAACGAGAGAGAGAGAGAGAGAGAGAGAGAGAGAGAGAGAGAAGGGAGGAGGAATAAGAAGGAGGGGGATGGTGGACGGATGGAGGAAGCAGGGAGCTAACCCTTATTGAAGATGAACCAAAGGCTGAGGCAGGTGCTTTATATATTTCAGTGCTGTCCCCCCACATGTGAGGGAGCGGAGGCTGAGAGGGATTCAGGTATCACTCGGGCTAGAACTAGTACAGCTGGCTCTGAATCTAGGTGCACATCATTGGGCACCGTGCTGTCCCCCTCTAACTTGCCTCGGAGTCCGGGTATCACTGGTGCCCCCTGCTCGCTAGGGGGCCGGGCAGCCAGGAGAGTCCAGGATACAAACACCGTTATGACCTTACGCCACCTTTCTAATCTAGGGAAGGTGTGGAGGAGGTCAAGGGGTGGAAGAGGGAAGTGCACATGGAGTGCCTGCCTCTGGCTCGTTGCAGGGTAGGGTTGGCAGCCGGGCCCCACGGGCCCCACTTGGGTGAGGCCGGCCTCCCACTCCCACTCCCAAGCAGCCACCTTGATTTTGGGTCACAGGTATTTCCCATAAACGCCCATCACTGCAGCCCTCCTTACCTGACCCCCGTTCTTGCCTACGCCTTGTCTTCTCTGGCTACACACACCTGAGGGCGCATCCGTGTGCACCGTCCACCACAGCTGGTTTGGTAGGTTTTCCCCCAAGTCCTCTAAAAAAAAAAGGAAAACTGACTACAAAACTCCACTCAGCATTATTTTCAATATGCAAAATAAAATTTATTACCTGGAGTTACCCTTGGAGTCTCCACATGGTGTGGCATGTTCCAAACCAAGTGTTTCATTGATAAATACTAAACAACACCCACTGTGAAATCAAATACTTCCAGGGCAGGTGGCTTACTGCCAATAGGGATAAGTGAGTGCTCTTGGGAATACTTCCCGGGGGGGTGGGGTGTGTATGTGTGTGTGTGTGTGTGTGTGTGTGTGTGTGGCTTTTTTGACTGGAAAGTTATGGACCGTTTTTGCACATACACTGAAGATGTTCTCTGCCTCTCCAAACATCTAACCTTGAATTTGCTTCCCTTTAGTCTTGGTGACTTTTCTTCTGTCCTGTCTTCCTCACTTCTGGAAGGTCCAGATCAGAGTGCAGAGACACTAAAGGGTCTGTAGGAGAGAGGAAGGGGATACCGTAACGAGGAGACCCGCAGCAAACTCTGGCACCTTCTGGGAGTGGAGCTGGGGAACCCTAAATCAGGCCTGATCCCTTTGGCAGCCGACTGGAGTTGGGGAGATCCGGTGCCCATCTCCCCGAGCCCCTGCCCAGCCTGGAATCCACTGAGGAAGGGGAGAGCAGTGGCTGAAAAATGGGCCCTCTGGACCAACTCCCTCCCTGCCGCCCTCCCTCTGGGCTCTCTGTAGTCAAGCAGGGGCCTTGTACCATTTCTCTCTCTACCCCAGGGCATGCTGTGTAGTAAAACCCTCAGTAAAATATTTGCTTGGCAAATGACTGAATCTAACCATCATACTTACTTTAAAAGAACTGATGGAAAAGCTAGCCTGGCTCTTTTTTTGAGTGACTGGCCCATTAGGATACCTGAACAAATCATTTTGAGGGTGGGCCGGGCATACGTCCTGATGTTTGCAGGAGGCCAGCCGGGTCCAGAGCTGTCTGCTGAGCAGGCCCTGCTGTAGCTCTGGACAGCCTCTCCGAGCGGTAGGGCCTGGAGTTGGGCCCACGGGGCCAGAACCACTACTAGGAGCGGGGTCAGGCTGGAGCAGGGCCCAGAGAGGAGATGGGGTGATCTAGGGCTCTCAGGCACCACAGGAGCCCAGAACAGCCACAGGGCAGGCCTCAACCAGGAAAGATTTTCAGTGTGTGAGGTGACCTTCTATTTCTCTAAGTAATGCATGCTATCTTATTGAACAAAGAATTTTCTAAAACAAAGAATAAGCCTCAACACCTTAAAAACAAGGACAAGAAGGGGGATCTTAAAACAGAAACACTTGGTGTCTTCCAGAAGGAAATGCTGAATTTCAAATAAAGACAAGTAGTTTGTGTGTTATTTTTTTCTCAATAGAAGAGAAGCAAAGACATTATCGCCTGCGACCTATCAACTGGTTTATGTAATTACATTTTCAATGCAATAAATATGAATATACTTCATATGGATATGATCTATTATGATACTTGTAGCATCCTGAGTGGATATTACTAATTCTAATACATCTAATACTATGAACAGGTTTTTAAATAAGTTTACTATCTTGTGTTCCCGCACAGAAAGGTTTTGCTCTGAGAAGCCTTTGTATCACAAACAGCATTCAGCTTTTCCCTCAAATGACAGGAAATATCCTGTCCAAGGGACCCATCACATCATCACAGAAGTCCTAAATCACACATCCTGTCCACTCTATGAGGATCTCTCTTCCCTTCGTGACAGTTCACAAAGAGGCAAACATTTGACTCGAAAAAAGACAATGTGAGACTGAAAAAGAAACTTGTACAATAAAAACATTTTTTTCAAGAGGGATTGTGTCCAATTATGTTTGGAATTGGAATTTTCTTCGGTCACAGAGACCCATCAACACGGTCTGCCTCGCGCAGTCCGTTAAGGTCAGCACTTCTAGAGGAAAGTTCCAAAAGACACAGGGCACCCTGAGAAGAATCAGATTTTAGAGTGCTCTGAAAACAAATTTGGTTCAAGGAAGTCCTAGGGGATTTATTAAATGCTGAATCCTTGTGGTAATAGAATGCGTGGAGACTATATGATTAGAATAACCTTAAAAACGGATACATTTTAAAAAGTGTTCAAAATGCAAAACACTGGACTTGAAGGTGTTCTAGTGCTGAAGGCCCACACCAGGATCTTTCCAGGGCTGGTCGTTTAAATAGTAATATCGGGCATGCTGAGTGAACTCGCCGGTGTGGAGTCGCTCCTTTAAGCTCCGTTGCAACAACCCTCAGATCGTTGAGAAGAAAGATTTATTTCCATATGAGGGTTTCAAATTCTACCCTCAGGTGCCTATGTGTGCATTGTGAGGAGGCGATTAAGCCCAGACCTGCAAAGCCACAAACAGATAATTGTTAGTCCCTTAGTAGTTAATGACTTGCAAAACTTTAAAGAGATAAAATCAAGGTCAGTTACACACGCGTGCACACACACACACACACACACACACACACACACCCCATCCAAAATAAAGCACGCGCATGTCTTGGACCATAACACCTTACTCCTGGCAACTCAAAGGTGCTTCTTGGGACCCTTTTTCCCCTGGCTCTGCTCAATCGTCCACACAACATCTGTGGCCTTCTTTCTTTCTTTTTTTTTTTTTTTTAAGATTTATTTATTTATTTGACACAGAGAGAGAGATCACAAGTAGGCAGAGAGAGAGGAGGAAGCAGGCTCCCTGCTGAGCAGAGAGCCCATTGCGGGCCTTGATCCCAGGACCCTGAGATCATGACCTGAGCTGAAGGCAGAGGCTTTAACCCACTGAACCACCCAGGTGCCCCATCTGTGGCCTTCTTACTAGGGGCTGGTGATGCTTAGGCTGAGTACCAAAACCATCTGCACCCACACACGCCCCTGAGTACATTCACGTGACTTTACTGATTCAGGAAACTCTTGCCCTGGAAGATAAGCTCACAGATAACTTTGTTTCAGGAATCTCACAAAAATCCTTTTTGATTTATCCTAAGAGTAGACCATTCAACTACTATCTTTAGAAAAGACACTTACTTCTCAGGCCTACGCAGAGCATCACAAATGATGGTTACTTTTCAAGACTATCTTCAAAATCCTCTCCCTCTCCCAACTATGTGTCCAGCAATCTTAAAACTATTGTGCCACAAATCTGTCTAAGCCTAATTAAATCCCTCCATCTGGCCTTAAACCAGACCCCCTCACCACACCTCATAAATATCTCTGTTTTCCCCTTCTGAGATGCCACTGAGACTGTCAAGTTTATGCTCTGTCCCCACTGAGGTAAGAAATACACCTAGCTTTGCTTTATGAACAGGTATTTTGGAGGTATTTCTGGGGAGCCAACATCCAACAAGGTCATAGAGCTCTTTGTGAATCTGATGAAAGCCATGAGGACACTTTCCCCCGAAAAATGGACACACAAAATGTGAGTGACCTATAATTTCAGGGGCTTCATGGGTTCCCTAAAGCCCCTTTGTGGGTCTCACAAAGGTGTTTCACCATGGAATAAGTCTCACTACTGGGAGTGAGATTGGCACCCTGAGGTTTGCCAAAGGCTGGAATCAGAAGAACCCTACTTTCAGGGTCAAAGGGGACTGTTTGGATCACCCGGCCCCATTATTACCTCAATTACATGCTGATACACAGTTGTTTAACCTACGCTCTAATACCTGCGAAGAGGGACTTACCACCTCTCTGGGGCAACGCATCCCTTCTGTGGCCATGGACAGAGCTGAAATTAGAGCTCTGCCTGGCTGACGTCACCCAGGCTGACGCTGAGCCTCTGCTTTAAGGAAGGCCAATCACTCCTCTCACACACACAGTAAAATAACAGAACTTCTCTCTTACTCTTAGGGTATGATCCCATGATCCTGAGCAAAAAGCAGTTCCATCAGGGGAAACTCGGAGAGTGCTAACACGGTTTTCATGTCCAAACAGGATGGAGACTCGGGACCCCTTCAGAACATCCCAGACATTGATGGTATAATCGTTGTATCCAGCAAACAGCAGGCGCCCTCAAAGCAGGAGGACAGGACGGTTACTGAACCAGTTCTTCCCATCCCATTTTTCTTTTCATGACATTCGCTTACACAATCGGCGGTCGCTTGCTCATTCATTCACTCATTCATTCTACTGTGATTTAGTGCCCCCTATGTGCCAGGCACTGTGCTTTGCCCTGGGGCTTCAGAGAAGAGAGCCCAGTTGCTGCCCCTTGTGGAGGGTGCTGGTGGGCAGGCAGGCAGATACGTGAAAGGACGATACATGGTAGCACATGGAGGAAGGGCGATAATGGAAGTACTTAGCTGTGTGTAAGATGCTATGAGATCAAGGAGGAAGGGGGATCGAGGAGGGCACTGCACAAAAGTGATAGGAGTTGGCTCTTGGGGGCTGAGGAGGAGTTTGCCAGGCAAGAAGGGAGGCAGCAGTAGCAGCGTGCAGGCAGAAAAGCACAGGTTTAGACTGGGGGGGCTGTGCCTGGGGGAAACTGGTCCTATCAGAGGCGCCTTAACTTTTACTAGCAGCCTCCCCAGCAGTGAAGGCAGAGGGGCCATGAGCTTCCAGGCATTGAGAAAGGGGCTCTTGCACCTCTGGAAAAGTCCCTTATCAGGGATGAAGGGGAGACTGGAACGCTGAGGAGGAAATGCCTAATGAAGGGCCCCGCAGATGTGAAATTGCATGCATCACTGAACACCGGCAGTAGGCGGCACAGCCTTCATTTCCCATAAAATGAAGGGGGTGGGAAGGTTGCTTCAGGTGGGGTGAAGTGGCATGAGGGATCATGGAGGAAAACCAGGGCAAATGCAGACTGCTTAACCCACTGGCTCACAGGAAGTTCAGCTGAGGGAAAGCTGGATGGAGAGCTGGGTTTCGTTTAGGTCCCAACATACAATCCCAGGAAAGTTTTTGAAAAGAAAATCTTACCACTGAGGGAGAAGTCCACACTGGATGCTCCAAATATGATACTCTCTTTGGAATAGATGGCGACTTCCCTGTCCGCCCGGAGGTCGTAGAGGCGACACTGGGGTGACAGAGAAGACCAAGAAACACTTATTTCTGGCTCTGGGTTGGGGAAGGAAGGAGCACAGGGCTATCAGCAGGTGCTGGTGGCTTGTGGAGTTTGGGGGATGAGGGAAATACCTCCAGTTTTTTCCCCTAGTGTTTTCTCCCTTCATCCCGATTCCTAGTAATCTGCACAGATCAGTGGAGATTCAAAGAAACAGCAAATACAGAAGATTTTGTGGGGATACAAAACCAAAAATGAAACCCCTCTTTTTTTCTGAGAAAGGCTACATATTCATTGTAGAAAATAAAGAAAAACTCAGAAATGCCTAAAGAAGGAAACGAAAATCACCCCAAATTCTAGAGGTATTTACTAACATCTAGGCTATTTCCTTCAGTCTTATTTCCATTTTATTTTTGTCTTTAAATAGAGTGGATACTTCATGATGACTTCTATTAACATCAGGTTATGAACATTTTTCTCATATCATTAAATAATATTCAAAAACACATGACTACAATGGTTGTTGAATATTCCTTATGTGGATATATTAAATCTGTTTAGCCATACCCTCTTAAGAGTTTTGATTGTGTCTAAATTTTCTTCCTTGCAAACACAATTTTGATGACTCTTCTTATATAAAAATCCTTATACATATCTCTGATGCTTTCCTTAGAATAGTTAAGGAACAGAATCCTCAGAATAAAAGTGTCTCAAGAAATAGTATGACCAAATAAATAAATAGATAGATAGATAGATAGATAGATAGATAGATAGATAGATGATAGATAGATAGAAATAGTATGACCAGATCAAAGGGGAAGGATGTTTCAAAAGCTCTCGGCTCATACGGCAAGACTGTTTTTCAGAAGCGTGGAACCAACATGCCTACCTCCAGGCTCTTTAACCACATCATGTCCACAAGAAAGCATTTCCCTGCTAATCCAAATGAGCACACATCACTCAAGCTTGCATATATTGGATTACAGGTGTTCTGAAAATGTTTTTAGGCGTTTATTTGCCATTTTGGATTTCCTACTTTGTAAACAGCCTAGATTTTATCAAACTCTTTTAAAAAATTGGGGTGTGTATCTTAGTGATGATGCAACCCCATTCATATCTAAAGGATTTCAATTTGGTCTGTCATATAGATGGCAAAAACTTTTCATAGATGTATGCCCTTATATTTTGTTATATACTTTTTGGCAGACGGAAGTTTTACATTTTCATTTTTTAAAAAGATCTTACTAATTCGGTATTTATTTGTCTTCCCTCTGGCAAACCCTGAACCAACCATTTACCCCAGGCTGCCTGGGAAGGTATAAGAAAAGGAACATATAGGACAGATGCGACATGGGAGAAATAGGAAGTACCAAAAATATTTACTTAAAGCAGTATTTCTCAACAAGAAAAAAAAAAAAACCTTGAACCTAAATGGACAAAAATTGACTAGTTAAGTACATAATAATATGTCCATAACATGGAATACTATTCAGTCACTAAGAAAATATAATGTAGATTGGCTACAATGGCTTGGGAAAATGTTCACAATCTATTGCTAAGTGAAAAAAAGCAGATTATAAAGCATTTTGTTTTAAAATAAAAAAGAAAGGAATTCACCCAACTGTGACTTTACTTGGGTTGGGAGATTAAGATATTTTAATCCCTTTCCCAAGTTTTCCTCAATGAATTCACTTTACTACGGTAATCAGAAAAAAACATCAATTTTGAAAAATAAAATTAAATCACTGCATTTCTCTTTCAAATAGGAAAAGCTCTCATAACTTAGAAACATACCGTAGCATCATCTGATCCTGAAGCAAAGGCATCTCCACTTGGGTAGTAACTGCAGAGAGAAAGTTTGGGGAGAAAGCACTTTATTTAGAGTGGTGCTTCTCAGTCCAGGATGCCTGTCAGAATCATCTGGAAATCACCTGGGAAGGTAGTCCCATGCTGGGCTCCTGGAATCAGAATCAGCATCTCCACTGCCAGACATAAGAACCACTCTTTATAGACGTCAGAAGGGGAGGCTGATCTGGCTGGCCCACTGACCTCTAGTTTTCTTCCCTGTAAGTAGGGGACAGTGACAACAGCCTTGCAGAGTGTTGGTGAGGAGTAACTGAGATAATATGTGTATTTGCACCAGGCACTGAACACAGAGCAGGCCGCCTGCTCAGTTTCTACTGATCTGGGACTTGGCTCAGCTCTGGGATAAGAAAGTGATTATTTGCACAGATCCTGGGATCTCATATACAAAGCCTCATGCAGATCTCTGCATGGACCACTGCCTCCATGTGATACCTCTGGCAAGGGACTTCACCTTGCCTAGCCTCAGTTTCCTCATTTGAAAAGTGAGGATGACAATGTATTTTCCCTGTTGTAAAGACTGAATAAGATAACATAGGCAAAGAACTTGGCATGGCCAAATGGAAAGCATTCGACAAATGACGCTTATTACTGTTATGTTCATTCTCTCCTTGATAATCAGGCTTCCGAGGGAGAAGGGAGTCTGCACTGAGACCTAATGGATGTTAGAGGAAGAGGGGTCAGGGTAGGGGGAACAGCACGGGTGACAGAATGTGCATTTTAAAGAGGGACTATAGAGAGGGCTAATTTATTTTTGTGGGTTTATATGCTATTCTGCCTCTTACCAACTTCACTTACTATCTGTATTAATTTTCTTTGATTTTCTAGGTAATTACTGCACATTTGCCAAAAGCTATAGTCTTTTCCCCTTTTCTCTATCCTACAATAGAGGGCAAGGACCTAGAAATTCTTACTAACATTTCTATTGCTAATGTAAATAAGCACTGTTATCTTATTCTTCCTTTTAAGGGGAACAAGTCTAGTGTCTTTCCCCACTAAGTATAATGAAGATTCTTGGATAATTATATTTCAAATTCTGTCTAGACAATGCCATTTTCCAAATGTACATGTCAAGTCCTTACTCTTTCTTGAGAACCAGTTCATAGATCCCTGCTACCTACTCAACATCTCCACTTGGGTGTATAATAGGTATCTCAAATGTAACTATCCCAAAACAGAGTCCTGGAATCTACGTGCAACAACTGCTTCCTATCTGTACTTCCTCCAGTCTTCCCTGTCTTAGTAAATGGATCACTGCTTACTGCCCCTTCTAAAAGGTTTGGGTTCCCAAGCTCAGGGTTCTTCTCTTGTAATGCAACCTCTGGCCTGTGCATTGGGCCCTCTCCATTTCACCCTGTGGAATTGGGGCTCAGGTAACTACCACAAAAATGCTGATACTCTGGCTACTGCCATTGCTAGGAGTAATAAACTGTCCTTTCTCTTAAACCCAGGAGTCCTATGTCTTCTATCAGCATCCATGAAACTGTAGCAGCCTACCTTCATAGCTTATAGCTAGGGTAAAATCTCAGAATCATCACAACTCTGGACATTTCCGTCTCCACAATGTCTTTAGTTCCAGCCATCATCGCCTCTTGAACTCACACAACTTTCTTGTGTGATTGGCCAACTTTTTGTGGTTGGCCATCATGCTTCCATTCTTGCTTCCCTACAATCTGTTCTCCAAACAGCAGCCAGAGTGATCTCTTAAGGGCAAAGCAGAGACCATGTCAGCCACCCCCCAAACTGGCCTTTGGTTAGGTTCCTCCACATCTCATCTTAACCTGGCTCTCTGCAACCCAAACACTGTTTTCTCAGAGAGGTCTCCCCTGACCATCCTAAGCAATAACCCATCCCATCCCTTCTGCCTGTTTTACTTTGCACATAGCACCATCTTAAATTAAATTATCCATTTATTTATCTGTGCTTTGTCTTATCTCCTGCAAGAAAGTAGAGACCTTGTCTATCTTGCTCACAAGTTCCTGGAACGATGTCTAGTATATAAGTCTCAATAAGTATTTGCTGAATAGATGGATGAGAAATACTGACTCTATTTAGGGAGGATAATAGCAATTACTCTGTGTGCCACTGAATTCAGTATCTTCAAGAGATCTGGAGTGCTGTTCAGTGCCCCCACAAATCAGCCTTTCTTGCTGGGGGAACCTCTCTCAGCCAAGCAAAATGAGCCTGGAGGTGGTTCCTGGGCTGAGGATCCCCCCTGCGGGGATCGCCAGCAGAACAGAGAAGTTACATGAACATTGTACTTACTGACCGGACACTGTTGATGTCAGACTCGTGTGTTTCAAAGGCCTGCACACACTGGCCGGAGCGCATGTCCCACACCATGGCTTTCTTGTCACATCCCTACAAATGCAAAGTTACCCAGTGTTATCGCCACTGCAAGGCCTGTCTACGCAGGCATGAGTTCTCCTTATGTAACAGAGCCATTTACCTCCCACTGGTAAATGGCTCACAACATACTTTCCTGACACTAGCATCACCTAAGGCTGCTTTCCTCAACCAATAAGCCCTGAGAAGGTGAGATTGTCTTGGGTGTGGGGGAGCAAGAGAAGGCACCCAGTTGTCCCCTTCAGTGTGTTTTCTTCTTTTGCACCTTTCCAAGTGTGGGTGCAACCCCTCCAGAGCCTCCTTGCTTCCCCCTTGGGCATTTCTCTCTTTGTTCTGTCCTTCCTTTCCTCCTTCCTCTTCCTCTTTGCCTCCCTAAGCCTGGGGTGGGGGGGAAGGGCAGACACACAGTGGGCGCACAGTGGGGCCACCCCCCTCTGTCTCAGGTGTACGGGATAGCTGCGAGCAAAGGAGTGTCCCAGGTGCCCCTGGGCCCTCTGCGGCATGCCGGCTGGGAGTCATGACCTTGCCAGCAGTTAGATGCGGGTCTCCGGCAAGTCGCCGTCCTGGGCTTCCGCCTCACCATCTACACCCTCTCTCTGGGTTGCCAGCGTGACCCAGGGAATCATAAACATGAGGTTTTCACATTATAGTATCCTGGCTCCAGGAGCATTTGACACATTCCTGCTGAGCAACGCTGTTGTCGAGCTTGGCTAGTATAATGTGGACGCTTAATAGTCAAATAGAAGACATAATGGCTTAAAATTGGTGTTCAAGTTGCTGACTGCAACCTCCGAGAAAAGAGAGGGCTGAAGTACCATAACTGATATCTCAGAAACGCTCGCTGTGGGGGTTCGGCACTCTGATTATCTTTAATGAGAATGTGGACGAGCAATCGGGAGCGTCTTCTCAACTCCTGAGGACACTAAATCAAACAAAGTTTAGTGCTCGGAAGGAGACAATATAATCTACAGTGCTATCAACAATTTGAATAGACAGTGTAGTTGAGAAGGGATAAATACTGTTATTCAAAGGCCTAGAAATGAAACATACACAGATGGGGCCCAATCCCCAAGAGGAAAATGGGGTTCCTACTGATTACAGGCCACACGGCCCCTGCCTAATGCCTAGCACCAAGACACAGGCAGCTCAGAGCCTGTGTCCTCCAGCTGCAAAGGCCACGTGATGGTGCATCCAACACCTTCTCTCCCATGTCTCTCCTGACTAAAGTGAGACAGGACCCAAGCCAGGTCAGCCTGTCCAGTTCCCCATTCTTGTTCCTGGCTGTCCACAGAAACACTCGCCCCTGATGTCTGCATAACCCACTGTCTGCTCTTCCACCTAATATATTCCACGTCACATCCTGGGGGAGTGGGAGTCCTGGTTTGCATTATGCCCAATTTACAGACGAGGAAGTTGAGTCAAAGAGCAAAGCTGGGACCCCGGTGTCCCATCTAGTGCTCCTCTGTGCCACCGTGGCCTTGTGTGCCCGACCCTGAGCCTTCAAATGCTCCGTTCTCTGTGCCCTTGGGTGGGAGGGTGCTGGTGACTGGCAGGGCTGGGGCAGGAGAGTGTCTCACAAGCCCCAAGCCCTGATCACACCCCAATACTGCCTCACCTCAGCAGCCATCTGACCGGCTTGGTACCTTTATGGCTCATCTCCGATGCTCTCAGCAGCTGACTCTGCTATTTATTTGATGAATAACATTTATTTATTTGAGGAATAACATTTTGAGGGCACCTGGGTGGTTCAGTTGGTTGAGCGACTGCCTTCGGCTCAGGTCATGATTCTGAAGTCCCTGGATCGAGTCCCGCATTGAAGAGTCTGCTTCTCCCTCTGACCTTCCCCCCTCTCCTGCTCTTTCTCATTCTCCCTAATAAATAAATAAAACCTAAAAAAAAATGTTCAAATGAGGGAGACATGCCCCTCGAGCTACAGCATTCATGAGGAGAACCTTCCAGACCCCTCAGCAGACTGAATGTCAGCAGCAGGAGACCCTCACAGCCCCTCACCATCACCACCCACCAGGCGCTGCCATCGCTGTGGGAGCCGGGAGAGTGACAGTGAGCTGCGGACAATTCCTCCTAGAGAAATGTCCGCTCTACTCCCTAGACATGACAAGAATTGCCAACATCACCCTCCCATGGAGACCGAAGGACCCCAAGGGATTTTGCTTGGGCCTTTACCCCAGACACGAAGGTGTTGCCCGTTTCTGAGGGGGCCAGGTCCAAGCAGAGCACGTCAGCTCCGTGCCCATGGAAACTCTGCAGCAGCTGCCCGCTCTCCACGTCCCACAGCGCACACGTCCCGTCGCCGCTCGCTGTCAGGATCTGTCCACAGAGAAGGGCGGGAAGAGCGTCGGCATTAGGACCCCCACCGGGGAAAGTCACTCTGATGCCGGAAGCTGAACGGGGAGGAGGCGGCTCTTGGAACACACACATGGACATATGCCTCCCTGTACCTGGATTCAAGCACAGAAACAGTTCTCCTATCCTAAGAAAACAAAGTCCCTCTGCAACACCCTCACTGTCCTCGCGTTGTGTGTTTATGCGCCTGTCCTCCGGAGCACGAAGTTGAGCAGAGCTCTGGGCCTGCCTGGCGTCCTGGAGGAAGTGCTCTGTGAACCTGAGGAACAGAACTTGTGCGGGCCCCATGAGCAGGCCAGACACCTCAAGAGCTTCTCAGATCTTAACGTGCTCCCCAGCCACGGGCTGCCTGCGAATACTGCATCTGGGGTGGGGCCCAAGACCCCACAGCCCTCACAAACCCTCAGCTCGTAGCAGTGAGGAGCGCTGCACCCCGCCAGGCAGCATTTTGTGAGACACGTGCCCCTGTGGCTGCTTCTCCCCTGAACAGAGCCGTGCCCCAGATGGTCCTAGGGCCCCCTGAGAAGGCCACGCATGCCCTCACAGATTCAACAAGCATCTGCTGGGTGCTGACGACATCCAGGTGCTCTGCTAGGAAGCATTAATTAGGGTTTGCACAAAGACTGTGTGTCTTGGTCTCTGCCCTCTGCTCTTCAGCTGAGCAGAACTGGCAGTAGGACCTGACACTAACCAAATTCCGTGCCCCTGCGTCGAACAGTTCCAAGCCCAGGCACACTTTCCCGGTGCTCTGTGAGGCAATACTCAGAACAAGTGAAAACAATCTAGCGGCTTGCTTCAGGACACACCTGCTCCTGCAAGATAAGACTGTGAACCAACAGAACAACTTACCCACCAAGACTAACAGCTTGCTCGTCCTACCATGCGGGGCTCACCAAACCAAAGCTAGTAATGGCGTAGCCAGTTTCCTGCCTTGAGACACCCACCTTAAAAATCACCCACCCTGGACCCCCAAACCCTCCAAGTACCCTTCTCTGATTTCTTCACTTTGAGATGCTATGGGGATTCTGGCAAGTTGGGGTTCTCCCTTGCTGCAGGAGGTCTAAGAAGGTTTTGCCGGACAGCAAGTTTTTCTGAGGATCTCAGCAGACAAGACAGTGATGACTCACAATCAAGTGAGAAGGGCTGAGATCCAGGCGGGCCCATGGGAGGGACCTCAAACCCACTCAGGCAACATCTGAGCTGCTCTCTAAGGATGAGTGAGAGCTGGCAGGGTGAAGGCCCACCTCTGCAGGAAATGAGAGGTGTGAGGACTTTAGCCTGTAGACAAGACTGAGCTGTGGGAAGCTTCCAACAGAGATGATAAAAATCAAAGATTCAAAGGCACTTTTAGGAAAACGTATCTAAGGTCTGTGCAGCCACCCTCAAGACACTTCTGTAAACTTACAAGTACAGTGAGAGGAACACTGCAGCGCCTGGGGGAAGGCACGGTGGGTGGAGTTAGGGTCACAGCTGAGGTCGGGGGAGTGTGTGTGTGTGTGTGTGTGTGTGTGTGTGTGTGTGTATGTGTGTCTGCAGGCACGCACCCATGCTTGGGCCCAAGCTGGGCTCAGGCTGAGCACAGCGTCGTGGAGCCGAAAGAAAGTGGAGATGCAGGGCTCACAGGCTCTGGGACCCAGCTGACCATACTGCAGAGCTGGGGGTGGCCTGTCCTGAGCAGCCATGGGCTGGGGGATCCACAAGGGCCAAGCCCTGGATGGCACAGCATCCCTACGCCCCAACTTCCTGCCACTCTCAGGGCCTGCATGAGGCGATAAGATAGCACAGGAAGTAGCCCTTGCGACGTCACTGCCACATACAGGGCCCTCTGTGGGTGGAGATTACTGAGGAAGGGAAATGAGAGAGTGCCGGCCTTAGGGACTGTTAGCCTTCAGTGCACCCACCGACCGCCCTACACCTCCGAATTCCTCCTGCTGCTGGTTTTCTCTTCCCTTCTCTCTTACACGCTGGGCCTAGCACTTACAAAGAATCTCCTTTTCTCTGCAGGAGGGAAACACAGTATACGGAGGGGACTCTACTCCCACCCTGGCCTGGTGCCCCACTGGCTGCACCATCTTGGAGTGTGTTTCCTGCCCAGCCACCTGGGGAGGCCCAGATTCTCCTTGCAGCTAGGAGAAGACGCTTTGGAGCTCTTCCCCGGAGCAAGAGCTGGTTGAGTTCCAGAGAGCTTAGGCTTCTGGGGCGTGGCCCCCAAGGCCCTCCTCAAAGCTCCCACTTATGGACAGCTCTCAAATTTGGGGACTCTCCAAGGCTGCAAAGCTCCTGCCGCTGTTTGTGGGACTCCCTCCATCCTTGGCTTCCTTCAAGTGGCCTGGTACACACAACAAGATGACCTAGGCTGGTGAAAGTTAGCTCATGAACGCACAAGACTTTGGACTGGGTCTTAATTTCAGTACTTATATTTTATAATATGCTGTAATTCCCTTCAGTCTCTTCTGGCCCACACTCATTCCTATCCTAACACTTGCAAAGGGCCAATAATCTCCCATCTTTTTTGGGACACCCAAACAATCTGCTTTAAATGATTACCTCAGTCTAGCTCTTTAATTTGCAGATTTTCCATTCCAGATTCTTCAACCAAAGAGATGAATATTTTTTAAAAGTTACAATACATCCTAATAATAAAAAAATTTAAAAAATACTTTACATATTTTTGTGATTTTCATTACAATATAAGTAAAAATTTGAATTTAAAAACCTAACACTCATCACGATAAATGTACGAAACAGAACCTCTAACTCACGGTCAGTCATTTATTCTGGAATGTAGGGAATTTGTAGGTTAAACACCAGTCTTCTGCCAGCCTCTTGACTTTTTCTTTTTCCATCCTTGATCACCAAAATGGAAGGAAGCTTAAGGTTCATTAAGGTATCCCAATTAGGCCATGCATCGGAATCACCCAGGAGGCTGTGTGTTACTATTAATAATAATAAAAAAGTAGTAAAACCTACCATTTATTGATATTTACCAGGGGCTGTACTATTTTACACAAATCATCTCACTGAATCCTCAGAAAACCTTATGAGAGAGGAATTTACTACCATTCTCTCTTGAAGGTAAGAAAAAGAAAACAGAAGAAAACCTATTTGGGACTGACCAGCTGGAATACAGTGAAGCCGAGATTTGATCCCAGCGATCTGACTCCAAGCCAAGACCTTTGCCCTCCTCTGTTTCCCAGGACACATTCCCTAGCCAGCAGGAGCTTCTCTACCCTGGGCTAGATGCTTGTTTGGAGGAAAGCACTTTCTCCTTTACAGGTGCCCCATTGATCTCCACCTCCAGCATCTGTGGCAACACAGAAGGGGTGGGACTCCACCAGAGGGACTTCAGATGTCTGAAGACTTACTGTTCTTGCATCCCTCTGAGCCTTCTTTCATCCGGACTATATATATGTACTCTATTGCTTTGGCTGCTCCTCTAGCCCAGAGGCGGCTGGTTCTGGCCACCACCGCCAGTCCGAGCCACAGCGCCCTCTACTGTACAAGTCTGTGAGAATCCTCGTCACAAACGTCAGGTGCAAACACTGCACTCCAAGTCCGAACACCCCTCTGCTAAGCAATTAAACAGTTACCCAGTCACCTGGTCTCCCTGCCACCAGCCTCACCTCCCCTTCTGACCCCAGTCAGCTGAAACCAGAGCGGGCCATGGAAGGCTTTAATCTGACTCAGATGCTCTCCTGGTTAAAAGAAACCCAAATCTGACCTGGTGCCTGCAATAGCTCCCTGCCCATCTGTAGGGTCAGGCCAGACTCAGGGGGCCCTGTGATCAGGCCCTGCCTACCTCCCAGGCTGCCTGTCTCCCTCTGGGCTGCCCTCACACTTCCCTGGCCACAGCCCCTCCCTCCAAGGCTGGCTCAGGCTGTTCAGTCATGGATGGTTTCCGTGAAGGTCTTGAGAACAGCTTGGGTGTGAGCGAGTCCACCCCCAGAACCAGTGGCATCTGGCAATGTGGGTGGTGGGCACCTACAAAGATTTGCTAAATAGGTATGAATGAATAGACTGAGGATCCTTTTATGACTTGTTAAGAAACTTAAAGGGTTGAAGTTGTATTGTTTTCACCTTTTAGTTTATTCACAGTAGGGAACAGATTTACTATTGAAAGCTTTTTCTTTTGGTATTTGTGAAAACACAAGTGTAAAGTAGGTATGGTGAGGTGTAAAAAATGCACAACTCTGAAGCTCAGCAGCTCATTAAAGTTTTACACATGTAAGCACATTGGAACTACCATTCAGACTGCAAGATAGGAATTTCCACCCCCTCAGAAGGTCCTCTGTTCCACTCCCATGACCACCAAGTCAATTAGAGGAGGATGTTTAATGTGGTATGCAGTTTATCTCAGCTCTGTCATTAATTAATAGCCCTGACTTTCCCCATTTTTGATTTATTAAAAATAATAATGAAAACCAATGAAAAACAGGAGGTTCCTCTTAGAGCCAGCTGCTAGAGCATACCTCTCCTTACATACTTAATACTTACATTGCACAAAACAGACTTTAAAACAAAGACTGTAACAAGAGACAAAGGGCACTACATAATGACAAAGGGAAAAATACAACAAGAAGATAGGACAACTGTAAATATCTACACACCTAACATAGAGGCACCTGAATACATAAAGGAACTATAAACAGACATGAAGGAAGAAACTGACAGAATAATAATAATAATAATATGGGACTTTAACACTCCACTTACATTAACGGATAGATCATTCAGACAGAAAATGAACAAGGAGAGAGTGGCTTTGAATGACACATTGGACCAGATGAACTCAACATATATTTAGAATATTCCATCCCCAAACAATGGAATACACATTGTTTTCAAGTGCACAAAGAACATTCTCCAGAATGGATCACATGTTAGGCCACAAAACAAGTCTCAATAAATTGAAAAAGACTGAAATCATATCATTCACCTTTTCCAAGTACCACAATTGAGCACAATCAATCACAAGAAAACATCTGGAAAGAATACAACTACGTGGAGGCTAAATAACAGGCTACTAAATAATGGGTGGGTCAGCTAAGAAATCAAAGAGGAAATAAAAAAATACTTGGAAACAAATGAAAATAAAACCCCAACAGTCCAAAATCATTAGGATGCAGCAAAAATTTCACCTAAGAGGGAAAATTACAGCAATATAGGTGTGCCTCAAGAAGCAAGAAATATCTTGAATAAACAACCTAGCCTTACACCTAAAGGAGCTAGAAAAAGAACAAAGGCCAAAGCCAGTAGAAGGAAATAATAAAGAAGAAATAAATGACATAGAGGCTAAAAAAACAACAGAAACAACATTGATGAAACCAGGAGCTGGTTCTCTGAAAAGATCAACAAAATTGATAAACCTTTAGTGAGACTCATCAAAAAGAGAAAAGAGAGAACTCAAATAAATAATAGCAGAAATGAAGGAGAAAAAAAATAAAAGCTGACACTAGAGAAACACAAAGGATTATAAGAGGATATTATGAAAAATTATATGCCAACAAATTGGATAATCTAGAAGAAATAGACAAATTTCTAGAAACACATAACCTTCCAAAACAGAATCAAGAAGAAATAGAAAATTTGAACAGATAGGTTACTAGCAATGAAACTGAATCAGTAATTAAAAAAAAAAAAAAACTCCTGAAAAACAAAAGTCCAGGCTAGATGGCTTCACAGGTGAATTCTACCAAATATTTAAAGAAGAGTTAGTACCTATTGAATCAAAATGTTCCAAAAAATAGAAGAGAAAGGAAAGCTCCCAAATTCATTTTTCAAAACCAGCATTACCCTGATATCAAAACCAGACAAAGACACTACAAAAAAAGAGTACTACAGGCCAATATCTCTGATGAATATACAAACAAAAATTGTCAACAAAATATAAACAAACTGAATTTAACAATACATTAAAAAATCATTCACCATGATCAAATAGGTATTTATTCCAGAGATGTAGGGTGATTCAATATTCACAAGCTAATCAACATGATACATTATATTAGCAAGAAAAAGGATACAAACCTTATGATCATCTCAGTAGATGCAGAAAAAGCATTTGACAAGATTCAACATCTATGCGTGATAAAACTCTAAATGAAGTAGATTTAGAGAGAATGTACTTCAACATAATAAAGGCCATAAGTGAAAACCCAAAGCTAATATCATAGTCAATGGAGACAAACTGAAAGCTTTTCCTCTTTGATCAGGAAGAAGACAAGGATGTCCATTCTTACTACTTTTACTCAACATAGTACTGGGAGTCCTAGCCACAGCAATCAGACAAGAAAAAGAAATAAAAGGCATCCAAATTGGTAAGGAAGAAGTTAAAGTGTCACTATTTACAGATGACATGAGAGTATATAGAAAACCCTAAAGATTCCAGCAAAGAAACTACTAGAACTGATAAATGAATTCAGTAAAGTTGCAGGATAAAAAATTAGTTCACAAAAATAAATTGCATTTCTATACACTAATAATGAAGCAGCAGAAAGAGAAATTAAGAAAATAATACCATTTATAATTGTACCAAAAAGAAGAAAATACCTAGGAATAAACTTAACCAAGGAGGTTGAAAGACCTGTACTCTGAAAACTATAAAACATCAATGAAAGAAACTGGAGACAACACAAACGAATGGGAAGATAGGGGCACCTGGGTGGCTCAGTGGGTTAAAGGCTCTGCCTTTGGCTCAGGTCATGATCTCAGGGTCCTGGGATCGAGGCCCACATCGGGCTCCCTGCTCAGTGGGGAGCCTGCTTCCTCCTCTCTCTCTCTGCCTGCCTCTCCGCCTATTGTGATCTCTCTCCCTCTCTGTGTCAAATAAATAAATAAAATCTTAAAAACAAAACAAAAACAAACAAACAAACAAAACAAATGGGAAGATATTCCATGCTCCAGAACCAATGTTGTTAAAATATCCATACTATCCAAAGCAGATTTAATACAATCCCTATTAAAATACCAACAACAGGGTGCCTGGGTGGCTCAGTGGGTTAAAGCCTCTGCCTTCAGCTCAGGTCATGATCTCAGGGTCCTGGGATCGAGGCCCGAATCAGGCTCTCTGCTCAGCAGGAAGCCTGCTTCCCCCTCTCTCTCTGCCTGCTGCTCTGCCTGCTTGTAATCTCTCTCTGTCAAATAAATAAAATCTTTAAAAAAAAAATACCAACAACATTTTTCACAGAACTAGAACAAACAATCCTAAAATTTGTATGGAACCACAAATGACCCCAAATAGCCAAAGCAATCTTGAGAAAGAAGAATAAAGCTGAAGGTATCACAATCCAAGCTTTCAAGATATACTACAAAGGTGTAGTAATCAAAGTATTATGGTACTAGTGCAAAACAGACACATAGATCAATGGAATAGAATAGAGAGCTCAGAAATAAATCCATGCTTTTATGGTCAATTAATCAATTCAGGAAAAGAGGCAAGAATATCTAACGGAAAGAAGACAGTGTCTTCAACAAATCGTGCTGGGAAAACTGGACAGCTACATGCAAAAGAATGAAACTGGACCACTTTCTTAGACCATAGACAAAAAGTAAACTCAAAATGGATTAAAGACTTAAACATGAGAACTGAAATAATAAAATTCCTAGAAGAAAACATAGGCGATCATTTCTTTGACATTGCTATATAAACATTTTTCTAAATGTGTCTCTTCTGCTAAGGGAAACAAAAACAAAATTAAACTATTGGGATTATGTCAAAATAAACTTTTGCACAGTGAAGAAAACCATCAACAAAACAGAAAGATAACCTACTGAATGGGAGAAGATATTTGCAAATGACATATTTGATAAGGGGTTGATATCCAAAATACAGAAAGAAATTATACAACTCAACACCAAAAAAGCAAATAATCTAAGTTAAAAATGGCAGAAGACTTGAATAGACATTTTCCCAAAGAAAACATACAGGTGGCCAACAGACATATGAAAAGATGCTCAACATCACTCATCATCAGGGAAATGCAAAGGAAAATTACAGTGAGATATCACCTCACACCTGTCAGAATGGCTAGTATCAAAAACACAAGAAGTAACAAGTGTTGGCCAGAATGTGGAGAAAAAGGACCCTCTTGTACTGTTGGTGGGAATGCAAATTTTGGTTCCTCAAAAGTTAAAAGCAGAAGTACCCTATGATCCAGTAATTTCACTAATGGGTATTTTACCCAAAGGAAATAAAAATGCTAATTAAGAAAGATGTGTGCACCCCAATGTTTATTGTAACATTATTTATCATAGCCAAATTATGGAAGCAACCCAGGTGTCCATCCATAGATGAATGGATACAGAGGATGTGGTATATAGATACAGATACAGATACAGATAGATAGATACGCACACACACAATGGAATATGATTCAGCCATAAAGAATGAGATCTTGCCATTTGCAAAAACATGGATGGAGCTAGAGATAATAAAGCGAAGTGAAATAAGTCAAAGAAAGACAAATACCATACGATTTCACTCACATGAGGAATTTAAGAAACAAAACAAAGAAAAAAAAGAGACAAATCAAAAAACAGACTCTTAATACAAGAGAACAAATTGATGGTTCCCAGGGGGAAAGATGGGTAAAATAGATAGATAAAGGGGATTAAGAGCACACTTATCATGATGAGCAGTGAGAAATGCATAGAATTGTTTACTCATTATATTGTGCATCTGAAACTAATATAACACTGTATATTAACTATACTTTAAAGGTGATACTAATAATAATAGTAATAATAACAATAATAATATGGGCGCCTGGGTGGCTCAGTGGGTTAAAGCCTCTGCTTTCGGCTCAGGTCATGATCTCAGCGTCCTGGGATTGAGGCCCGCATCTGGCTCTCTGCTCAGCAGGGAGCCTGCTTCCTCCTCTCCCTGTCTCTCTGCCTGCCTCTCTGCCTACTTGTAATCTCTCTCTCTGTGTCAAATAAATAAATAAAATCTTTAATAATAATAATAATAATAATAGAGGGACACCAGAAAGCTTCCTCTCCTTGCCACCCCTCCTTGGTCCTCTGTCACTTCCCTTGCTCCCTGGCAGGCTGACCCACCACACGGCCGCTTACTGACCTGCATGTCTGAGTTGGTGAAGCTGCAGGCCGACAGGTAGTTGGTGTGCATAGCGACCGACTTCTTTTTGGCAGCCATGTTTTCATTTTTGTCAAACGTCAGTGGATACACTGAGCACTTATTATCCAAACCACTGGCATGGAAAGAAAGAAGTGTCAAATGCTAATATAAGGCAAGAGAATACGAGTATACATTCTCCTTCAGTCAAACTTTCAAAGTGTTTTCCTTTGGGAGCATCGTGTGTTGTAAACTTTCCCCCCAACTTGGAAGATTTTCAAATGTACCATAAAATTGAAAGAAAAATAGTACAGTCAATACCCAGATCCCTTCACCCACATTCAGTAACTTCACCTTTTGTCATATTTGTGGGAACAAATTCTGAACCCATTTGAAGGTAAATGCAGACATGACATGTTACATCTCAAGACTTCAGTTTGCAAATTAACATCTTCTAAAAAAAAAAAAAAAGAACATTCTCCTAGGTAGCCACTAGATCATCATCACATCTGAGAAAACTAACACAAATTCTGTAACACAGTGTAATCAGCCATCCATATTCAGTCCTCCCCAGTTGTCTCCAGGATCCAGGGCCCCAACAAGGTCAACACACAACATTCAGTTTTTATAGATTTTTGAGATCTTTTAATTTAGAACAGACCTTCCACCTGTTTTTGTTGTATATGACAAGAGATCTTAGGTCAACAGTCTTGTAGAATGTCACATACTCTGGACTCGTCCCATTGTTTCTTAATGGTCATGTTCAAGTATAACATTTTTGGTACTACTAGTACACAGGTGATACTGTGTGCTTCTTTCTCTTTCTCGCTGCTTCACTTCAGGAGGTTTGTGATGCCTACTGTCTCAAGACTGGTAATGCTGACTTGGATCACTTGGTCCAAGTGGGGAGCACTAGATCACAACACGGTAAATGTGACTTGCTTGTAATTAGTAACTAGGGTTTGACACTTCGAGACCATGTGAAGATCCTGCTGCCCAACAACCTTTCATACAATGGCTTTAACATGATTACCTTGTTTGAATCAAATGTTATTTTAGGAGAAAAAAATGGTGATCTTCTGATTGGATCATTCCTTTGGCATTTATTAGCTGATATTTTTCAGTAAAGAAAAATTCCCCCTCCCCTATCACTGTACACCCATGCATTCTTTTTTCTCTTCAACTCTGTTAAGAGTCATTACTATCACTATCCCATGTGATGCTCACGTTGTCTCACATTTGGACAGTAGAGGGCCCCTTCAAGCAGCTCCTGTTTCTGTTGGATATAACCCCACTGGTCCCTGAATGTTTCCTTGCTTTCTGGAATAAGAGAATATCCTAGGCTCACTTTATCCTTTTCCTGCCCCCGACCTACAGTCAGCCTTAGTCCAAGGAGCCCTGCTTTCTTTTAGTGGACAATGACATCTGGGAGGAGGGCACTCTCTTCTGATGCCCTGGGGATGCTAAGGGAAACCTTAGCCTTTCCAACTGCTCAAGGGGCAGGTATGGACTTGTGAAATTTCTTACCAGGGATTCATAAGCTTGTGGGTGAGAATGATTTGCAATTAGGTTGTGGCATTGGACCAGCATGCTCAATTTAGCTTTTTTAAAAAAGATTTTATTTGGGAGAAAGAGAGAGAGCATGAGTAGGGGAGGGGCAGAGGGGGGAGGGAGAGGGTGAGAGACAATCTCTCAAGCAGGCTTGGAGCCCGAGACGGGGCTCGATCCCACAACCCCGACATCATGACCCCAGCCAAAACCAAGAGTTGGATGCTCAATCAACTGAGGCACCCAGGTGCCCCTGCTCAGTTTAGTTTTTGATGTTCTTTCCTCGTCTACTGGACCCCATATTTTATTCTTTTTAATTTTTTTAAAGATATTATTTATTTATTTGAGGGAGACAGCCCATACAAGTTGGGGCAAAGGGAGAGAGAGCAAAGCAGGTTCCCCACTGAGCAGGGAGCCCGATGCAGGACTCAGTCCCAGGACCAGATCATGACCTGAGCCAAAGGCAGACACTAAACCGACTGAGCCACCCAGGTGCCCCTGCTCAGTTTAGTTTTTGATGCTCTTTCCTTGTCCACTGGACCCCATATTTTAAACATTTGTTAATATTATACCAATATTTACACCTTGAACTCCCTTTGCTTCTTTTTCCTAACAAGCTGCGAGGCAGCCAGTGCAGTCACTGACCATGTACCACGTGCCAGGGCTGGGAGACAGATATGACGGAGACGAAGGCACCAGCCATTCCTCCTCTCTGAGGAGGCTGTCACCACAAATCTATCTACCTGGGCCTTATAAAATTACTCTGTTCCCTGCTTGCCGCCCACCCTCATGGAAATTTTCCCACTGGGTTCAAATAAGAAATAGCTGACAGGACCACTTCCCAAACTACTGTTAAAGACATTGTTCATAGGGAACCTGGGTGGCTCAGTTGGTTTAGCAGCCGACTCCTGATTTTGGCTCAGGTCATGATCTCACGGTCAGGAGATGGAACGCCCCCATCGGGCTCTGCGCACAGCAGAGAGCCTGCTTGAGATTCTCTCCCTCTGCCCCTCCCCCCACTCACTCGCTCTCTCTAAAAAAACAAAAACAACAACAAAAAATAAAGACACTGTCCACTATGTTATTTATCCATTGCATACTGCAGAAGGATCTACCTGACATATTCTTTTTGAAATATAGACCCAGATGGCTGATATCTCAGTATCAAATATTGAGAAATGATGTAATTCCTTCAACTCTATGCATCTGCTGACATTAATGCCTGGTTAGAAACATATTACCCCAGAGTTTTAAAAAAAAAATGTGGAGTATTTATTATTGCTAATGAGTAAGAACTGAGGTTACTAAAGAGAGGACAGCTTCTGCCCTTGGCTGCTGGGAGGTCATCTCTGAACCCTTGGAATGGCCCGCCTGATGGGAGAACAGCTTTGGCTCACAGACCATCTAGCAGTGTGATTTACCATGTGGGCTTTGGGGCACGTACTTCGAGTTCTCACCTCCTCACAGGACCCAGAAACTAAAAGTATTAGCCTAAACCTCTAGGACAGCCTGGAGACTAAGGGTCAGCCACGTGGGCCGTATGTGATTGAGCCCCGGGAAACACTCTGGACACCAAAGACTCGGGCAAGTGTCCCTGGTTGCTAATATTTTGTGTATCATCATGCGCGGTGGCCAGAAGGGGGGAATGCCATCCGTGATGCCACAGGGAGAGGACAATTGGAAGCTCCAGGTTTAGAGCCAGCCTGGACTCTGTCCTGGGCACTTCTTTCTGTGGCAGGTTCTATTTTGTATCCCTGCACTGTGAGAAAACTGTCAGCCTAAGTATAGCACTTCCCTGAGTTCTGTGGTTGTTCTAGCAAATTATCAAACCTGACGGTGGTTGTGGGAACTCCCAAGTTTGTGGCTCATATCTCAAGTGACAGAAGTTTTGTGGGGACGGTGCCTTCTAACTATACAGCTGGCCAAACTCCTTTACACTTATCTTATTGTGTGTGTGTATACACACACATATAAATAAATGTATTATACACACAGCATATACATAAGTACATATATATATATCATGTGTGTCTGTGTCTTTTATTGTGCTTACCTCAGATCCTTTCAAGAAGTAAATAGGAATGGATTTTATATAAACATTACCACTCAGTTATAAAATGGAAATACAATCTACTTTTGAATTATTAAAGAAAATAGAAAATACGAAATACGTGTGTGTGAACATGGGTTCCAAAGGCACACGGGGTCTTGGCAAGTAGAAAGTGAATGGAAAGATGCCCCCAAACAGCCACTCAAAGGGAAGGACATTGAGGACGACCATTGGTGTGACTCTGGCTGGAGAAAGCTCCAAACTTTTTGCTTGGAGGCTGAGGGTTTTCATTTTTGAATTAAAACTCCTTTTTTTTAATTATAAAAACAGCATATGCTTATTTCCAAAAATGGAAAATTATTAAAAAAAAGAGAAAATTATCAAAAAGAGAAAACCCCAAAGTCCCATCATCCACAAGGAACTACTTTGGATTTTTTGGTATAGTTCATCACAGACCTAATGCCTCTTTTCTAAACATGGCTGGGATCCTATGGTAGAGATATTTTGGATGGTTCCAGAATTGTTGAACACAAGGACAGGGAATTATGTTGGTTGCAGTTTTTACTGCCAACTCTGTTAAACTGAGCTCCAGGAGAATAGGGAATAAAATGCCATCTTCCTAGCAATCTGGATGTTCTTTTAACTTACTGTAATTAAGAAGTTTCCTTTTTAATGGTTGTATAAAATATTCCCTTCAACTCATGTCCCACAATTAACAATTTCCTTTGATGGACACACTATTCCCCCCTACCCCCCCCTTTTTTGTTTAAATAATGCTATAATAAATACTATTGCTGTATGGCTTTTCTATATTTTGGATCGCTCCTTTCAAACAAGTTGTTAGATGTGGAATCACTAGATCAAAGGTTAGAAATTTTTCAAGGCTTCCGATACATATTACCAACATGTTTTCCAAAATGTTTGCACCAATTTATAGTCCTAGCTGACAGCGTTTGAGAGTACGGAAGGCAGGTTTTAAACTTAAGCTACTGTCAGTCTGTAATGAAAACACGTTTTGTAGTTTCTTTTTTGATGGACTTCAGGGAGGAATGTAACACACTGCCTAACCGGTCAACAAAAATAGTAAGTTAGAGCTTGTTTGCTTGTTTTTGCCCATCGAATGGTGTTTTAGGGCTGAGGGGGGATCTGAAAAGCTGCTTGGCCCCTACTCACCCGCAGGCAATGGCGCATCCCGATGGGGCGTACGCACAGGCCATCACCCATGTGCAGGGCATGGTGACTGCGTGTTCCTGAAACACAGAACGCAAGCCTCATAGAAGGAATGAGCAGGGCTCCTACACAAATGTATTAACGTGTGGAGCCAACATGGGGCTCCATCTCACGACTCATGAGATCATGACCTGAGCTGAAACCAAGAGTCAGATGCTCAACCAACTGAGGCACCCAGGTGCCCCTACTTACTTTTCATTTTTTTTAAGATTTTACTTATTTATTTGACAGAGAGAGAGAAAGTGAGAGAGGGAACACAATTAGGGGAAGTGGGAGAGGGAGAAGCAGGCACCCCGCTGAGTAGGGAGCCGGATGCGGGACTCGATCCCAGGACCCTGGGATCATGACCTGAGCCGAAGGCAGAGGCTTAACCAACTGAGCCACCCAGGCGCCCCTGCCTCTACTTATTTCTTAGTGTTATATTCTCCTTGTTCTTCTGAATGAATATTGGGGCTCATTTTCTGTGAAAGGTCTGTCTGAATTTCACTTCAGTTATATGCTTTACCTTATTTACTCAGATTCTCCCATTTTCAAAATCTACTCTTAAATGGTTCCACATGTATGCTGTGTTTGTTGCCCTGTGAGTGTACAAGAGCCTCTGTCCCCCATGGGTCCTGACACCCTCCTGGGAAGGTCTGACTGGAGGCGGGGGAGAGCAGGGTGATCTTGAGAGACTCCATTACATGGAAGCAGTGAGAACTAGATGCAGCAGTTCCTGCTCCGCCATGGCTGGTGGTCGGGTCACCCACATTCTCCTGCATGCCGACAGGCAACAAAGCCACAATTCAAAACCTTCTGGATCTGTGGTCTACTTTCCCCGAGAGACATGGGCCCTGGTTCCTGGTTCCACCACCAGCAAAATGTGCGGCCCCAAGCAGGATGGCCACTTGTCCACCCTCAGTCTCTCCCCATCGGTGAAGGGACAGGACAGGACTAGATGACTGCAGCACCTTCCAGTGCTGGTCTTCTTTCCTATTATGATTCTCTGTGTTTTTGTGGGGGAAACATGGGCCCTGATACTGCTTATAGAAATTCTGTCACTCACAGTTACAGCCTTTCAGATGCCTAGAATAAGGCCACCTTCCTTACAAGTAATAGCTATGTTCCCTGCCAGGGGCTACAGTGCAATACCAGAAATCAGGTGGCGTGTGCTCTATGACATCCTAAAGCTTAAACAGAAGCAACAAAACCCCACATACTCTGAAGACGCTAAGGCGAACTGGCAGAAGCGGAGGCCTCCACGGAGGGCGGTGCTGGAGGGGAAAGCCCCCTGAAAACCACTAAGCCGCCATCTATTTCCTGGGGGCTTGGCCATGAGGGACTCTGCTCCAAAGGATGGTTCTGGGACCAACCCCCCTTGGTCAGGTTGTGTGCACCTGCCTATCACAACAATTACTAAACACATTCAATCATATAGAATATGGATGCTGTTCAGTCTGAGGCAGATATAGGTCTCTTTGTCTCATATGGTGAAAGAGAAGGCCTTCTCTATACGAGTAACAGAACAGTATTGAATACACAATAGTTGTTCCTGTAAAGGCAACATGACCTAAATGTAGGTCAAATTTGGAGCCCAGTACGCCCAGGCCTGACTTGCAGGCTCTCACTAGATAGTCAGTTCAACCCCCTGCAGCCTCAGCTTCCCCCAACCTCTGCCGTCTGCTCATGTCAATGGTGCTACAGAGTCCGGTCAAAGACACAGAGGGCAGGGGCGCCTGAGTGGCTCAGTTGTTAAGCGTCTGCCTTAGGCTCAGGTCATGATCCCAGGGTCCTGGGACTGAGCCCTGTATCAGGCTCCCTGCTCAGTGGGGAGCCTGCTTCTCCCTCTCCCACTTCCCCTGCTTGTGTTCCTGCTCTCGCTGTGTCTCTATCAAATAAATGAATAAAACCTTAAAAAAAAAAAGATGCAGAGGGCAGAGAAAGCTGGGGATTTAAGAACCTCCTACCACCCCTCAGGAGAAAAATAATACTTGCACGTGTGAATGTGCCGAGTTTTCCAGGCCAGGTCCCTCTGGCTTTAGTGTTAGTACCCTCTCTGGTGGCTCTGCGTGCTCCTGCCTGGGGAGGGGTTTCAGCTCGGGAGGGAGATGGACACAGCTGTGGGCTGCTGAGCTGTCCAAACACAAGAGGGGCTTTCCTGGGGCTTCCATCCCCAGACGGGCACCCGAGGAGCCGGACGACCATGACTGGGGTATCTGGCAGGGAAGAGGACAGGGCTGGGGTTCTGAGGTGCTTGCTGCTCAGAGCGCCAGGGGACAACCTCTTACCTTGTTAGTAGTGAAGGAATCCCACACGATCACCTTCCCATCCTGGAGGGAGAAGAGTCAACAGCTGAGGAGTTGTCAGCCAGTCCTCACAGTTAACTAGGATGCTCCGAAGAGCTGTGTCTGGCTGGGCGGCGTGCAGGAGACAGCCAGAGTAAGTACCCAGGTAGTCAAGAACCTCAGCCTCTCTCTGAACACGTGGGGAGGGAATGGGGGCTGAACTGTCCAGCCTGATTGAAGGCTCAGTTCTCAATGTGATACTGCTGGTGGAATACAAAGCAATGCTCACAGACTTCTTCGAGACCATTTAGAAACCAAGCGCTGATTGTTGGTACCTTGTCATCACCCACATGCCCTGTCAAGAAGCTATACAGGGGTGAGACGAACCTGAAATTACCTCAAGGTACTTGCCAGGTACCTAGTGGTCTCTTACTTCCTCCCCCACCACCCCCACCAGCCGTCCTGGCTACTCTGCCCTGTGCTCCCCGCACGCTGGGTCAGAGCCCCACCTGCATCCCGGGCCCACTTCTCTGGGCTGCACCGGCCTGTCACTTCCCCACCTGGATATTTCACACCTATGCTGAGAATGACGTGAGACTCCTGTCTGTCACGGTGGGGGGCCCTCAGCAGAGAGCTCGCTGCCAGGGGCAGGCTCAGGGCTGGCGGGGCTACCTTCACTGTGGTGGCTGCTGCAGCCACACTGGGGCTGTGGGGAGTCACCACGAAGTCGTGTATGTGTCATACAAACTCACACGAGCCCTGGTGCCTACGGGGCAGCTGCCTGCCCAGCACGTGGTGTGCGGGTCCTCTGGGCCCCCGGCTCTACCTGACAGAGGAAGAAGATGGCCAAGTCGGCAGCCTCCATGACAGGCTTGGTTTCTGTAATCACTGAAGCCGTTTGGAGCTAAGTCTGAACGATGACGGGAGGGCTGGGGGGGAGATGCCACTCAAGGGCACCAGCAAGGTCTGATTATCCAAAGTGACACGGTTGCTTTCTTTGCATGATCCACTGGAAGATTTCCATATTTCCACTGTGTGTGGCTGAAGCGCCCAGGAGCAAAGTCAAAGTGGGCCATCTGGGGCCTAAACTTCTAAGCACACTGGTTCGTCTGGTCTAATTTCTCTGATTAAACACCCAAACACAACATATGGGGTAGATCAGGGAATAGGGCAGAGAGAGGAGGGAAGGAGCTCCAGGCCTGCACCTTGGGGGACCCCACGCCTGGAGCCCCGCTCGCTGTGCTGGGGAACTGACTCGGCGCGTTGTCCGAGCCGGCCTTCCCTCTGGCGGCTTCCTCCACCACGCGGCCTGCCTGCCTGAGCCCACTGCCCACCCGCTGTGTGGCTCTGGAGAGAAAAAGGCACTCAAGAGGCTAAAATCAGCCATAAAACCAAATGTGGGCCTCTCCACGAGCCCAGATTTATACACCAGGGGCCCGTGTACCTGGAGAGACCGCCCCCAACCCAAGCCCTACCCCACGCAGTCAGGCTGATTAATCTGCCTGCTTGCAAGGGAGAAGGGCTGCTCTGAGTCACTCCGTCTGCTCCAGAATGTTCCTGCTGTTTCCAGCCGCCTCCCACACCCACCCCACTTCTAGTCTTCTCCGCAGCAGAGCCGGATGGATGGAGCATGTCAGCGGCGCTCCTCCTCCCTCTCTAGTAAGAACAGTGCTTGAGTGACAGAAAATCCAACATACATTGTACTTTGAAGAATAAAAAAAAGTCAAAAAGGCTAGGTAGCAACATGTGTATCTTGATAACCACTTGTTAAAAAAAAATAAAAGTCTGTAAAGAAATGCTCTAAAATAGTAATAATGGTTAGCACAGGGTGGTGGGAGTAGAACCGTTTCTTTGTTCTCTTTTTCAGTGTCTCTTGAATGTGGTAACGTATACAAGAGATAAGTGTTTTATGAACATAAAAGAAAGCAAGTATAACATGACATATTAGATCTATAGGTAATATAGGAAATCAAGAACACCTGTCCTTATCAAACACAATCTGACACAGATGTTAGAGTGTGTGGATTATTTAGATTCTATACAGTTTTTATATTTAAAAGGGCTATTAAAAACCCCAAAATTGTCCTTTGGAAAAGCTGAGCTGAAGGTAGGAATGGTGGGGGGGGGTCCAAACTGGCCATAAAAATAGAGGACTTCAGTTTATAATTTTATAATTCAGTGCATGTTACATCAAAGGAGACCTAAAAAGTACCGAGCAGTGATCACCAGCCTCCTGACCAGCACCCTTCTGTAGAGGGCCCTCCCTCACGTCAGGGTTGGAATACGGCAGGAGTGACGGGAGGTCACTTCCGATGGCATGGCTTTGGCCTCCTTCTCCCCCTCTTGCTCTGGGGAA
This sequence comes from Ailurus styani, assembly GCA_002007465.1. Classification (NCBI taxonomy): domain Eukaryota; kingdom Metazoa; phylum Chordata; class Mammalia; order Carnivora; family Ailuridae; genus Ailurus; species Ailurus styani. Next base: position 1,767,279 of record LNAC01000084.1, on the reverse strand, counting down.
GGCCGGCTACCATCTTGTGAGCGGTCCTATGGAAAGGTCCACATGGTGAAGAACAAGGGCCTCAGGCCAAAGAGCCATTTTGGAAGCGAGTTTCGGCCCTAGTCGAGCTGCGGCGTGACCTCAGCCCTGACCAACATCTTAACTGTAACCCCAGGAGAGACTCTGAGCCAGAACCACCCGTGGGACACTACATCAAAAACTAATGATCTACTGTATTGGTGACTAATGTAACATTAAAACAAACAAACAAAAACACACCCAGATAAGCCGCCCCAGAGTCGTGGCTCTCAGATACCATGTGAAATGACAAATATTTGTTGTTTAAGTTGCTGAATTTGGAGGTCATTTGTGATCCAGCAACAAATAACACTAATACAAAAGATGTTAAATAGACTATTTCAACTAGATAAAATGAATGAAAAATTATACTTTACAAAATATGTATCTTAAATTTGTTCTTTAAGGCATCAAAAGAGTTTAGGAACACTTAAACTGAAAGAAGTCACAACCACTTATGTTCTCAATTTTGGGGGGGAACCCCCACTATCTAAGAAATGGTTTCATTCACAAATACAGCCCTGAAGTATGCTCAGGAAAAAAATAATCTTTTTTTTTTTTTAGGAAAAAATAATCTTGAATGGCTTCTCAAATATAGTTCACCTTTCAGTTGTTACCGTAACTCTGAATCTACCCAAATTAGCGACGTGCTACAGTCTCCAAGAGAATGCTTCACTATGCTAACTCCCGTCCTGTGGAGAGTAAGCAGAGCCATTAAGAGCAGATAAGGTTTTTTGAAAAGGAAAGCTCTTTCTTCTTCAGCTCTCCAGTCAGGCCCCGGCTCCCACTCACAGAGCAGATGCCACATACCTGGGAGGAGCTCACGATTCTTCTCTTATCCTTGCACCAGTCCATGCAGAGAACCTTGTTCCCGTGGCCTTTGAGGGTCCTCCTGGTCTTCATGACAAACTGCCCCAGAGCTTCCACCCGCTCGGCCACCTGGTGCACTAGAAGGACAGGTTACAGTCAGTTCCGTCACCAGCGACCAGATTCTGAGCCATAGGCTGGCAAAGGGATGACATGGATCTTTGTGGCCACAGCTTGATTCTCCTGGGTTTTTGGTTTTGTTTTGTTTTGTTTGTTTTTACTATTATGCCTTCATAATGCTTCCTATTTTAAACTCAGGAGAGGGTAGAGACGACACTGTTGTTCTGTCTTTGTGTTTAATACCCGACATCTTTCAGAGCATGTCTATCTCTGTGTGCTGAGGGATCAACAACTAGATGACCTCATCTATAGAGACGACATGCCATCCACCACACGGAATTCTCCCGCTGAAGGACTACAGCTCTGTGACGTGGGCAGGACGAGCAGCAGAGCGAGACCACTGTCCCCATTTAACAGGTGAGGAGACTGAGGCTCGCAGGGGTTCTCTGGCTAAAACAAGTTCAGACAACCAACTGGGAGTGAAGCTGGAGCTTCTGGTTATTTTACCCACCTTTTCAGTCACAAGGAAAAGTGACTTTACAAGAACTGTCCCATTAGGTGGCGGAACGTGCACCCATGCTGCTGGACGGCAGGCCCTGTGACTCCTGGCTGATGCCCCTGTACCTAGCCCAGGCCTGGGACATGTTGGGGCTCCAGTCACGTGCTGCAGACAAGAACGGACGAGGGAGCCACCACATGGTAGACCCACGGGTTTACTGAAAACTTCCGGTGCCAGTAAAGACCAATAATCTAAAAGTCTAAACACATGACCTAGAGGAGCAACCCACGCCAGGGAGGAGCTCCAAAAGGGAATCTCTCAGGGGCTGGGCCCACAGCCTCTTTCCTGAGCCTGTCACTGAGGAGTCCCAGAAGGAGCCACGTTCCCGTGAAGAGACTGTCACGTCCTGACCCCGCATCCAGAAGTGAGGAAACTGAGGCTGGGGGACCCCACGGTTTCGCCCCCTTGTGCAGTGCCCTCCTGGCTAGAGGCTGTGCCAGAGGAAAAACTGGGGTTCCAACCCACACCCCCACTTCACCTTCCTCCAAACCTCCCAGCTGGGCCTTTCCCCCAGGCAGGTGAGAAGGAGGGAAAGGGGCATCCGAGGCAAGGGACAGGCCCAGGAAAGGTGGGGTGCCTGGGCACAGCAGTGCAACATTGGGGGGGGGCTCTGCGAGGCAAGGCAGCTGGCCCTCTCCTGTCCCAGGAGCTGCTGCACTCGCTGGGAAGCGCCACCTCCCTCACGGAAACGGGGCAGGGAGGGCCGGACTGGACTGTGGTTTAAGTCCATGACAACAGAGCCCCTTCTCAGAAATCCTCCCTCCCTCCCCTCCATCTCCTTAAACACTGCATTGTGTATTTCCTGAAAACAAGGAACTCTCTTACACAGCCACAGTGTATTATCAAAGTCAGAACATTAACACCGAAACAATGCTATGTCCAATCTACAGACCTTACTGAGATACTCTCTATCGTCCCAATTATCTTTACAGCAAAAGAAAATCCAAGACCATGGGCTGCCCTCAATTGTCGTGTTTCTTCAGTTTTCTATGTGGTTTCCCAGTGTGGGCTTGTCTGCTGCTTGTTCAAGATCAGACGCAGGTGATGCATGTTTAGCAGTATCGCCACAGATGGACGCTGAGTCCCCGTCAGGAGGCATCCGTCGTCCGTTGGTCCCATCACTGCCACTGTGCACACTGACCATTTGGTTGAGGTGCTGTCTGCCAGATTCCTCACTGGACAGTTATGATTTTGCCTGTGGGGAAGTACTCTGAGACTCTACAAATAGCTTGTTCACTTCAAATCCAGTACCCTCGTTTAAACACCTGTTCATGATTCTTGCCTGAATGGGTGATGATGGCGATTGACAAGTGAAGGAGCTAACTCCTTCATTCCTTCTGCATTTTTAGTTGGCTTTCTAATAAAAGGAGCTTCCCCTCCTCTTCAGCATATTTACTCATCCATTTATAGTAAATGGATTTATGGATTCTTACCTTAGTCAAGGGGTTATAATCCTTTAGTATTATTATTTATTTTGATGCCCAACTAGTCTCTGATTGGCTCAGTGGGAGCCCCATCAAGCAAGTGCCCATACCTTCTGAAACGTCCCTATTGTTCTCTAAGCATTTTTTTTTTAAGATTTTATTTACTTATTTGACAGAGAGAAAGACAGCGAGAGAGGAAACACAAGCAGGGGCAGAGGGAGAAGGAGAAGGAGGCTTCCTGCTGAGCAGGGAGCCCAATGTGGGGCTTGATCCCTGGACCGTGGGATCATGACATGAGCTGAAGGCAGACGCTTTACAACTGAGCCACCCAGGTGCCCCCTAGGCATTTCCTATTCCTAGCTCATGTTCTTTCCCTGCTCTGGTCCTAGAATCAGCCACTTCTCCAAGAAGTCTTGGTTTCATTTAGTTGCCCCATTTCTTGGTGATAAAAGATTAAGAGTGTGAACAAGTTAAAAGTCTCTATGAAAACCCAAACTATAATCCTTGCTGAACTATAAACTACTACGTTGAGGGGTGTCTGGCTGGCTTGGTTGGCGGAGTGCCTAACTCTTCATCTCTGGGTTGTAAGGTAAAGCTCCATGCTGCATGTAGAGATTACTTAAAAATAAAATCATAAAAAGAAGAAAGTGCTACTTGAATGTGCAATTATTATGCTATCGCTTCTGCTAAAAATTGCATTCTTTATTGCCACAAATGGCACAGTGGTTTTTTACAGATACATTTTTTTAAATAAAGATTTTATTTATTTATTTGACAGAGAGAGATTACAAGTAGGCAGAGAGGCAGGCAGAGGAAGAGGAGGAAGCAGGCTCCCTGG
>LNAC01000084.1:1705519-1755762 GCA_002007465.1 Ailurus styani | reverse complement strand
GCTGTGCCCCGGGCGGTGCCCTCGGCGGCGCTGCTGCGCACACCACCCCGGAGAAGCCGGGAGTGTCGTGCCCATTTTACCGGCGGGAAAACCGAGGCTCAGCGACGGCAAGATGACTTGCCGGAGGACGCGCACCTAATGAAGCACCAAACTGGGATTCCAACCCAGGACTGCCCGGCTCCTGGGAGCCGGCGAAGTCCCACTGACACAGCCTTCCTACCCTCCCCTTTCCCCCTCAGTGGGACTTGATAGGCTGCCCGGTGGCTGCTGCCTGCAGAGTGGATGACCGAGGAATGGGCAACGAGGCCCGGCCTCCGCACCCCTGATACACTGATACCGGCCTCGTCCTGGGTAGCTCTGGTGCTCCCCCCACAACGAAGCGGAAACGTTCCTCCTTTGTCGACTTAAATATACAAAAATAAAACAAAATTTGGCTTCTGAGAAGCTGTAGAGGCTTTGTGGCATTAGGAAGCGCACTCCTGGTTTTGCTTTTCCTCTCTTCACACAGGGAGTTAGGACCCTGGCCTGGGGTCAGCAAAAGGAGGGGCTGGCAGAGTTGGGGTTAGTATCCAGGGGCCCAGACCCGGGGTGTGTGAGCCTACACTCAGTGATCTCCGATGTGTCACTTCTGAGGCAGCTTCCTCCACCTTAGAATGAAAGGCTGCTAGGGTTCTCTCAAGGATGCAAATTTAGTGACTTCATGGCCGGCTCAAGCATCTCTTTTTCCTAGTCCCCTGCAGTGCCAGGCCCTGTTCAAGCATTTTACATTAATAAATCGCAATAATCACCCTGAATGGATACTGCAAAGGAGGATACTGAGGCACAGGTTAATTGATTTGCTTGAGTCACACTCAGAGAAAGAGCCAAAGGCAGGATTTGGACCTAGGCGGTGTGGCTTCATTCTGCTACATGCCTTCTGGACTTCAGTGGGGAGGGACCCAAACTGTGGCTTCTCCCTTTTCCTCCCTCCATGACCTGGTGTGTATGTGTGCAAAATGAGAAGGCTGATGAAGGTTGCAAATTAATCAGGATTAATTTGGGGGGCTATCCTTACCCCTCACTCCCTGAGCAATCTAGCCTCAACTTGCTCTCCTGGGCAGCTCTTTATCAAAGAAAAGTTGGAAGTAATCTGTATTCATCTATACATGGTGGTCCAGGAGGTTAGATTCTGAGCTCCTCAGGCTTCCTCAGCCTTCATAGGGCTGTTACAAGAATTCAATAAGATGATGTGAGTGAACCTCTTAGCAGACTTCTCCATCACAGCAGATGCGTATTAACTGCCAGCTACCTCCCTCTTCCCTTCCCATCAGTATAGGTTTATTCATCATTTATCCTCAGTGTTTAGCTTATTAACTGATGTATGGTAGGTACTCAGTTAATGTTAGTTTATTAAGTAGATGCATAAAAGAGACTAAAATGCCTAATTAAAATAAAACAAATATAAAATATCAATATATAAATATAAATGCTTTAGATACATACAACTATTTATAAAAGTGCAAATATGACATGTGCTTCAGAGTTTGTGGAGCAAAAGTTTAAGAGCACAGGTCCCATCTAGGTCATACTGCCTGAGGATAAATCCTGACTGTGTTGTGTGGCCTCGGGTGATTAACTTCTCTGTGTCTCAGGCTCCTTATCTGTAAATGGATAACACCTCCCCAGAAAGGCCTCACCAAGGTGACGTGCAGAGTGTTCAGAGCTGTGCCTGACGCAAACTATTTGCTTCCTGTACACTTGAGTGGTTCACATGAAGTAATTCAAAGGAGACACTAGATCATGGGAGACACTTCTCAGCGGGGTCACCTCAGAAGGCCTGGCCAACAGCATCCTCTCATCACTTCCTCAGTGATGCCCCTGTGGCCCATTATGGGATGTGTGCCTGCTCGAGGTCTGCCTGTGTGTGATCTGGGGTGAGCAGAGCTTTACACTGAGGTGTGCCCTTTTCTGGAGGTTCTCTCCGTAAAACAAATCCCAAACATCCTCCATTCTAGAGGTCCTACCTACAGATAAGGCCATGTGACTTCTTAACATATGGCAAAGTTTGCAAAGTGCTTTTCTGTACTTTGGTTTTAACTCCTTTTTTCTACGAAAGGAAGAAGGAGATCAGAAAAGCTGAGGTCCGCTGCATTTCGGCAGGAGTGTGGTTACAGAGTTGCCCCTATTCTTGAATAGGGTCCACGGAGGGGGGCGCGCTACACAATCGCCAACACCTGGGTGAAAATTAGCCGTGGGTCCTTTGCATATCTCCTCAGCCACAGGAAGGTGTCCAAATATTTGGGAACCCCCAAGTGCTTGTGGAGATAGCCTGCGATGATTTCCTGAAAAGGCTCTCCGGGCAGAGCCTCTGCCCTGGGGAGAATGTATGATGCTACAGGATGTGACGACAGGGCCTCTGGGCTCCAGTATCCACAGAAGAGGCTGTTTAAAAAAATAGAAGAGCTAAGATTAATAAATAGCACGGCTCCAGGATGGCAGGGCCACCGGAAAGCAGGCTTCTTTTAAGAACTGAATGTCGTCAGTCTGATGACGGGCAGAGCCACGTTTAGAGCACAGTGTGCTGCCGGTGGAAGCCGGTTACACTGAGCCTGAACCTTGTGACGTCAGGATTATTGCGCTGTTCAAAGCCCGTGTATCTCTCTGGGCTGTTTACTTGACATTTGTTTTACGAGAATAATTTTTTTCTTTTTTTTTTTTTTTAAAGATTTTATTTATTTGACACACAGAGAGAGATTACAAGTAGGCAGAGAGGCAGGCAGAGAGACAGGGAGAGGAGGAAGCAGGCTCCCTGCTGAGCAGAGAGCCCGATGCGGGCCTCGATCCCAGGACGCTGAGATCATGACCTGAGCCGAAAGCAGAGGCTTTAACCCACTGAGCCACCCAGGCGTCCACGAGAATAATTTTTTAAATGTAACTACTGTCAGGGGTTACAGTGGGACCAAGAGGACGAATACTGCCTTTTCCTCTTCAGTTGGATAAAATGTAAAAATTCCCTTTCCTCTCTTTGATAGATGATTTTTAAAATGTGTTGATAATTGGGCGTTTCCGATTGGGATTTTGGAGAAGAGTACTTTACCACTTTTGACCAGGTGGGGGCTCTGCTGAGCTGTATTACTGAGCCAGGCTTTGGAAATCCTCTCAGGACTTATTTCTAGGGCTTTTGCCATGCTATGGGCATTTTGCTACAAAGATCTGAAAAGCCTGTGCATAGCCACCTCTAGTGAGGACTGATTTATGTTCTTTGAAAAACGTAAGGGTTTATATTCAGTCCCTGGCCCTCACTGACATCTTAGGCCTAAGGAGCCCATTTCCTTGAACTTAATTTTGCTTACTACTGAGGCCGTGTAGGGCTCAGTCTTCAATAGAGCTGTTCCTAGGGAAAGCTGGACCATGGCCTTCGGAGAGGCACTTCCAGGCTGGTTGTTTGCCAGAGTCCCTCTTAGCTTGGTTGCTTATCAAGCAGACAGAAAGCAAAAGCAAAAAGCATTAAGCCCTAAAATAGTAGTAAAAGCTAAAACATTCATTCAGCATGGCCTGTGTTGGGTACTGTTTTAAATGCTTTATCAAATGAACTCATTGAATTCTCACAAAACCCCATGAGATAGATGTTATTATTCCTATTTTACAGATGGGAAAACTGACCTCCTAAGTCAGTTGAAATCTGTTGGTACCACCACCAAGGAACATAACGAGGATTTGAACCCAGGACATCAGAGTTTCCACACCCTGAACCCCATGCTATGCTACCTCACTCAGCCCAAATGTGCTGAAAATGTCTGTGTGAATAAACTGATTGGATGGTAACTCACCTGTCACAAGACCCTGTATTAGACATCATTTTAAAACAAGATAACCACTTGAATTTTTTTAAAGTGGCACTTACGATTTCTGCACACATTGAACAGTAGTTGAGCTGTTGGGATTTCTTGAAAACTGGTCTCAGAGCCCGTTGTTTGAAACATTTGTCACAGGAGCCAAATACATTAACGAGAAAGGTCTGATCACACATTTTTAATCCAAAATGAAGCTGAAAAAGAGAGAGAGAGAGAGAGAAAGGGACGTTTGTGCAGGAGAAAAGCCAACAGAAACAGATTTTTAAAACCTCATCTTCCTTTGATCATGATGGTTGCTCAGACTTCTACATGTGGGATAAAGTATATGCAGTTAATTTATAACCTTGGATTTATTACAACATACTGGGTCAACACCAGCTCGTTTACTTAATCAGTAAGAAAGCATCAGACAATAGGTTTTCTGGGGTTACCATTTAACTGGCTGTTTCGGCAGCTTACAGACATGGACACAATTGATCTTTGCAGCCCAGTATTAATTCTGTGGGGCTCCACAGTGGAAAGTGTCATTGTAATAGATACTATAATTTAAAATTTAAAAAAAAATTCTTCCCTGAAGGGTAAACTCCTGGAGTGAAGAGGAGAGTCAGAAAATGGTAGAGCTTGATTTCAACCTAAGGCTGAGTAAACATAGTTTTGGTTCTCTGCAAGGGACACATCCCATTTATGAAACACTGGACAGCCACAAACCCAGGGTCCCTGTCTGTCTATCCAGAAGTCAACAGACAGTTCCAGGCCACGGAAGGGAGGGCAAACACAGAAGCAAAACCATCTGGCGGCGAAGGGTGCTGGCTCTGGCTGTCCAGATCCTGATCCCACAACTTAAGGAGGTTACTTGAGCTTCTCTGGGTCTTTGCTAATCAATCAAATGGGGATCTTAACATCTACGGCAACAAGGTCATCAGGGGAATTCTAAGACAGTGCGTAAAGCTTAGCTCAAGGCTGGAATATAGTGAGTGCTCCAGAGATGTGAAGCTTCCCTGTGAGTGGCTATGGGAGCAGCAGCAGCAGCAGCAGTGGGAAGGAGGGGAGGGGGATGAGGCTGGAGATGTGGAAAAAGCAGAAGTGAGCCATTTCAGGCAGAACACGATGAAGGCCTTACGTAAAGCAATGGTTCAGGATGGATTTGGACCATGCTTACGACGAAAGAGCTAGCCTTGGTGACATGAGGGGATGAGGAGGGGGAGAGGTCTATGAGGAGCTCCTGGGTTTCTGTTTGGGGGCTAGGTGTTGTGGTGTCACTGCTGGAGATGAGGACAAGAGGTTCAGGGGGGCAGGGGACAACTATCATAGCCGAGCCAATTTAATAGGTGTTTCAAAGAGTGGACCACATCAAGGTTCAAACAAATGACCCCCTGAGTATGAAGAGATTTTGGGTCACTGGTCTGAACATTTCAACAGAGCCAAATTTGAGAGGGATGTATTTGTAGGGCAGGTGGCAGTGGGGACACCTCAAAGGGGGAATGTCTACCATGCAGAGGTCACCATGGGACTGGAGGAAGAATGAGGAGAATGAATTCAGTTGAACTCCAAAAAAGGGGCAGCTGATAGTAGTTCTTGAGATTTCTAAGTGACAGAGAAATAGAGGACAGTCCCTTAAGGATGAGAGATCAGAAGGGAACCAGCTACTGACCACCACTGAGTGTTTGGGCCTGACTGCTCACAGCCACCCCAAGAAGGAGGCAGACATAGCTGAGGAAATGCCTCAGGATTAAATACATTCGAGGTCAGCAGCGGAGCCCGGATCTGTATGTAGTGGGACTCCACAACCCTCCTTGTGAAGCTGGCACAATCAGGCTGCTCTGCCTTTCCATAAAACATGAGTTAAAGAAGACTGGCCCCCCCGGAGCCTAGCCTTTGGCAAGGGCCCAGTAATGTTGTCCCCCACTGCCCAGGCCTGCCAGTCCCAAGGTCATGCTGAGGACTCCAAGTAACAGCATTAGGAACGTGAGCCGTAGGATTTTCAACAAGGGAGCAACGTCATTCAAGTGGATTATTGCAGCATTTGTGCTTCCCGAAGTAGGTCAGAGGGAGAAAGCACAGCAGGAGAATCAACTAGGGTAAGAGATCGTTATCGTGATCTGGGGAAGAGGAAGTGAGCTCTGGACAGAGGGGCAGCTGGGGGAATGGAAGGTGAGAGGAACCGTGGGGACCAAGTGGAGAAGGAATGAATACCAGCATGGCCAGGAGTTGCAGGGAGCAAGAGAAAGGGAAGGAGAGAAAATGCCAATATTCCAAATCTGGAGAGAGACACTGTTCTCCTCCCTAGACTGAATTTTAAACTTTTTCAAATGATAAGGCTGTACATGTTTATTGTAACAGGAAACAGAGGGACACGAAGAAGGAAAATCACATACATGCCCCATACTAACAAAGAACAAAGGGATGGCTGTTAACATTTTATGTTTTCTTCTAGTGTTTTCATAAGCATATGTTTATACTTTGAAAAAATCAGAATTGTATGCAGTATATAATTTTGAACTTTAGTTTTTTGCTTGCTAGTGTTTTTGTCTACACATGCCATTGAATATTCTTAGAAAACATCATTTTCTCACGGAGACCACAGCTTTGAGACATATCAGCCTTAAGTCGCTTCACACGGCTAGCATTTTGGATCTGGTTGGTTAAGCATGGGAAAGCTACAAACTAAATTTGAAACATTACAGTACTTAAAACTACAAATATTATACATTGTAGAGTCTGGAAAAATCAGAGACATAGGGAAGAAAATAATCACCTATAATTCCACTGCCCAGAAAGACTTCTGGTCCACATTGTGGCATATGCAAGAGTAGATTTTATATTTTTTATATACTGATGCTTTTCATTTAGCATTTATATCATGGCCGAATTTAACTGTAGTGCATTCTACCATCCTTATTGTCAATAATTCTTTTTATGATGAGGGAACTTTTAATAGCTAGAAAAATGCTTCAATGAGCATTTTGACAAGATAAAAACGTCACATTTTAACAAGCCTTGACATGAAGTTGTTCTGCAGTAGTCCATAGCACTTCTCAGACCTCCCCCTAAGCCCAAGCCAAACACAAAATTTCCTTGCTATGTTTCACCTAAATATATAATTTAAAAATTACCGGAAAATCTACCACCCCATATTTATTTTTAAAAGAGTGCAGACCAAAGAGAGAAAGTCAGAAATGAAAGTCCCTACTTCTTGCTCTGCATTCTCTCCCCATATTTAGAGTTGGTGCCTATTTTTCCAGACTTTTCTGACACCATAGATAAAGCTTGTGAGTTACACAAATGAGGCTAATAGCTATTTGCTTTTTTTCACCTGATCTGTTAGTCCTTATAGATCAGATCTATCTGCTTTTTGGTAATAGCTTTAATATTACTCTATACCATGTAGTACCATGATTTATTAAACCAACCTCTTATAATTGGATATATGGGGTATCTCCAGTTTTTACTTTTAGAATAATGCTTCACTGACCCAGTTGAAAATGGGCAAAGCAACCCCGCATGTTTTGCTGCTGGGAATGTAAAATGGTGCAGCTGCTGTGGAAAACTGTTTGGCAGTTACTTAAAGAGTTGAACAGAGTAGTCACCATATGACCCAGCAAATCCACTCCTAGGTATGTATGCCCATGATAACTGAAAATACATGCTCACATGAAAACTTATACATGAATATTTGTAGCATCATTTAAGCCCAAAGTGGAAACAACTCAAATCTGTCAACTGATAAATGGATAAACAAAATGTGGTATATCCATATAGTAGAATGTTATTTCATAATAAGAAATTCTGATCCACACTACAATAGGGATGAACTTTGAACCCATTATGCAAATTAAATAAGTCAGACACAAAAGGCCACTGTGACTCCATTTATATGAAATGTCCAGGATAGGCAAATCTGTACAGATGGAAGGTAGATGAGAGGTTGCCTGAAAGTAGGAGGAGGGGAGAATGGGGCGTGACTGTCTAATGGGTATGGGGTTTCTTGTCCAGGGCAATGGAAGTGCTGGAGAATTAGATAATGCACATTATTGTGTATATACTAAGAACCACTAAAATGTATGCTTTAAAATGCTGAATTTTGGGGCGCCTGGGTGGCTCAGTCGGTTAAGCATCTGACTCTTGATTTCAGCTCAGATCATGATCTCAGGGTGGTGGGATCGAGCCCCACATCAGACTCCATACTCAGTGGGGAGTCTGCTTGAGACTCTCTGTCCTTCTCCTTTTGACCCTCCCCACTGTGTGCCCCCCTCTCAATTCCTCTCTCTAAAATAAATGATCTTTAAAATACTGAGTTTTATGTTTGTGCATTGTCTCACTAAAAATTATTTTTTAAAAGATTTTATTTATTTATTTGACACAGAGAGAGAGATCACAATGAGGCAGAGAGGCAGGCAGAGAGAGAGGGGAAGCAGGCTCCCTGCTGAGCAGAGAGCCCGATTTGGGACTCGATCCGAGGACTCTGAGATCATGACCAGAGCCGAAGGCAGAGGCTTAACTCACTGAGCCACCGAGGCACCCAAAAATTATTTTTTAAATACAAGACTTTGAACACACGTTTCACAAATGCAGATATTCATATGCTCAATAAACATACAATGGTCAATATCATTAGTCATCAAAGAAATGCAAATGAAAATCATATGCTATACCACTACTTACGCACTGGAACACCTAAAATGTAAAAGACTGACAATTTGAAGTATGGGCAAGGTGTGGAGAACTGGACCCCTTTCCTTGTTGGGAGTATAAATTGGTATGACCACTTTGGAAAACTGGTTGATAGGACCTACTAAAGCTGCACATACATATAACCTCTGAGCTGGCCCATCTACTCCTGGATATATACTCATCAGAAACAAATACTTATATCCTCAAAAAAAAAAAGAGAGAGAAAAAAATAATTTCATCGCAGCTCTATTCATAATAGCTCCAAACTGGAAAAACCCAAATGCTCAACAACAGACTAAATAACTTGTGATGTGTAATAAAAAAAAGACTGAATTTTTGATACCCCTAACAATATGGATCTATCTCACAGACTTATGACTATATAATGTTTGTATCAAAACCTCTTCCTATTCCAGGAGCCACTGCGTAGCTCAGCCGGTTACTTGACCAACTCTTTTTTTTTTTAATTATTTGCCCAAGGGGTACAGGTCTGTGAATCATCAGGCTTACACCTTTCACAGCACTCACCAAAGCACAAACCCTCCCCAATGTCCATAACCCATCCACCCTATCCCTGCCCTCCCACCCCCCAGTAACCCTCAGTTTGTTTCGTGAGATTAAGAGTCTCTTATGGTTTGTCAGGAAGGAGACAAATCTACCAACTCTTGATTTTGGCTCACAGCACAGTCTTGGGGTCCTGGGATCCAACTCCATGAAGGGCTCCAAGCTCAGCAGACAGGGGTCTGCTTGAGATTTTCTGTCTCCCTCTGTACCTCCATCCCTCTGCCCCTCCCTGTGGCTCATGTGCACACGTGTTCTCTCTAAAATGAATACATTTTTTAAAAAGATTTTACTTATTATTTGACAGAGAGAGAGAGAGAGAGCACAAGCAGGGGGAGTGCAGGCAGAGGGAGAGGAAGAAGCAGGCTTCCCACAAAGCAGGAAGACTGATTTGGGGTTCGATCCCAGGACTCTGGGATCATGATCTGGGATGAAGGCAGATGCTTAACTGATTGAGCCACCTAGGTGCCCCTTAAAAGATCTTATCTTACAGAGAGAGAGAGAGAGCACAAGTAAGCAGAGCGGCAGGCAGAGGGAGAGGGAGAAACAGGTTCCCCATTGAGCAGAGAGTCCGATGCGGGGCTCCATCCCAGGACCCCGAGATCACTACCCAAACCAAAGGCAGATGTGTTACCAACTGAGCCAGGCAGGAGCCCTAAAATGAATAAATCTTTAAAAAAAAAACAAAACCTCTTCCTCTTCCATAAGTTGCATTCTAAGGTTCATGTTGACATATCAAGTGTTACCTGGATCAATTTTTGAAGCTAATTATTTGACTTTCCAGATGCCTAATTTTTTCCCCCTGATGCCAACACTAAACATATTTTTAAAACAAAACACCTTCCTATTATTCAAAAGAAACACGTGTAGGTAGGTTGTAGATTAAAACGTGCAGATTAACTACCACCACCGCCCTTCACCTGTGCTCCCTCCTCATGAATACCCAGTTAACACCTTGGTGTGTGCACATAGAACACTTATGTGAGTGTGCAGGAAAACCTCAGTATGCTAATATACGGTTAGCACATACATACCTTCCACAGAGTCAACTCTTGGAGCACCCAGCTGAGCAGTCAGAGCTGCAGTTCCAAGGTGAAGGTGCGAAAGCAGAAACTGCACCTCTAATCTCCTTATCTGGGTGTCACGGCTCAGAGGCTTTGTCCCTTCCCACGGGCACTCACTGCCCAAGGCAACCTTCTGCCCATCCACAGCAGATGCCGTCGGAACTTCTGCTGACCTCCTCTGCAGGAGGCAGCCTTGGCAGGCTGGAAACTAATGAATCCATGCTCTGCTCCACTGAACAACCCTGACATTCACCCCTGACTGTCATCAGGACCTTCCGCCTGCTCAGTCCTTGTCCCACCAGCTTCTTCTCTTCATTTTGGCCCTTCTGCCCACCTTCAGCTTTGTGGGACGGATGATGTGGGAGGCGTGCCCCTCCCCCTCGTCCATGCACAGATTTCTCAGCCTCTGCAGTGCCCTTGTTTCCAGACAAGATCTGCTCCTTCCCAAGGCTGACCAACCCCTGCACCCCCAATCCTCCTGCCTCTAATAGGACCTTGCTCCTGCAGCTCTGTCCCATCTCGCCGGCCTCAATGTGAGTGTGGGGAAGAGTAAGATGTGGACCTGCTCTCCAGGATCTCACACGGTAGCGGAGGAGATGGGCACTGTCACCGGCTGAGAGCCCAGGGCTTGTAAAACAAGCATGAACCCTGACGCATGGGGACCGAAAAGGCAGGGTGATGGGGAGCAGAGAAAGGGCATGGAGAAGGCCATGGGTGCCAATCAGAAACCCAGTCAACTGTCTGCCAATGGCCCCTCATTCTCTCACCATCTGGGAGCCCATGGAGACACAGCCTGAGCCAGGATTTAGGGCATATTTGCTTCCCCTCTAAAAGTGTTTATGTAGATTTTATGAGACATTATGAATCCATAAAGATTCCAGCATCTTTAAGTATACAATCCTTAAAAAAAGGTACAAACCTTGTTCACTTAAGAAAAATGTAGTCTCCTAGCAATTAAAAGAGCCTTACCCGGGGTGCCTGGGTGGCTCAGTTGCTTAAGCGTCTGACTCTCAATCTCAGCTCAGGTCTTGATCTCAGGGTTGTGAGTTTGGGCCCCACGTTGGGTGCAGAGCCTACTTAAAAAAAAAAAAAAAAAAAAGGAACCTGACCCAATTCATTTGGTAATTTATTTTATTGATTAAAATAGTTAAAAGTTCTACTTTTCATTTCTTCCTATACGATGTATCTAAATAAATCATTTACAGTATGAAAAGACATCATTATGTATCAGAGTGACATTGCTTCATCGTCATGTATTATTTCCACTCCTAAGATACATGTCCGTGTTACAGAATCACAGCCACTGCCTGGGAGTCTGTCAGAAGCAGAGAGCTGGTTGGGATCCTCGGAATGGCACCCAGGAGCACTGGGGCCACTGGCCATAGGCTAGCAGGGCTGGTCAAATGACATTGTGTGCTCTGAAAGGAAGGAAAGAGAAGGTTTGGGGGAGGTGGGGAGGGGCACAAGGGGTAGTCAGTTTCCACAAAACTTGGGAAGCACCGGTTTCTGCCAAGGAGGAACTGACATAATCCTTCAGTTATTTTTATGGGAAAATTTAAGAACATACTTGAATGCTGAAAAGATAGAGAAAATCATTTAAGTTGCCTTTTAAGCTTAGTTTTTAAAAACGTTGTATGAACAATGAAAAAGTATGGCAAGTGTATTGGCAGATAAAATTTAAAGAAATGTTCTTTCAGAAGAGATGATAAATAGGTATGGCAATTAATTTTACTAATAGATTCGTTTTAGAATATATATACATAAAATACTTCATATGATTCATTTCAGATTGAGTATTCTCTTAAAAACTAGAGGAGCCTGAAATTATAAATATTTTTGCATGCAGGAACATTCCTAGTAAAAAGTCAGTGAACCCCCCACCCACCTACCCCAGGCAGGAGGCATGGGGTCAGAGGACTTTTGACAGGACCCTATGGCCAAATGGGATTATTTCCTGGAGGACTCAATCCTGGAACCCACTTGTAGCTTCATAAATGTACCTGGGCTTCACACAAACATTAGAAAACTTAGGAGACACCGTGTTCCCAGATCCTACTCCTTCTGGGGGTGGGGAGCCCTGTCACAAGACCGATCTAGAAAATACAGGCCTTCCAGGAATCCCAGTAAAACTGGCTGTGCTTCTGAAGGTACACATGGCCTTTCCAGCCCCAGCTAGTGTGTATTAACTCTTACAAAATGACAGTGGTGACACCATCACTGGGAGCAAGAGAAGATGTGGCCCATCTTGGAGAATTCTTATGTTCTTCCTTATGTCACATTCCAAAGCATTTCCAGTTCCAATGAATAAACCACATCCCTCATATTTGATCTTCATTTAGCTTCTGAGGGAAAAGTACACTTACTCTCTTTTCTCCTGCTATAATCTATTGAGAAAGCCTAGCTTAAAACTGCTGGGGATCTGGATCATTTCCAGAGCATGTGGAGAGGGGGTAAAAGGAAATGTAACTTGAAAGAGATATTTTGTATCCAACATCAGCTGTGATGAATCCTCCCGGTTATTTAGGAGAGCCTGAAATTAAAACCAGAGGAAAAATGAATAAAGAAACCAGTTCATTCTGCTTTATGATTATCTAGAAGTCTAGAGTGAGGAAAACACAACTTCACCATCACTGAAAAGCTCCTTTCAAAATCATGTGAGCGACTGCACAAAAGAGCCTTTTAACAACACAATCCTGTGGTGAAATGGTCTGTGCAGGATTTCCAATCAGCTCTCATGAATATTTACTTACATGCTGTTTCATCTCAGAAATTAATTTCCCACAGGATGGACTGACTGTAAATGGATCTATTTTCTATTTTTATCCATTCTTGTGGTGTAATTCTAAACCCAAACATAAGTAGATTTGTAGATCTGTAGTAAAATTTTCTAACAGTTACCTTTTTTATAGTTCAGTAGTTTGTAAAATTTTTGTCTCAAGACCCCTTTATAGTCTTTAAAGATTATTGAAGACCCCAAAGAGCTTTTGTGTATATGGGTAGAACTATTGATATTTACTGCATTAGTAATTAAAACAATAATTTAAAATATTAATTCATTAGAGTAATAAGAACAAACCCAATGCATGTAAGCATTTGTTGAAAAATAACTATTTTTGAAAACAAAAAAATTAGTAGGAAGTTATATTGTTTTATATTTTTGTAAATATATTTATTTTTTAAAAAAGATTTTATTTATTTGACAGAGAGAGAGGAAGTGAGAGGGAACACAAGCAGGGGGAGTGGGAGCAGGAGAAGCAGACTCCCCACTGAGCACGGTCCCCATTGTGGGGCTGATCCCTGGATCTGGGATCAGGACCTGAGCCGAAGGCAGACGCTTAACAACTGAGCCACCCAGGCACCCCTTGTAAATCTTTTTAATGTCTGACTTAATATGACAGGTGAAATCTCTCATATCCACTTCTGCATTCAACCTATGGTGATATATTATTTTGGTTGAAGTATAGGAAGAAAAATCTGCTTCACACATATGTATTTGGAAAAAGGAAGACTTTACAGACCTCCTGAAAGGGTCTCAAGGGCCCGCAGGATCCTTGAACTAAACTTTGAGAATTGATGTCTCAGTTGATTGGGGAAGAAACTTTAGGGATTAAAATAAGAAAAATGGGTATACATTTTTCCATTTAGCCTCTGCTCCCTTGCACAGTACTGATAAGAAGACTGATAATAAATAAGACATGCTGAAGGAAAATAGCAGGTGAATCATGGTTTCAGTGTTTTCGTTCCCTCCCACTGAGGCTAAAATGGGTTCTGGCGGCACCTGGGTGGCTCAGTTGGTTAAGCGTCTATCTTCAGCTCAGGTCATGATCCCAGGGTCCTAGGATCGAACCCCACATCGGGCTTCTTATTTAGTGGGGAGCCTGCCTCTCCCTCCCCCTCTGCTTCTCCCCCTGCTGTGCTCTTTCTCAAATAAATAAAATATTTTAAAATAAAATTTAAAAAAATTTAAAAATTAAAAAAAATAAAATAAAATGGGTATTTGACAGGGAAAATTCCTGCTGCCTTTAAAAAAACTATTATTACTATTATTATTAGCATATAATGTATTATTTGTTTCAGGGTACAGGTCTGTGAATCATCAGTCTTAACACAATTCACAACGTTCACCATAGCACATACCCTCCCCAATGCCCATCACCCAGCCACTCTATCCCTTTCACTTCCCTCCCCTCCAACAACCCTCAGTTTGTTTCCTGAGATTAAGAGTCTCTTATGGTTTGTCTCCCTCTCACATCCCATCTTGTTTCATTTTTTCCCTCCCTCCCCCCATGACCCCCCGCCCTGCCTCTCAAATTCCTCATATCAGAGAGATCATATGATAATTGTCTTTCTCTGACTGACTTATTTCACTTAGCATAATACCCTCTAGTTCCATCCACATTGTTGCAAATGCCGAGATTTCATTTTTGATGGCTGCATAGTATTCCATTGCATATATATACCACATCTTCTTTATCCATTCCTGCTGCTTTTGCTTAGTGCTTTTTGTTTGCATGTTTAGTAAATGTGCTTTCATCTTAGATTTCTATAACAGTAATTCAATATTCAATATTCGATTATTCATTTGTTCATTCATTCATTCATTTAAAGTAGGCTCCACGTCCGGTGTGGAGCCCAATGGGAAGCTTGAACTCACAACCCTGAGATGGAGACCTGAGCTGAGATTAAGAGTTCGACACTTAACGGACTGAGCCACCCAGGTGACCCCTGAATTTCTTATACTGAAAATTAAAAGGTACATCCTTAAGGATCTTACCTGTACTTTGCGAACAAAAGATGGAGTCACTCTTTTCTCAAAGTCATCTATAGGTGTGTATGAATTAAGGATCTTTATGATCTGTAAATAGCACATAAGATACTGTTAGACCATGAAAAACGACAAGTCTGCCCATGAAGTAACGATTCTGATGGTTTGGGAACTGTTGGGAACCACATGCAGTTCTTCGATACTGTAAAGTGCCTCTAAGAACCATGTGCCTTCCTCACCCCCTCCCCTCCCCTGATACATACACATCTGTGAGTTCAGTGGGCAGGGAATGTATCATATGCACTTTTGTGGTTTTAAGTCCTAAGTTATTATGAAATAAATGCTTATTAGTTAAGAGGGTGGTCCTTGGGAGAAATGTGTGCACCCCAAAGAGCACACAGAGACTCAGACACACCCTACGGCTGGCTAAGCCAGAAAGGGTGACACCAATTACATGATCCGTTGGTGAAGATCAGGGACACATTCAGCAAGACTGGTCACCTGCACAGCAGACAGTGAAGTACAGCATTCATAGATCTCCTTGGCATCACTATCTGTGGTCTTCTTGACCTGAAGTAACCAGGCTGCCTGAGAGAGAGGTTCCAAAGTTTCCTTGGCCAAACTGTTCTGCAAATTCTTATCTTTAAGCCATTCTTCTAAGTAGCTGATGTTACACCTGGAGTAAAAGCCAGAGAAACAGTGAATAGTGAGTGATCCACTGAGAACACTTCAGGAGAGGGTGTCAAATCTCCCAGTGTGTCCTGAGAGGCTATCTGAGTTCATTGAGAGCCCTAAGACCACGGTCCAGCAGTTTCTTCAATTGTAACGTGGGGGTGGGGGGGTTGGACCAAATGATCAACTCTCATGATTCATGGTTGTGAGGATCTTGATGGTCTGGGGTGAGGGCCATATCAGCTCTAAACTTTGGGGAAGATCTGAGCAAAAGCAGTTACTGCAATAATTAATAAAGTGATTTTAAAAATACTCTTAATAATGGATTTGAAGATCTACTAAAGGAAAAAAATCATGGTGATATTGAAGACCTTACATGGGTATAAAAAACTGATTTCTTTTCCTAAATTGGCAGATAATTTTCAGTTGGTAGAAGCCTTTCATTCAGTCCACTGAGATTTTTATTCTTGTTTCTGTCACTAATTATCATAAGTTTATAAGGTAAGAGGCATGGGTTTTAGTCCCATCAATCTACTGTGTGAGCTTGGAAAGTTACTCGACCTCAATGGGTAAATGAGAGTGTTGAGAATCCTCATATATTGCTAGTGGGAATGTAAAATGGTGGAGCTGCTAAGGAAAGCAGGTTGGCAGTTCCTCAAAGTGTTAAATATAGAACTGCCACATGACCCAGCAATTTCACTCTTAGATACTCAAGAGAACTGAGAGCATGTCCACATAAAAAACTGCACAAATATTCACTGCAGCATTACTCCTAATAGCCAAATAATGAAAACAACCCAAAATGTCCACCAGGTGATGGATACACAAATTGTAGTATGTCCATACTGTGGGATATTATTCAGCAATAAAAAGGAATGAGGTACTGATACATGCTACCGCATGGATAAACTCTGAAAACATTATGCTACATGAAAGAATCCAGTTACAAAAGACAACACATTTTATGATTCCATTTGTAAAAGTGTCAAGAACAAGCAAACCTATAGAGAAAGAAAATATATTTGTGGTTGCCTAGCCTGAAGGAAAGGGTATTATGGAGGTAGGATAAGGTAGCAGATAAGAATGCTTTTGTTAATGGGTATAAGAATTCTTTTGGGAGTGATGGAAATGTTTTAAAGTTACATTATGGTGATGTTTGCACGACTTTGTAAATATATCAAAACCCACTGAAATATACGAATATAATTTACAGAATGGATAAAACTTATAGTATGTAAATTATCTATCAATGAAGCTGTTTTTAAAAATTGAATGTTGGAGGGCACCTGGCTGGCTCAGTTGGAGGAGTGTGCAACTCTTGATCTTGGGGTGGTGGGTTTAAGCTCCATGTTGGGTGTAGAGATAACTTAAATAAATAAACTTTAAAAAAAGTGAGTGTTGAACCAGATGATCTCTAAAGTCATTTGTAGCTCAGACCTTCTAAATTAGCAACTCCCTATGTGGGTCTTCTCTTTGATTATAACACTGGGACAATAATGCTGAATTGATCTATTCCATAGGGATGCAATGAGAGTGAGATACCATTTCTGGTACTCATTTCCTCCCTTTTTTGCACTGTCAATTTTGTCCCACTAGTTTGAGTTCTCATTACAATAGATTCCTATTGGGCCTCCCATCTTAGCCCTTCTAATTCATCCTATTTAATCCTGCCACAGTCCTTCCTTAATCTGGATGTTGAGCATGTTAATTCTCCCACTCAAAAATCAGTGGTGGAATATAATCCAGTAATTCCACCTACCGGGTATTTACCCAAAGATAATGAAAACACTAATTCAAAAAGATATATGCACCCCTATGTTTATTGTAGCATTATGTATAATAGTCAAGATATGGAAGCAACCCAGTTGTCTATCAATAGATGAATGGATGAAGGTGTGGTGTAGCTATACAATGGACTATTACTCAGCCATAAAAAACAATGAGATCTTGCCATTGGCAATAACATGGAAGACCTAGAGGGTATAAGGCTAAGTGAAATAAGTCAGTTGAAGAAAGACCATTAGCATATGATTTCATTCACATGTGGAATTTAAGAAACAAAACAAAGGGAAAAAGAACAAAAAACCATATTCTTAAATACAGAGAACAAACTGGTGGTTGCCAGAAGGGAGGAGGATGGGAGGATGGGTGAAATAGATAAAGGGACTTAGGAGCACACTTATCCTGATGAGCACTGAGTGATGTATAGAATTGTTGAATCATGATTTTGCATACCTGAAACTAATATAACACTGTATGTTGATTATACTTCAGTTTCTTAGAAAAGGGAAAAAGTCAATGGTGGAGTTCTGGTCCATAGTAAGAACATACTCCACTTTGCCCTCCCATTGAATGCAGCTATAAAAGCTTGATGGAATGCCTGAAGCAGCTATTTGAGGACTCTGAAAAGTAAATAGTACTAGGTAGCTTGGGAAAGAAGACCAGGATTTGAAGTATTGACAAATGGGTAGTGAATTTACTAGTTTTTTCTGTCTACTATTCATTAGCCTGACCAAAGGAGCCTGAAACTCAGCAGTGGGTACTGATGGCAATAAAGATTTCCAGTAGGAGCCCTCTAGGTCTGTGTTGAGGAGCAGAAATGAGGTGTCTTAAAGCTCTTCAGAGAGGGCAGAAGTCCTCTGCTTTTCTTTTTTCTACTTTTTCTTTCTTCTTTGGTGCTTAAGCCCCAAACAATTTCATTGTGGTAGCAGTGTGGTAATGGGGTCCAGTTGGAAGCTAAAACTCTGAGGGAGGAAAACCTTCTCCAAATGGAGCAACTGTGGTTCAAGAGAATGGGGTGAACCCCCATTGTTCTATTCTGCCACCACTTAGCCCCAGATGAAGATATCTGCAGGAATTACACCATACAGTGAGTTAAGTAAAGCCCCAGTTTTCTGTCTGGAGGACCAAAGAGGGGATTCCCAGGGATCTGGAAAGAATCAGGGGTGTTTTGGAGATGGAGGAGCTTGGGAAAACAACCCTTTAAAGTTGTTCATGAACTCCTTAGTGCGACTTTGGGCCCATGCATGGATCTGACCCTCAATAGCACACACAGGCTTTGAGGACTAAATGGGACAGAGCACCACCCAAGTTTCAGACCGACCACAGCATGTCACACATGAGACAGAACCAAAAAATAACAAAGGCTTTGAAAACTGACACAGGGGTCACAAGCCACAAAGGATGGTCAGAAATTGCAGCCTGAACTCAAATGGGTTGATTATCTGATAAAAATATCGACATTCTCCATAAGACTGAAAGACCCAAAGTCTCATAGTATAATATTAGAATTGCCCAGGATATAATTCAAAATTACTTGACATATGAAGAACCAGGAAAATCTCAATTTGCTTCAAACAAGATAATCAACAGATGTCAATTCTGAAATGACAGAAAGACTTTAAAGAAGCTACCATAAAAATGTTCCAGAGGTGCCTGGGTGGCTCAGTGGGTTAAGCCTCTGCCTTCAGGTCAGGTCATGATCTCAGGGTCCTGGGATTGAGCTCCACATAGGGCTTCCTGCTCAGTGGGGAGCCTGCTTCTCCCTCTCCCTCTCTCTCTGCTACTCTTTCTCTCTGTCTCTTTCAAATAAATAAAATCTTAAAAAAAAAAAAAAGAAATGACTGAAAAGTTCTCAGATTTAGTGAGATGTACAAGCCTACAGATGCAAAAGCTCAGGGAATCTCAAAGAGGTTAAACTCAAAGAAATCCACATCCAGACACATCCTAATTAAACTGTGGAAAATCAAAGACAAAAAAAATCTCAAACGCAATCTGAGAAAAACTGTGCATTACTTGTAGGGAAACAATAATTCAAATAACCTTGCATTTCTCATCAGAAACCATGGAAAAATGTTTCACATTTTTAAAGTGATGAAAAAATGGAATGTGAACCCAAATTCTATATCCCACCAAAATATACTTCAGGAATGAAGGTGAAATGAAGACATTTTCAGATGAAAGAAAACTAAGTATTGCCAGTGAACCTGCTGTGCAAGGACTACTGAAAGAATGTCTTCAGGCAGAAAGGAAATGATATAAAAATGAGATTTGGGGGGAAAAATAAGACTTGGAACATTAGGAATGAAGGAGTAAAAGAAATGGAGTAAATATGTGGCAAATGTAAAAGATAATTCTTCTACTGAGTTTCTTAAAATATGTTAGATGTTTTAAAATGAAAATTATAACATTATCTGGCAGTTTTTGCTGTCCGTAGATATAATACATAAGACAACTATAACATAAAGGGGCAAGGGTCCTATGTGATGTAAGCTTCTTATATTTCACTTGAGATGGTTAAGATAATGGTTCTAAATAGACTAAAAGGGGCACCTGGGTGGGTCAGTCAGTTAAGCATCTAAATCTTGATTTCACTCAGATCTTGATCTTGGGGTGGTGAGTTCAAGCCCCATGTTGGGCATGGAGCCTAGTTAGAAATAAGTAACTAAATAGACTGAAAATTAAGTATATATTCTGTAATCCCTAGAACACTAAAAAAATACAAAGATATAGTAAAAACAAAATAGATAAATTTTTTAGAGGGGGGGAAGGGCAGAAGGAGAGGGAGAGAGAGTGTTTTGCAGGCTCCATGCCCAGCATAGAGCCTGTCACAGAGCTCAACCTCACAACCCCAAGATCATGACTGAGTCGAAATCAAGAATTGAACACTTAACTGACTGAACCACCCAGGTGCCCCCACATTAGGTAAATTTAAAAGGGATACAAAAAAATGTTCAAAGAACCCAAAAGAAAGCAAAGAAAGAAGATCAGAGAAATAAAAACCAGAAGGAACAAATAGGAAATAATAAAATGGTAGACCTAAATCTAAACATAGCCATAATTACATTAAATTAAAATGACCTAAACACCCCAATTAGGAAGTACAGATTGTCGTACTGGCTTAAAAAGCCCAAAAAACCAAAACAAGACCCAAATATATAATGCCTCTAAGAAAGTAGCTTCATATATGACACAGGTAGGTTAAAAGTAAAAGGATGAAAAAAGATACACTATGAAAACACAACCAAAAGAAAAAGTAGGCTTTCATACCAAGTACATTTCAGAGCAGAGAAGATTACCGTTAAAGGGATAAAGAAGGACCCTACATAATGTTAGGATGGTTAACTCACCAAGAAGACATAACAATTCTTAATGTGTATGCCCCGAACAACAGAGCTTCAAAATACCCAAGGCAAAAACTAACAGAGTGAAAGAGCATACAGATTCATAATTATAGTTGGAAACTTCAGTACTCCTCTCAGTAATCAACAGAATTAATATACAGAAAATCAGCAAGAATATAGCAGAATTGAAAAACACCATCGACAAACTGGGTCTAATTGACATTTATAGGACATTCTACCCAACAGTAGCAGAACATACATTTCAACTGCATGTGGAACATTCACAAAAACAGACTATATTCTGGGTCATAACCTGTACCCTTTGGGCAAAGAATAAAAATAAAATAAAAAAACACAAATCTTCATAAATTAAAAAAATTGAAATTATGCAAAGTCTTTTTAAAATGTAAAAATATTAAGAAGTTTTTATTTAACAAATAAACCTGAGAAAGTCTCAGGCAAAGTGTAATGTTTGGTGATTCTGGTGTCTTAATCTCTGGTATATTTGACCTTGTGTGCACCTTAAGATTTTTTTTTTATTATGATAAAAGACACACATAAAACTTAGCATCTTAACCATTTTAAAGTGTGCAGAACAAGGGTTAACTGTACACACCATGTTACATAACAGATCCCTAGAACTCTTTCATCTCGCAGACCTGAAACTCTATATCCATTGAACAACACCTCCCTCTTCCCCTCTAACCTCAGCCCCGGGCAACAACCATTCTATCTTCTGTTTCCAAGAGTATGACAGACAGAATACATTCTTTGATCATATGGAATGAAACCAAAAGTCAGTAACAGAAAGGTAGCAAGAAAGTCCCTGAATACTTGGAAATGAAACAACATACTTAAAAAAAAAAAAAAAAAGATTTTATTTATTCCAGGGGCGCCTGGGAGGCTCAGTGGGTTAAAGCCTCTGCCTTTGGCTCAGGTCATGATCTCGGGGTCCTGGGATCGAGCCCGGCATCGGGCTCTCTGCTCAGCAGGGAGCCTGCTTCCTCCTCCCTCTCTGCCTGCCTCTCAGCCTACTTGTAATCTCTCTCTCTGTCAAATAAATAAATAAAAAATCTTAAAAAAAAAAGATTTTATTTATTCCTTGAGAGAGAGGGAGAGAGAAAGTATGAATGGAGGGGGAGAGGGAGAGAGCGAAGCAAACAGGGCTTGATCCCAGGACCCCGAGATCATGACCTGAGCTGAAGGCAGACACTTAACAGACTGAGCCACCCAGGCGCCCTTGAAAAAACAGTTCTAAATAGTCCATGGGTCAAAGAGTAAGACTCCTAGGAAGTTAAAAACTATTTTTAATTCAACAAAAATGAAAAACGACATCTTGAAATTTGTGGGATAAAGCTAGTGCTTAAAGAGAAATTTTTGGCATTAAATGCTTATATTAGAAAAGAGAGCTCTCGAAGTCAATAACCAATGCTTCTACCTTAAGAAACAAGAAAAAGAGCAAAATAAATCAAAAGCAAGCAGAAGGAATGACATAATAAAGATAGTAACAGAAATCAATTAAATTTTTTAAAATACAGAAAAATCAATGAAAGCCAAAGCTGGTTATTTGAAAGGATCAGTAAAACTGATAAACAACCTCTAGCAAGACGGAGCAAGAGAAAAAGAGAAGACACAGATCACCAATACAGGAGTGGAAGTGGGGGGATATCACTACAAATTCTGCAGAAAGTAAAATAATAAGAAAATATTATGCATAGCTCTATGCACATAAACTCACCAACTTAGACGGAGGGCACCGATTCCTTAAGAAAGAGCATCTAAGATGAGATATGTAACCTGAATAGTCCTACAACTATGGAAGAACTTGATTTCAGAGTTTAAAGCCTTCTGGAAAAAAAAGTCTGTGGTGGCTGCAACCACTGAGGGCTGACCAGTGCATTGCTCATGCTGGCATTCCACTTTCTTGATGTAACCAACCTGGCCCTCCATTCAAACGGAGCTATTAATACCCTACCAGCAGTTTTCCTTCATGAGGCTTGTGCTCGTTCCTCTAAGCCTGAGTGTGCTGAAATTCTGCCTGTCCTTTCAGATCCAAATCAATACCTTTCATGTCCTTCCCCAACTCCCTTAGTCCAGCAAGCCGTGTATGTCCTCGGGCCACATTACTCTGGTTCCAGACAGAGCTGTCTCCACGTGCCCTATGGAGGCTTTTATCAAAGATCACTGGACAACGCAGCCACAACAAACCTTGCCGCAAAAATGCTACCACAGGGACTGTGGGATAAAGTTCCATGTGAAATCTTATTTTTTATAACTCATGACTAGGAACAAAAAAATAATTGGGAAAATCTTTACCTTTTCCCTGGGAACATCTGGCTCACCATACTTATGAGACCCGAGAGCTGACGATGTTTGGCTTTTTGTCCCGTCAGCCCGGAAGCCCAGAAACAGTTTTCAAGCGACCCTGTCCAGTGTTTATGATTTTTTCCCTTTTGGCCTTGATCTTCTACTTGTATTCAGGTTTTATTATTTTGTGGCTTGTGTTTTCACTGTAGAGCCTCCTCAAATCCTCATGGGCCTTGCTCGTGGCAGGAGCTTAATAAATATCTGAATGAACGAACGTCTGTGAAATGTGTGTGCTCCTCAGAGCACCGCACCATAAGGGAACTACTCCTCTGATGGCTGCTGTCACTTGGTGAATGAAGAAAGTACTGAGCACCTATGGGGACAGATGTGGCCTATCCTCTGAGCAGCTGTCACAGGATCTAGGGGCACGCGTCTTGCTCATGACCATCCTCACTCATGGAGAACCCACAGAAGGAATGAGAATTACTTAGCCAGGGCTCTAATGACACGTTTAGGTTTATGGGTTTCCTCTAAATAGGGTTGAATCCTACCTCAGAGGGGCACAGGGCTACTGTCCGGAGCTTGTGAAATAAACAGAACCCTTTTTCTCAAGGAAGAGAAGAAGATCCACAAAGCCCTTCAGAATACTCCTCCTTATCTGAAAACCACAACCTGGTGTCATGGGAATCTGCCATACTGGTTTGTGGGGATGTCCAAGTCCAAGTTTCATTAACACTAACATGGTTTAATGGATGTCTTGTTTACTTCTTGGCTTAAGATGTTTCCTTTGCCACCTTCTCTGACATCACTGTCATAAACACAATCTCAGCTTCTCATGTCACATACAGGCATCCAATCCCTGTACAAATCATAGAAACCTTAACTATCTACCCTATTTCTAGTCACATGACAGCACTAACTCTAACAAGAGCTCAGGGTTTGTGTTTCCTCAATAAGAGATTAAAAAAAGGAAAAGTTCACACATCTCAAAACTGTGGCTCACCATGTCCTCAGGACGTTGGTCCTGCTGCTCCTCAAGCAAACCTCTGCTGAATCTAGACAGAGCTTCCTATTAGAGCTTGAGGGGGCGCTCCTCAGTCGGCTCCCCCACTGTGCCTTTGCCGGCCTCATTTCCCCTGCCTGGAATGTTCTTCTCCCTGTTCCATCACTCAGTGCACAGCCCTTGGGCCTCACTTGTCTGTCCACAACAATCTCTCTTCTCTGCAGCACTTGTGACTTCACCGAAATAGCCCTGAATGGTTATTTGGCTATTAAGAGGTTCTAGAGGGCAGGGATCAAGCTGCTTTTTCCTTTGTTTCCTGTGTCCTCCGCCAGCAGTGCGAGTCATAGAGGTGAGGTGAGTAAATACCGGTTGAGTGTCTGATAAGCACCCAGGGTCAGGATTTAAAATATACAATTACTAGTTACTAGTATTTAACCACCAAAGGAAGGCCCTGGGCCTGAGTGCCAAGCTAGCCTGGTGCAGAGTGATGACCGGGGGTGGGGGGGGTGCGGCTACCACCTGACCACAGACCTCCCCAAGTTTCCAAGAGTCCTCTTGTACCCCCCACCCCAGCAGTGCAGCTCACACAGAGGGGGCAGCAGGGTGTGGCCCCAGATGTTAAGAGCATTCTTCCCAGCTGCCTCTGGGTGCAAGTGGAGGCTTAAGGGTTTTACCTGATTTGCATCCCTTTTCTGCAGGAGCACATGTCTTTGCGCAAGAAGAGGCTGTTCAGGGTGACGGCCCCGATCAAGAAGAAGAGCTGCTTCACGGCCTGCCTCACCAGCTCAGGGTCCAGGCCGTTCTGGCACATGGTGCTGTAGAAGTAGCTCAGCTGCTGCAGGACCGAGGTCATGGTGTAGGCGTCCGTGTCATCTCTGCTGGATGACCGCTTCCGGAAGCCGGTGGGCTTCAGGCCGGAAATGCCCTGCAGGCTCTCGTACTCCAGCATGCCTGGCACTGGAGAGGAGAACACGAGCATTTCTTATACACACAGTGGGGACAACCAGAGAACATTTTCCATGGCTCTCCTTGGTCTATTCCAGGAGGTGGGACGTTTTCTGCAGGAGTTAGCAGGGGACACAGCTGTGACCAGGGGAAGCAAGAGGATCAAAGATTAGGGAGCCCCGGGGTGGTGGTGGATGGAGTGTGTGGCTGTTTACAAAAGCTTGGAGTCCCTTTTCTTCCAACTTCACAGGAGAGGTAGCAGGTTAACATAACTCATGGTCTGGAACCATTTAAAGCCTGAAGTACTTAAATTTCAGAAAACTGAGGAGAGTATACAAGAATTGGAGTGGGACTTTAAGTTTCAAAAACGCTTAGTGACGACCCAGGATTAGCTACATAAGTAGGAGCATGTCTCCCTAGTCTTGCCCTTCAGGGTGAATCACCGTTACAGGTAGGAAACTATGAACCATATATTTTTACATAGGTCATCATTTCCAGCAATTAAAAAGAATTAAAAAGTAGACATTTACACAATTAAATTTTTCTGGGTTTAAAATTATATTCTTTGTCATCGCATTCCTTATGCTGAATTTATTTTTTTAAGGTCTCAGGGAGACCATAAATATTTTTTGGTCATCAATTCTTTCCTTACCTATTATTGGTTGAATGTTTTTTTCCATTACGACAATGAACCGATGATATATTCGTATAGCCACGTCACTAAGAATCTGTCTGTATTCTGAAAGGTCAAAATTGTTCAAGCAATTCTTATTCTGATGTGGACTGTTGAGCTTCATGAATTCCTGAAATGTGAGCATATAAATATTAGAATGATATAAACATGTAGGAAGTTAAAACACTACCTGTATTAGGGACATTCCAATGAGTGCCTATACTTTAAAACCCAGTGTCTGGTTGTATGAAATGAGCTCTGCACGTCTGTAGTGCCGTTTATTCTCTATAACTAACTGTCGCCATACTGCCTCCTCACCCGACAAATATGTGCCCCCCCCCGCCACAATACAGTGCAGAACAGCACCCATGGAGGCTCATCAAAAAAGCCTGCAAAGCCACAAAGGAAACACACAGCTGTAAGAGGCCAGTAGATGGAATACATGAGATTCATGACTGAATGATTATAGAGCATAGATCAATCTGAAATATTTTAAAATGTGTGTTATGGACTAAATGTTTATGATGTTGGAGCCCTCTCCTCCAGTGTAGTCTATTTGGAGATGGGGTCTGTGATCAGCTTATTGAGATCAAATGAGGTCCTAAGTATGAGGCCCTAATCTGATAGGGTTAGTGTCCCTTTAAGAAGAGACAGAAGGAAGCTCAATTTGTCTTCTTCCATGCGCCCATGCCCCAAGGAGAGGCTGTGGGAGGGCACAGGTGAGAAGGCAGCCATCGCCACAAGAGAGCTCTCAGAAGGAAGCAGCCACGGGGGCATGCTGGTGTCAGACTTCGAACCCTTAGAACTGTGAGAAAGTGCATTTCTGTGGTTTAAAAGCCTTCTAGTCTGTGGTATTTTGTGATAACAGCCCAACCAGACTAATATAATATATTCAATGTGTTCAAAGAGGTAAAAGAAAAAGAAACCATTAAGAAGAGGATATAATGGTAAGAGGCAGAGGTGAAAAAGAACCACTGAAATAGAAATGAAAATATGGCAATTAAAAAAAACCATGCAGACAGGGAAAAGAACACTCTATACATGGCTGAGGGGGAAAAGAAAGGGTCGAAAGATAAATGGTGTCGAATAATATCCTCTTCCATTAATGTCTCACACATGCCAGTTTGTCTTAAATGCCTGGGGCTATGCCCCCTGCTCCTTTTGGTGTTTCTTTTAGTCAGAGGTTGGATTATCTTTACTTATTTTTCTTTTTGTTCTATAGTACTAGTAGAATTACTTTTATATTTTATTTTACTTTTCCTTCACTGGGACAATTGGCTATCCATGTGGAAGAAGATATGAGATCATTATCTCACACATCATGGAATAAATAATCACACCAGTTCTGGATAAATAAAGCATAAATATGAGCTCTAAACTCGAATTATAGAAGTTCAGAAGAAAGTAAGAGAAGAAGTTCATAGTCTCAGGGCAGGGAAGAATTTCCTGAAGACAATAAAACACACATCATAAAAGAATAGGATTGATATACCAACATTCAGAAATTGTGTACAACAGACTCCATAAAGAAAATTACAAGACAAGCCACGGTTTATCCATGATACGTAAAGACCTCCAACAAGGGGTGCCTTGGTGGCTCAGTAGTTAAGTGTCTGCCTTCGGCTCAGGTCATGATCTCAGGGTCCTGGGATCAAGCCCCGCATTGAGTTCCCTGCTTGGCAGGAAGTCTGCTTCTCCCTCTCCTACTCCCCCTGTTTGTGTTCCCTCTTCTCACTGTGTCTATCTCCGTCAAATAAATAAATAAAATCTAAAAAAACCAAAAGATCTCCTACGAGTCAGTAAGAAAACAAATCACCTCTAAAGAAAATGGGAGACTGATATCAGTAGGCAATTTGAATAGAAACCCAAATGACCGATGAGCACGTGGAGTGACTCCTTTTCTTTTTTAAGAGATCTATTTTATTTATTTTAGAGAGACAGAGAACATGAGAGCAGGGGGAAGGGCAGAAAGAGAGAGAGAGAGAGAATCTCCAACAGACTCCCCATTGGGCGTGGAGCCCTACATGGGCTTGATCTCTTAACTCTGAGATCATGACATGAGTGGAAACCAAGAGTCAGACACTCAACAGACTGAGTTACCCAGGTGCCCCTCCATGGAGTGAGTCCTCATCTCACTGGTGATCAAGTAATTGGAATTTAAGTCAGCAAGGTATCATTTTATACCAATGAGATTGGTAAATAATTAAAATGACTGTCAATATCAAGTGTTGGTGAAGGGATGACACTGGAAACTTCATACATTGCTGGTGGGACAAACATTTGGGAGAGCAGTGAAAACCCTGAAAACTACTGTGTTATTTTAGGTCAGTGACATTTTACTCTGTGAGTACTTGAAGGTGGAGAATTCCTTTCTGATGTTAGCCCCTTTGGGAGCAGAGCTGGAATGGCAAAGGATGTACATACAAATTGTGGAGGAATGATCAGATCCTGCAGAGAAAAGAGCTCCGAAGAAACAGTCCTATTGGTCTAAAGGTTGGATTTTAGAGTCATAACACTAAAAACTTCAGAATGTCACAACCGGAAACAAACTTAAAAATCATTTTATTTTATTATTATGTTTTTATTAATTATTATTATTTAGATTTTATATATTTGAGAGAGGGAGGAGGGGCAGAGGAGAGGGAGAAGCAGACTCCCTGCTGAGCAGGGCTCATTCCAGGACCAAGGGATGATGACCTGAGCCAAACGCTTACCTGACTGAACCACCCAGGTGTCCTGACCTCACTGATTTAAAACTCAAGGAAAACTGATGCCTAGCATCATGCCCAAGGCCCTGGCCTCCTTCTAAGTCTTCTGTGACTTATGTCCAACCAGTGATGTGAAGGTGGCTTCCTGTGTGAGAAGGAGCCCAGGAAGCCATCTGGAGCAGAGGCTGCCCCTAAAGCTGGGGATGTCCCCAGTCCCTGGTGTGAGCTCTGGCTCACAAGGAAGTTAGAGACCAGCAGTCTGCACAGAACACAGAACAGGCAAGAGTCCCTACCTCTTCTCCACTGTACTGCTTCAGGCAGTTGAGGAAATGACACGTATTGGAAAGCCAAAAAGACAACATCTCAAAGTCGTCTACATGTTCCTTAAAAACAAAACAAGACAAAATAACCAAAACAAACAAACCAAGAGAGACAAAGTTGGATTTGGTGACTCCTGGTGTGTTTGAACCAAGAACAGATGTATCTTACCAGGTTGGTCAGTTCGTGGCTTTTGATCAGAATGAATTCTTCTTTTATTTAAAGACTATTCAATTTATACTATAACAATAAGCTCTTATGTTTATTTAGCAGGTTCTGGTTTGCAAAGTATTTCTGATGATGAAACTTGAAGCAGGCACTGCAGGAATGCCTGGTAAAGATAAGTGCGGGTCCTTGCTTTCCAGAGTTCACGTCCTGACCGGGAAGAATGTTGTTCGTAACATAACATACACAGGACACAATGAAACGGGTGGCTGAGCTCCTGCACAGTGGACGTAGACTGGGCTCCAAATGCTCAGGGGATGGGAGGGTGCTGGCGAAAGAGGACAGCTGAGAAGGTCTCCTGAGAGTGGGGAGAATGCTGTCCTTGAAGGAAAGGACTGGAGGGACAAGAGCTCAGAATCGAGGACTCTGCTGGGGAAAACAGTCCGCTTGAGGGGCAGTGGGAGGAGGCACAGAGAAGGTAGAGAGGTACCGTGGTCAGAGGTAAGTGGAAAACTGGGAAAGTCCTAGGGTTTGAAGGACAAAGTAGGAGTGTTTCAGAGAGGAGGGCCTAATGGGTGGCTTCCACCCACGAGAGGAGGATAAAAAGGAAGGGAAAACCACTGGATTTAGCAAGAGGAATTATTGGTGATCTTTCTGTGGAGTGCCAGGAGCAGAAGCCAGATTACAGGAACTGGGGGAGCCTGCTAGTGTGAGCACCTTGGCGGTCGGGGGGTGGGGTGGGGTGGATGGAAAGGCATAGAGACTGTGGGGTGTGTGGACCAAGTGAAGGCTACTTTAAGGTGCTATGTTTTGGATCGGGGAGGGGCAGGTCCTGGCCACCCACAAAGGCAGAGGCCAGGGAGTCACTGGGAAAGTCAAGACAGGAAGTGCTAGTGGGAAAGGATTTATATTCTTCATGCCTGCATCTTTTAGTTTTTAAATATTAAATATTCCAGAGCAGCATGATGAGGCAAAGACTGTGTGCCTATGGCCTGGGACAAAATGCATGTGTGCCCTAAGAAAACCCATCTTACGAAATTATGGACGGGGAAAACATCAATTTCTGGGGGCCCCTTCCAAGAGCCAGTGGCTCTCATGAATATAGCGACCAGAAAGCACTCAACAACAGACAGATGCTAACTCTCTACTCCCCCGACTCCTGATGCATAATGAATCCTCACAACCCGAGGGGGATCTCACCCCCTGAGGGTGTAGAGGTGGTGGGGGTGGTGACTACCAGGTTGTAGTCCTGGAGGTAAGGTTTTGAGGTCTATGTGCTGATCCTTAGCCTTGCGGATCCCTGACCAAACTTGTCTTTTCCAAACAGCTTGGCTTCTTTCCCTGAATGGGCCTCAGACTAGTCTGAGGAATCCCGCGGCTCACCAAAGGCTAGAGGTGAAGCATGGGCCAAGGACGAATCCTTAAGTTCTTCTTAAAGCAACCAAAATACCAAGGGCCAAGGTCAAAGGCAGTTCCTACCTTAACCACCTGCTTGATGCCATTGATGATGCTGTTCATGAGGGACTTGACCATGCCGGCATCATTCAGAGAGTCCGCATAGCGTACACACATGAACAGGATGTGAGCCGGCAGCCCTGGCATCATGTTCACCACCACGCCGCGAGGCTTCAGGTCTGGAACAGAAAGAGCTGATGAGGACTATGGCTGATGGTGAGCTCTCCACGTAAGGAGCCTCTGACTACGGGCCAGGCCTTAGTTGCTTTTCTGTACTTGATACAGTGCCTGATTGCACAGGGGTGGCTTTTCTCTTTGAGGAATTCAGTCCAGCTCTACCTGGCCAAAATACACAGGTGCCACCTGTTCCTCTTACTTCTCATTTGCCAAGTACTTTCTCTTCTTTAAAAGGCTGAAATTTAGACAGAATTTGTACTCTTCCCGGCATGGAGACTCTGAATTTCAGACCTCCAATGTAAGGGAGGAGCCCCATGTCCATGCACCCGACTCCAGCCTCTAATGATGAGGATGGGATGTGATCTCAGTGATCACATGCACCTGCCTTGAATCAAGAGAACAGACACACAATAATCCTGTGGAGAAGGCCTTGCTGGCCTTGAGCAGAAGAGAATGGTGGGGGAGAGAACGGGGAGTAAAGGGAAGAGAGAAACTTTATAGAATGAAATAAGGTAACCAAACAAAGACCTCCCCATGGTTGCATTAAGACAAGAAACAAAGAGGTGCCACAGCTGTGCACCCGTGAGGGTAGAAAGGAAAGGGTACAGGTACTCATGTGCTCTGTGCGGGGATGGGGTGTTGCTTAGAAGAAGAGGAAGTTAGGCTACACATCAGTTTTCTACTTTAAGATCTTGGGACCAGCTGGTAGAAAGGCAGCTTTTCTCCCTCCCACTGGAAAACCATGTGATTTTCATGGTGAAGACAGTCTGGTAAGATTGGTTCTAAGACCACCAACCCCTGAGTATGTATGCTGGAATATTTCTGTAACAGAGGTGTGGCTGGGAAACCCCCATCACATTGTCTGCAAATAAAATCTCAGCAGAAATCCAATGGAACACAGAGCCACAGTTACTTCCATCATAGCTCCTGTGCTACAACACGAAAATGAGAGGCTGGGTCTCCTATCTGGGTCCTATGATTAGACAGACTTTGGAAGGGGTAAGGGCAGCACTTCTTAACTGAGGGCAATTCTGGCTGCCTTGGGATGTTTGGCAATGTCTGGAGATGTTTTTATTGTCATGACTAGGAGCTGTTACTGGTTTCCAGAGGGTAGAAGTCAAGGATGCTACTTAATAGCCTACAGTGCACAGCCCCCCACAA
The DNA here is from genome assembly GCA_002007465.1 of Ailurus styani. Classification (NCBI taxonomy): domain Eukaryota; kingdom Metazoa; phylum Chordata; class Mammalia; order Carnivora; family Ailuridae; genus Ailurus; species Ailurus styani. The sequence continues at coordinate 1,724,161 of LNAC01000084.1, read as the reverse complement.
TGACCAATTATCCGGTCATGGGTGTGGAGGTTGAAAAACCCTGGGCTAGGAGAAGCAGCAGTGGAGGAAGAGAAGCGATGGCCCCCACCCGGGACGGAGCAGACATTCAGAGTTCCAGGTCTCACTACCAAGGATCAGGTTTTGGATGAGCTTGTCCTCATCTTCTGTCTTGTACTCCAGCATTCCGAGGTACTCTTTGGGTCCTGAGGACAAGTGCACACCACTGCCTGCAGGCGGGAGGCAATCAATCAGTTAAATTCACAGAAACAACTTCTACCGGTTTTGTAATGAGCCTATGCTGTCTCTCTCCACCGCATTCTGGCTGGCTGGCACATGAACACGTGTGGCTTTCAGGTAAAAGGAAACTTGACTTATCCCGAAGAACCCCTCTGGTAGTGAGTCATGCCTGTGAGTGTATCAGGAACTACTGCTGCTGCTGGAAAGGTGCAGTTATCCTTGGAGGGACCCTCATGAGAGCCAGTGTGAATCCAGCACCGTGTGGATAAGAAAGCCAACCAAGACCTTGCTTCTGTCCTTAAGACACTGAGGCGACAGTCAGGAAAACAAGATTTGTGGAACTGTTGGTGAGCAAAGTACCAAACTGTATGATCCCAAGGGGATCTGTATTAGTTTCCTATGTGCTGTAACAATTTACCACAAAGTTAGTGTCTTAAAATACCACAGATTTCCCCAGAAGACTGAAATGGACCTCACATGTAGGACTGAAATCAAAGTATCAGCAGAGCTATGTTCTGGAAGCTCTGGGGGAGAATCCGTTTCTCATCTTTCTCAGTTTCCAGAGGCTGCCCACAACCCCCGGCTTGTGGCCACACCGCTCTGACCTCTGCTTCCATCACCACGTCCCCCTCTCACTCTGCTTCCCTTGTCACATCACCTTCTTTCACTCTGGCATTCCTGCCGTCCTCTTGTAAGGTCTCTAGTGATTGCACTGGGTTCACCTAGATAACCCAGGGTAATCTCCCTGTTGCAAGGTCCTTAATTTAATCACATTGGCAAAATCCCCTTTGCCGTGTAAGTAACATAGTCACAGGTTCTGGGGATTGGGACGTGGACATCTTTGGGTGGGCCAGAGTCAGAGATTCATGTCCATTCTGAGAGGAGATGTGATGACAGAAACAGAGGTTAGAGAGTAAGAAAGATTTTGAAGATGTTATGCTGTTGAATTTGAAGATGAAAGAACAGACCCACAAGCCAAGAAATGTGGGTGGCCTCTAAAAGCTGGGAAGGCAAGGGAAAAGCTTCTTCCCTAAAGCCTCGAGAAGGAACATAGCCCTGCCAACGTATTGATTGTAACTCTCTGAAAACCACTCTGGACTTGTAAGCTCCAAAACCTTAAGATAATAAATTTGTGTTGTGTTAAGTCATGAATCTTATGCCGATTTGTTACAGCATCAATAGGAAATCAATACAGGGGCCCTAAGAATTCACACAGAAGGGGATGGAACAAATGAAGGAGACAGCACAGCAGTTGGGCCTAGAAGGATGAGAAGGGTCTGGTGGGTGAAAAAGAAGGTGGTGCAGTAACAAGTTACCAGAACTTTCTTATTACTGTATGAGAATTTCTCCTGCTAATATACTAGCCCTGTTCCCTTGGAGACTAATCAGGGTAGAATGTCAACTGTCTTACTAAGTAATACTCTTTATGGTAAGAATGGCATCTGATTGGTACCCTGCATCTGGACTTGGAAGGACAAGAAAGGAAGCAGAAATATTTGATAAGCACATTATACTTTGGGTATTCTTGAGTGGGGTGACTTGTATCTGGGCATGTCCCTCTGGAAGCACCTGTGGAGCATTCAGAAGATGTTGGCCTCCTCCCAAGAGTCATGTGGCTGAGCCTAGAAGCAGATGCTACAGCCTGTTAGGCCCTCAGGTGACTAGGGCCCTGCTGACGACCTGATGGCACTCAGAGCCAGAGCTCTAGAGCTAAGTTGCTCCTGCATTCTTGACTCTCAGAAACTCTGCATTCCTACATGTGTGTTGTTTAAAGTTGCTAAATTTGGGGATAGTTTGTTATATGACAACAGATAACTAATATAGGAAGGGAAGCTGATGTACTCCAGTTTAGCCATGTGGAGTTGGAGGAGGTAGTCGAAAGGCAAAGGAGGTAGTCTTGGAGGGGAAGAGGGGCCAGACTCAGGAGCAGAAGTGAGGAGTGGGGGGTGGATTTTGGAAATCCTTGTGTTGAGATGATAGTTCATTCATTCTTTCCAACAATGGGGACACAATGGGGTCTTGGGAAGGGCAGACATGGTCCTTCCTGGGGCAGACTGTCATTTATCATTAATGATTGAAGGAGAAAGAGCCTCAAGTTGGTGGTGGGCATTTTGAGACTGAGGTGAGAGTGGGATAAATGACAGTAAAGGAGCTCTTCAAAAAAATGATACAGAAAAAGGAAAAGACAGAGATAAAGCCTTCACTATCCAGGTTGGGAGGAAGAGGAAGCAATATGGAACAAGGATCAAGAGCATAGAAGAGAGAAGTCAGAAAAGTTCAGCAACTCAGAAGCAGACGAGGAAAAGAAAGACACAGGGTACTTTTCACAGAAGCTCATGAGGTCATTCAAAGTGAGAAGTTCAGTCAATGTTCAGGACTCCTGTCTAGCTTCTTAGTTCTCTACTTCTTTTTTTCTAATAGAAAGGGAGATATTGATCACATGTAACTGGAAGAGGAAGAGAAATTTCAAAGCAGTTATATTGGAAACTTGTTCACAGTTTCATTTTTACCGGGGAAGAGTTAATAGCAGATGAGGTTAGAAGTATTCATTACGGGGTGTCCCTTAGAATTACATGAGTGCCTCTGGAATCATCTGAGCGCTGATGAGCTATCCTCTGATCCAAAGGATCTTTCCATTAGCCCATTACTGAGCCCCAGCCTGCTCCCCCACAAACCGTCCCAGTTGAGAATCATTCCTTTGACTTTCAAAGACTCTGGACCACATCAGGAAACAAACAGTGCATGCTGACCTTAGCTGACAGCTCAAAGGGCAGGAAGGGGAATGTTATTTTTCCTACCCTTTTCAATCGTCTTGGTTAGAGTCTTGACTTGATCTTGTAGCTTTCTAATCACTCTGTCCTTCATGTCTAACTCTTCTTCAAGATCCTACAGAAATCAAAAGAAACAAAGACATTTGCTTAGAAGCATCTTAATCTATGTTTTGGTAATAGCTTCATTAGGCTGTAATTCACATACCATGCAATTCACTTTGAAGTACACATGTAGAGATTTTCTAAAGTCAGCTAGACAGCCATCACCATCATCTAATTCTGGAACATTTTTGTCACACCAGAAACAAACCTGTAACTTGTTTCCCTAGTCCCTTCCAGTCCTTGGCAATCACTAATCTACTTTCTGACTCTGTATTATTTGCCTCTTCTGGACACTTAACGTAAGTGGAATCATATAATACATGGCCTTTTGTGTCTGGCTTCTTTCACTTAGCATAATGTGTTCAAGTTTCATCAGTTTCAAGTATGTATCAGCGCTTCATTTCTTTTTGTGGCTGAATAATATCCAAGTGTATAGATATGTCACATTTATCTTGATCTATTTTTCCCTTAGTGAAGTAACACCCATTACAGAGAATTGAAAAATACAAGTATGTGAAAACCAGTTCTCTGGATATCAGAAGCTGGAGGCAGAGAAACTTCAAAGATTTGGGTCCTGGCTTTGTGTTTCCTTCCTGATAAGGGGGCAGACTTGCCTGTGCAGAATTTGGCTCAAGAACCAGCAGAGTCCTGGATGCCTACAGATAATTCTTAGAAAGGGCAGAGTGTTTAGGTTCTTCCTGATTTCTGAGGGCTTTGGCTCAGAAAGGATTCAGCCTTCTGAGATCCAGCAGTGCCCGGCACTCAGTCACTACAGCCGAAGGCCCTCCGGGGAGTCTTGGCATCAAGAGAAAGTGCTGTTTCTTCGCCGTGACCACCTCTCCCCTGCTACGGTTCTGGGTCTCCAGCTAAACATGTTAGGAACTTTGTCTGGCCTTACAAGCAGGGGTGTAGGTAGTTTCCTCCCTCCTGTCTCAGATGTATGAGATACATCTAATAATAACAGTCACTAGTCGATGAGAACCGGGAGGAAACCACTGTTCATGTTTTATTTCATTCCTTTCTTTTGTTCTAATATGGCACATACACATTTTATGAAATTGGGGTCATACTGCATATAGTTTTAAATTCTGTATTTTTCTCTCATTATATTGAAGACACTTTCCCATGTCACTGGCCGCATATGTCAACTGTCATTTTATACCTAAGTCATAGGATACACAGCAACTTATTCTATTCACTATTGTTGGACATGCATCTTTTTGCTACAATTAATAACACTATGATGAACACTCTGAACAAAAATCTTTGTTCACATATCTAATTACTTAGGATAGTAAGATATTAGAAGTTGCATGACTGAGTCAAAAAGAATGTGATTCCAAAGGTTCATGGTATTTACTTCCAAATGACCCCTGAGAACCCAGGAATAGAACGCCGATTTCTATTCCTGGAAACCATGCATGACAGGGCCCACTGCAAGGTGTTTTCAGCAGCACCATAAGATCTTTATTACTTGAGGGGCAACAATAACATCTAGTTTTAATTTTTCATTTCTTTGATAAATAGTAAGATGATCACTAACAGTTTTTTTTTCTTCCTTTTTTTAAATAAGGATTTTTCTTTGACTCAAAAATCACGTTGTGGGTCAAGGAGTGTCTCCTCAAAAAATTCATGTCTACTTAGAACCCCAGAACGTGACCTTATTTAGAAACAAAGTCTTTACAGTTGCAATTAAACTGAGGATCAATATGAGAGCATCTAGATTAGGGTAGGTCCTAAATCCAGTGAGATTCTCCTTCTAATAGACAGGAAAGGACACAGAGACATACAGCCATATGAGAGCTCAGGCAGAGGTCGGAGTTACGCTGCCACAGACCCAGAAATGCTGGGAGCCACCAGCAGTGGAAAGAAGGAAGGTACGATTTTCCCCTAGAGGTTTTGGAGGAGTGTGGCCCTGTTGTCACCTTGACTTCTGCCCGTCACAATGGCGAGAGAACAAATTTTTGGTGTTTTAAGCCACCCAATTTGTGATAATCTGTTATGGCAGCTCTAGGAAACTAATACAGTGAAGTCTCCTTTGTGGGCAAAAATATTTTTTTGCTGTATACTAATATAACACTGAGGTTACTCACTGGCTCGGGAATTCAGAGTTGGAGCGAACGTGTAGCTATGAGTGCTCCCCGGCTCGGTGCTCTGTGGAAGGGGCAGCGTGGCCCGGCCCTGCCTGGGAACAGAGCCGCGCACACTGAGGGGCTCCTGAGGAGGGGCACAGAGTGGGACTTCACTGCCCCCTCCTCTGATGCTGGGGCATCAGAAACAAAGTCCTACAAATCCTGCGCAGCTCAGGGGTGGACAAAATCTCGAGCCGCACGCTTACAGGGAGGGAGTGAACGTTCATGTGGGGAAAGATGCACAACACATAGGACCCCCCCGCCCTCCCCCTGACCACTGGCTCCAGCCCCAGGCCCCAGGGATGCACACACTGGCACCGGTTCGGGAGGCAGGACCACCTCTCCCCAAAGCTCAGCAGCCAGCTGCTTGTCTGCTGTGACCTGAGGAAGCTACTCTCAGAGAAAGCTGTATCTCCCTCAGAAAAAGACGGTCATCATCTTGGTGCCCTGGAGTGGAATTTATCACTTTCTGTTAAATGGCAAGCTCTTTGGATCCCTTTGGATCTATCGCTTCTCGGCCTTTTGGCTAAGATCAAGTGTGGATCCCTTTGGATCTAATTACTCATCAAAGTTAAATCCTGGTCCTGCAAAATATGATTTTACCCTATTGTGGTTTTCCTGTGAGATAAGAAATGGGGGGGGGGCTTACAACAGGGTTCAGGGGCTGTGGGCCTGTCCAGGCTGCCGACCACTAACCTGGTGAGACCTTCTCCAGTCACAGTCTTGGAGGCTGCCAGGCCAGGAAGGGGCCTGAGCATGTCCGCCTCCCAGGAAAGTGGCCCGTCTGCCACTATGTTGCTTCCTGGTTCTGTGGGTTTCACACACCAGTCACATCTCCAAAGAACTGCTGGGGACTGACTTAGAGTTGCCTAATTTCATTTTGACCAGGGCACTTACAATTTGATGAAGACGTGAACAATTTAAAACGTTTGCCATCTATCGTCATGATCATTTCACAGAGGAACATTTTAACTTGAAAAGTAGTAGGAAGGGCAGACCTCCCAAAGCAAGCATGGCCCTTTAATGGAGAGAGGCTTGCTGTAGACCAGAACATCGTCATCTCAGAATGGTGCCATCCCTGGGACAGAGCTCATCTCTCCTCTTGTCATCCCCTTTCTCTATCAGACACTTCCCTGGTGTGGCCTGTGAAAGTCCCCAGGGTTCCCCAGCAGAAGCCTGCAACTCAGAGACCACCCGTGTGCTGACATAAGGACACAGACTGCTCTGACGGAAGCGGCTTTTGGTCTGTAGCTGTTTACCGTGTGCTTTAGGTGGCAAGTCCCCCCTTTCGGTGACGTCTGCACACAGTCATTTATCAACAAGTTGGAAAACTTCTCACCCTGTTTTCCATAGTTAGACGAGACGCTTCCTGCCGGAAAGTACTCCTGACTTCATTCTCAGTTTCAAATTGTTTCTTCAAATGCTCGCTGGCCTCCTGCATTTCTTGAATCTTACTGATCAGCTTCTCTTTCTCTTTGGTGTGTATTTCATTTTGGGCCTCTAGGGTCCTAAGAAAAAGATAAAGGAAATTTTGGCATCGGTTTGACCGTCAGAGAAGTCACTCGTTGTCGTAGCAAACACCGATTATTTCCAAAGACAGAAAAATACTTGGGCCAATTTATGTGTAAAGTGAATAGTACCTGAATAGGAATGTCTTTGAGGTGGGGGTAGGGGTAGGGGTGAAGATCAGGGCTCGCTGGGGATAAAACTGCCCACGATTGCCCAAGTCTCCTTCACTTGGTAAGAGATTCCTGCCTCCACTCTGTCAAAGGATGCTGACGGCTCCCCCAGGACAGCCACACCCACCCACACCCTCGTGACCAAAAGCCCAATGATTATCTCCTTTGTGAAGGGCCTGGGGGCCAGACTCTCAAAAGGCCAGGGAGGAGAGAAGTAGTAGCCCATCAAAAGAGATCCAAGACTGTGTCTCACCACTTTCCTACTATTTGGGACCCTCATTTCATCCCCATCCTACCAATAAAGTCACATGACTAAAAATGCTCCCTAGGACATAGGGGGGTCCATGTATGGCTCTGAAAGTTAAGTATGTCAGCCAGCTGGCCGCAAAACATTTTCCTGGCAAGGCTCCGCCTCAGCACCAGGCCCTCTGCTGGTCAAGATGCAAATCTGGGGGGATTGATTATCAGTGAAGATGCTCTGTCACATGGATTTCAAGCCTTACCCTAAATGGTCTGCTCTGAGAAAATCTGTTCTCTCTCACACAATCTTATTTCAGCAGTTTTTTGAACAGATAATCCGTGTTCTAAGGGTATAAAAGGTGAAAAATATGTCCCCTCACCTGGGCACCAGCCATCTGGTTACCTTCCCTGGAATAAGCAATGTTTTGATTCTCATATGTTCTCCCAGGTGTGCGTGTGTGTGAGTGTGTGTGGTGTACATACACGTTTCTTTCCTTCACATTTGAATGGTAATATATCATCTACCTTAATCAGCACCTTGCTTTTTTGGCTTAATAACATATTTTGGTATCACCCACAATTTCAGAAAAGAAAAGCTTTGCATGAGCACGAACTTGAAGGACATACACGTTAACACTTACTTTCTTTGTGTTCCCTCCTCTTCTTGACTGCGGTTCAACTGATTAGACAATTCTTCCAGTTTTCCTGTAGTGGGAAGAACTGTCTTTACTTTGGGGTCCCTATCACATTTTGATTTGGATGTGGTCATGCTTTGAAACAGTCCTAAGATGTTTCCTGCTTGAGATTAGGTTTTGTTTGGTCTGAACAATGTTTAAAACTTTTCAAAGCCATTATTCCAAAATTGTGATGTTGCACATAAAAGTCTGGATTTCTGGCTTTTCTTTAAAGATAGGGATATCAGGCAACTCCGGGGCCAATATTCCCACTTGGCAACAATCAACGGAGCTTGGAGGTCACCGCGCCTCTAAATGACGTGCACCTTACCGTCCCCTCCACTCTGCCCACTTCTCACATTTATGTCACCTGGCGGGGCCCCTGGAGAAGGAGAGTTCGAGATCCCTGGGTACAATGACTTCTCTGTCATTTCCTGGACATAGGAATCCATTTTCTAGAAGCAGATTCATGACAGTTTCAGTTACCTTTCATGCTTTCCGTTTGTTCATTCAGGCGGATTTCCAGATCTTGCTTCTGTTTCTCCAGTTCTGAAATCTGCTGTTTAAAGTCTGGGATCATCTTTGGAGAAGAATTAGAAACATTTGAATACAAAACACTTTTGTCTGTGAACTTCAAAATCTCAGAGATTCTCAGAAGCAAACTAGACGATCTAGGTGTTTAAGCCCAGGGAGCTTACGTCTGGTTCGGTTGCGTAGGGAGGCCAGCCAAGGCATTAGACTGGTTTGGCATTACGGTTTTTTACCTCAAGATCTAGAGAGTCACAAACAATACCAGCATGTCTGGAGGGAGTGGCTCTCACACAGCTACACCCGTGATATCACCGGGGTCTCCTGGGGGAGAAGGAAGTACAGTGTCTGGGAGGCCGTGTGGGGGCTCTACTGAGGCGAGCCAGCCTCTTTGGCCCAGGCCCAGAAACGTCATCTTCTCATTTAGGAACATAAAAATCATCTTAAAGAGTTCCCCCTGCGCCGTGTGAATTCTACTGCTCTGGTGTACTGCTCTGTTTGTGGAGGTCTGGAATGATCCACTATGTTTCACAGTCCTCTGTCCTTGTTTGTATGCATATTTCTTTAAATGTCACTCACATCCACCCTCAGTCAGGTAAATGGTTTTTCTGTTGTCCAAGTGTATAAAAACACCTGTGCCTCTGAAGTACACGTGAAGAATACTTGTTTGTGCATTTGGATACGTGTTCTGCACTGTTCCTCTGTAAAGTTTCATCCAAAGAATAAACAAAGCCATGAAGACCCTTAACCACTGCTCCACACGTCTGCTGTGCCCAGGGCCACATCTCCTCACCTGTGACACAGCCCGAAGATGTCCTAAGACTCTCAGGTTAGGCAGAGGAGAAGGAAATGGTAAGAAAGCCTAGAAGGGGTAGCCTGTGAGGTGGGTTCTTAGGAAAAAGTGGTATCCTGGAAGGTGGGAAAACAAACAGCAGGGGGGGAAGAGGGAGTGATTAATGTCACCAAATGTTGCTGAGAGATAAGATGGGGATGAAAAGGAACACTTTGGGCTTAGCCGTGTGCAAGCAGAGTTGGCCAGTGGTCGGGGCTTATAACAGAATGGTGTGGCTGTGGGGGAATTGGGAAGGGAGTGCAGAAACCCACTAGCTGGTCACTAAGAAGCTGGGCCAGCCCCCCAGAGAAATGAGGTGGTGGCCACAGGCGATGTGGGGTTAAGAAAGGAATGTTCTTTGAGTTCGGAGATTCCTCCAGGACTTCTCCAGGGCTGAGGCTTGAATTGGAAGAAAGAATGAGACAAACTCTGGGGGGAAGAACAGGCATCACAGAGGAGAGAAGTCCCTGAGAAAATGAGATGAGAAGCACAAGCAGAGGGACAGACCTGAATACATGCCCCATCCAGAGTCATCCTTCTGCCTTAGCATTTTTTGTCACTTTCCAAGGGGTTAGGACTAGACTTAAAACACACAGATTTAAAAATACACATGCACATCACAGAATTTGGACCCATCCTATGGTAAATAAACCCACTCTCAAAGTGCTCTCCAGCCTAGGATAATTTTATAGTTTTATCTTATGACCCAGTTATTTCACTCCTAGAAAACATAATTCCGATCCATCATTTACTGCCAAGAAACTGAATTTTGTTCCACTAATCAGTGACATCTCTAGAATAATGGCCACCCCTGGGGCCCATGGCTAAGATCATACCATGTTCTCTGATGTTAGCCTGGTAACTTCATGACGGATACTTTCATTGATGTCAGTCTCTTCTCTAAATAATTTCTGCAAGTGGTTGATTTCCTGACTTAGATGCACCACTTTGAAGTTCAAAGCTTCGATCTCCTTTTCATAGCAGTCCTTCTGGGACTGGAAGTGGCTCTCCAAAACGCTGTCAGAGGAGGGGTCAAGAAATGAACCACATGGTCTTTGCTCTGCTGGGCTGCTGACCGTGAGTGTGCACGTGCGCAGCAGTTAGGAAAATTCACAGTGAGAACTATGCTAAGGACACAAAGTTTACATATATACATGTAGTGACAGGCTATGGAATTTGGTTCGTAGAATTATAAAATTCTTCTGGCCATTTAGGAAGCATTGTGTGGCATTAAATGCAGTCAGCGGTAAAAAATTTTAGACATCATTAAAATTACACGTTAATAGTTTAAGAATATGTTCAGTATACAACAATAGTAAATATACATTCATTATGCATGTGTCAGACTCAGAGAATGTACAACACCAACAGTGAAGCCTGAAGTAAACTATTGATTCTGGATGAGAATGACGGATCAATGTAAGTTCATCAATTTTAACAAATGTACCACTCTGGTGGGGGACACCAACACCGGTTGTGTAGGGCGAGGGTAGGGAGATCTCTGAGAAATCTCTGTACTTTCTGGTAAATTTTCCCATATACCTGAAATTGCTTTAAAAGATAAAGTTTGTATGTAAAAGGTTAGAGCAAACTTCTTAAATTTAAATATAGTTATATCTCTATAGCAACAGTGGCTAACTTATTTGATATAATCAGTTTTCCTGGGCGCCTGGGTGGCTCAGTGGGTTAAAGCCTCTGCTTTCGGCTCAGGTCATGATCTCAGGGTCCTGGGATTGAGGCCCGCATCGGGCTCTCTGCTCAGCAGGGAGCCTGCTTCCTCCTCTCCCTGTCTCTCTGCCTGCCTTTCTGCCTACTTGTAATCTCTCTCTCTGTGTCAAATAAATAAATAAAATCTTTAAAAAAAAAAAACAAACTAAAAAAATAATCAGTTTTCCCTGTACAGATTATAGGTTTTATGACTCAGAAGTTTATCCTATAAAAAGATTGTTTTTCATTATTAAGCTCATTACTTAATTCTTGAAATATTTCCAGCGATTATTAGATCGTCCCACTACAAGGAATTTCCTTTGTGTCAAATCTGTGGAAGATAAACTTTTGACTTTCTAATATTGATTATCTCTGAAAATCAAAAAGAACCCTAGGGAGTTTCTCACTGTGTTGCCTTCTTTAGTCCTTCATAAGCAAACCAAAGTTCTCCATCCTCATTTAAATGTTCCAAATCTTCCAACGAGAGCCTGGAGAATAAGGGGAGTAAGAAAGTCAATCATCTCACTTATGTGTTAAATGATTCTAAAGATTTGGTAATGCAAAAATGATTACCTGCTTCTAACATCTTCAATGTCATAACTTTCAAGAAGTTGTTTGGTGATCTCGGACATCTTTTCTGAGGGGAAAAGGTAGAGCTGGTATAAATGACATTTCTGCATGACTTCTCTTCTCCCATTCCCTTTTTTGGTCCTACTTTTCTAGACTTCACACAGTGTGCAGTTAACCACACCATCAGCTAACTAACCAGCTGTTCAACCAATCAGCTAACCAACCTACCAGCTATGAAGTCACCCAGCTATTCAACCTGCCACATGTCCCACCAACCAACAAACCAACTGGGCTCATACCAAAGGATACATTTCCTTAGTGGTGACACCCGTGATAAACTTGGTCCGCGCCTGTGGGCTCAGTGACTCGTATTTTTCTTACCTCTCATTTCCCGTTTCTGGGACTGCACGTGTTTCTCCACATCTATCTTCTGTGTCTGAAGTAGCTCTATCTCCTTTTCAAACTCAGAGATTGTCTGTATCACAGCAATGACCGTATACCAGGTGAAGAAAAAAAAATAGCGATTACGGCTTATGCCAGGCAAAGAGAATACTATTACGGTATTATGTATCCACCCAAGACAGCCTCACCCAATTAGTCTTGTTAAATCGTCACTACCCACACAGCGTGGCCTTGAAGTATGTTTCACTGCTCAAAATATGGTTACTTATTCCCAGACATAGTTGGTTGTAGCAAGAGAATTGGTTTCCTTATTACTAATATAGGGAAAAATAGCTCCTTACTACAGGGCTGGGCTCGGCTGGGGACGAAGGGGGCCCAAGAGAAGTAAAATATAAGGGGCTGAATTCTCTCTCAGTGTAGGATGAATTCTGGGATGCGGGGAAGGGGGCAAGCCACCGCCGTCGTAAGCGCGGGTTTGGGCTCCTGCCGGTATGAATGCGCCACAGCGGCAGAGCCAGCGGCACCCGGTAGGCCGGGAGCTGGCCGTGGGGCTGCACAGGGTGTGGGGGAGAGGCTGTGTTCTGCCTTTATTACCTTGCGAGGCCAGCCTGAGTAAGGGTCACAGGTGTGAGGGTTTGTAGCTCTGGGAGATAAAACAGTGGGAAATAACCCCTCCTTGATATTTTCTCAGTTTGTTTAAGTGTTTAAGGGCTAACAGCTCCAGTTTCTTCAGAGGGTGAGTGGGAGATTCCACTGACATTTACCGATCACTTTACAGACACGACCTCATCCTTGTAATAGGTCCCTCGGTGATGGAATAATAATTAATAGATGAGAAAACTGGGGCAACAGAGGGGAAATGGCATGCTCAGGGCCACATGGGGGTGCTGATGGGGCACCAGGACTGTCCAATCCAAAAGCCCTGCTCTTCGTAACGTTTTGGCAAATCTTCCAAGTCATAGAGGTATTTACTTATAGACTGATGTTTATTTTCTGTGAAAATCAGATGAATCTTAATATACCACATCAGAGGGTTTGGACCAAGTTTTAGCTACCAAAGAGGAAGTGAGTGACAAATAATGGGGCCTCACTCAAGGGCAGCCCTATGATGTCCCAAGATGCAGACTAGTCAGAGGACACGACTCCCAGGGATTGACATGAGCCTCGTGTGGCTCTTAAGAGTGAAGCAGTCAGAGCAATACATGGTCTTCCCTGACCCCACAGGGTCCTCCTTCTCAACAGGAAACCGGGGCCCAGAGAATGTGGACAGCTCCCCTGTGAAGTCAAGAGGTGACCCAGATAGGATTCCTACAGTTCTTCTAAGCCATGCATGGCTATTCCACAACTGTTACAGAGAACATTTGCATAATCTTAATATTCTACTAACACGCATTTCACTTACTTAGTGGAAGCTTAAAAGCTTTCCAAACTTACACTGAAGTATTTTGCATTGCAGAACATAGGGACACTTGGGTACGTGTTTTCTGGTAGGGAAGGAATTCAATTAAGCCTCAACTGTCTGAGCATGAATCACTGCTTTTGTGGATTTTCTGATAACAATTTAAAATAAAAGATTCCAATAATAAGGTAATTTAATTTTAAAACAGGTGTTTATAGAAATATAACAACATGATGGAATGTATAAGAAGGGTTCATATCAATTTATCATTTAATTTGAAAGTATTCTCTAGGTCAGCATATTTGAATAGCTTCATATAATTTCAAAAGAGTTAGAAAGCTGACTTTTAAAATATGAAAACCAATTATTAGTGAGTCAAAGGCAACTTAGGGTTTCCACCTTAGAAGAACTGATGGAATCAGGGTCCTTTTGACTTTGGCCTTTATACAGATGCTCTTAGCTGTTTGATCCCATGGGAGTGTGAAATTGCCCCCTCAGTGCAGCTCAGAGAACATAGCCAGAGAGCTCATCTGCAAGCGAGAAGCGCCTTCTACCTTTGCTTGCTTTCTCAGTTGGGCCACCTCCCCCTTTAAGCTCTCGGAGATGACCCGTTCTTCCTCTAGTTGGTGCTGCAAGTTCGTTTTCTCAGCCCTGAGAGCTTGAATGTCTTCTTTCAAAGACCAGATCTGCTTCTCATAGTCTTGTGTTTTCAGTTCAAAACTTTTTTCCAGAAGTCTAGACGCCAAAGAAAAGGAATAAATAATTCAGAATTTCTCTAAAGTCTTCACCACAAATTAGAACAATACATCATTTTGAAAGTAATAAGAAGAGATTCGGAAAAGAGACAAGTTAATTAGGATCCACAGTTCTAATAGACAATGGCCTTATTTTTAGCTGCCAGTTTCCTGTCCCCTTATGTTAGGGAAGCTTCTTACCCCTTCTGATCTGAGAAATTCGGCTCTACCATGATCACACAGAGGAAACTCAGGATAGGGAGGCTGAACTCCAAGACTCAGCAGTGCTCGGGATATTCCATTCCTGAAGCCACCCTAGTTCCGTGGAGTTCCCTGTGGTCTCTTGGAGGGACCCCTTTCGTTTTCAAAGACTTTGGCACAGTCTGCCAAGTCCTGGTCCCTGCCGAGTTCCAAGGATTCTAGAAGGGTTTGGTTACGTCCTAAATAAGTTAATACACCCATTTAACATGTCAGAGGGGCCAACCCTTCAAACATTCTACAATAACCTGCAGCAAATTCAGGTGCCCGAAAGTCCACGGAAACCCAATTCCTGGGATGCCCGGGTGGCTCAGTTGGTTAAGCATCCGCCTTCACCTCAGGTCATGATCCCAGGTTCCTGGGATTGAATCCCACATCGGGCTCCTTGCTCAGTGGGGAGCCTGCTTCCCCCCTGTCCCTCCCCCTGCTTGTGTTCTCTCTCTGACAAATAAAATTTAAAAAAGAAAGAAAGAAAGAAAGAAAGAAAGAAAGAAAGAAAGAAAGAAAGAAAGAAAGAAAGAAAGAAAGAAACCCAATTCCTTGTGAGACACTTGCTCAATTACAGGTGGGATGACTGACCAAGAAAATAACCAAAGAGAGACATCACCTAGACCAGCCCAACGTAGCCCAGAGTCCAGTCAGAACGGAAATAGTCCCACGGGATCCAAGAGTTTACTAAATCATCGCTCTACTAGCTAGGCTCTCATCTCTGCTATTTTATGACTGGCTTCCATAGCACAAAGGGAGAACCCCCAGAAAGAGAGTCACATTCCCAGTAGGTTTGTGTTTCATATCCTTTTATAGATATTAAACTTCTTAACTTTGTTCTCAGGTGTTTCCAAAAACCACAGTGCTCCTAAGAGGTCAATAAAGCACTTCTAAAGAAGCAAACTGCAGCCAGATGCCTATGCTGAAAGAATCGCAGACTTGTACCTACGCAGGCTGGGAGTCACCCATAGGCTGCGGGCATCTGGATGCCCCTTGAGGATTGTGGCAGTCAATGTCTCCAGTCAGCTGACAGGACCAGACCAAGCAATAGGTGAGAGCTGATGAGGACTGCAAAGAACTTAAAGTGACCTGGCCTCAGCCTGCCTTTCCCAACACTTCTCGAAATGATTGCTCCCAAGTGGCCCTAGCACACAGTGAGAGGCCAAGAACTGAGCTCCTCTCTTGGAGTTGAGTGTTCATTGAAAAATAAAATTTTCAAGAACACAATCTCCCTATTCTAAAACTCACATAGGATTGTGAACCATGGATCTGGTAGCTCTTGGAGCCCTCGGGTGCATTCCCGCCACTAATGTTTTAGCATCCTGCTCCTAAGACTCAGGCTCTTCCGCCAACAAGGCGGGGAAGACACATAACCTTCTACCCCAGCTCTGAGCCTTCCAGCCCCCAGCTGAAACACGCCAAGAATATTTTGTCTCTCCCCAACACCCTGCCAGGCATCCCTACTTTAAGATCGAAGAACTTGGGCACCTGGGTGGCTCAGTGGGTTAAAGCCTCTGCCTTCGGCTCAGGTCATGATCTCAGGGTCCTGGGATCGAGGCCCACATTGGGTTCCTTGTTTGGTGGGGAGCCTGCTTCCTCCTCTCTCTCTGCCTGCCTCTCTGCCTACTTGTGATCTCTCTCTATCTGTCAAATAAATAAATAAAATCTTTAAAAAAAAATAAGATCGAAGAACTTTGGGTTGACTCTCTAAGAGAGGGGAGTGTAGACTGCAGCCTTTGCAGATGAACAGAGCGCTTGGTACTGAGGTAGAACAGGTGGGGCTGGCAGAGCACAAGGTCATGGGGACCTGCCTCAACTGTTGTGAGGTGGGTTCCATCCCTTATTGTCTGGGGCAAGAGTCAAGTGAACAGACACAACAGACAGGGGAGGAAGGCAGGCTTATTTCCTAGGCAATAATTTTTCTTCTTGGACTTGATGGAAGCTGAAAGGGGTGGCAGTGTCTGAAGTTCTGTCTTAGTACTGAAGAGAAAGTGAGAAATTCCCAGGGGCCCACTGCCCACCACTGTAGGACCTGTGCCAGGCCAGAAAGGTGCCCCCAGGGAGAGCCACGTCTCACACATCTGAGTCTCTTGCTTCCTACAAACATCCACCTCCCCACTTTCTTGTATCTGTGACCTGCTATCTGCAAGCTGAGAAGCAAAATATAACACAGGAGAGAGAGAAGGAAGCAGCAACTTGAAGGCAAACTAGGTTTCATACATTCTCTGTTGTTCCTCTTTTTGCACGTCATCAAAGAGCTGCTTGGTGAGGCCGTTCATTTTTTCTGTGAAGAGAGAACGTTCTTTGAAATATGTCTGCAAACCAGTACCTCGATGGTGTCATGTCACATTTAAGAAAGCGTGGCTGTGGGAGCAATCATGGGCTACTTAGGATGAGTAGGACTTAAGATGGGAGGGTAACTGTCACTTTTATAACTTAGAAATTAGAAATACAGACAAGAAGGGGAAATAATAATTCTTACAAATTGGTCATGCTGGAAATGTGTGAACAGTTTCATTTATAGTACTTTTTTGGTCTGAGTATTATTTGTTTAAAAAGGCATACTGGCTTTCAAAATAGTCATATATGACGATTAAAAGTACACAGAAACCCTTTGGGAAGAAAAATGGTCAGTTTCCGATGGGGTTTCAGTCTTGGTGCTATTGACAGGCCTCAGGCTGGAAAACACTTTGTTGTGGAGAGGGGACCGTCCTGTGCGGTGACCACCCAAACCATCTCTGACGAGGCCACGCATCCCCTAACAGGGAGAGGAGAACCAAAGTGGTTCTCTTGGCTGAGAACCACTCATTCATGATTACCAAGAAAATAATAAAGTGTCTGTCTTCACCCGGGGAAGAGGAAGCCTGACAAAGCTGCTGTTGCATTTCAGTACAAGAGTCTCTAACAGTAAAGTGCAGGATGAGGAGACACTGGCCAGCCAGAAGCCATGGACATTCTGAAGCCATGACAGCCCCAAGTTCCCAACATATCCACACACGACAAGTGCCCTTGAAAACGGGGTAACCCATCAAAGCCTGACATCTCTATCTGTGCTTCGTTGACACCCCATCTTGACCTCTACCTCACTTCTGAATCCTATCCCAGAGGGGAGCCCAGGGAGGAGGTGATGAAAGCTACCCTGAATTACTTGATTAAAAAACAAAAATAAAAACAAAAAGCCAACAGTATTCAAATGAGGTATCAAATGTCCCTGAATCAAAATGACTGCCTCAGGATGTCATTAGTCAGCCAGAAAATACTAGAAAAATGTTTAAGCTTTAATTTAGAAGCCAGCATATTTGATATCATTTCAATTTTTAATTCACTCAGAATTGGCTTTAGTTCTGGTGCTTACTAAATCTTAGGCCATTTGGCAGGGGTCAAAAAGCTGCCCAAGTGTGACTTTCTTCCTGGGAGCCATGGGATGGTGTCCATGTTGGAATCTCAGAAAGAGGAAATGTGTGATAACATTCCTTAATTGCAGGTCCCAGGGTAAGCAAAGGCTGGTTCTTTTCACAAAACTTTGTTTGCCACATGTAGAGAGACCCGTAGGATAAACAGTTTATGAATACTGGGTTTGAAAGTTTTCAGGCACTTTTTAGAAACCAACATGAAATTATGGACCCAAACACGTCAGTGCTGTCAAATATGTACTTCTCAGGACACACTTGTAGGAATTTAAATGTTCTTGTGGGAAAAACCACTGAAAGTTAGAAGAAAGAGCAAATATACCCAGGATCTGTATATCATAATAAAAAAGGTAGAGGTGGGCAAGCCCTTCCCTCATTCGGGTCTGAGGTTTCCTCAGGTTTCCTCAGGCTTCCTCTGACCCCGTGTGCTCATCAGCGCCCACACTGTCAGTCCTCAGAGACTGAGTGGAAGGCACACATTATCCACAGCAGGAGGTCACCCCCGGGCTTGGCATCACCCGAACAGCCTTTCCTGCTCTGTTGGGCAGGACTCAGGGTGTTTATTTCCTCCTCCTGACATGTTTCTCCCACACTCTGACCTGAACCTTCCAAGCTCCCGTGCTCATCTGGACCCCGGTGTATCCACTGCCTGCTGGGCCTCTGGTGCACACCAGATCCCCAGGCCTGAACTACCAAGCCCCTGTGGCCCCATCAGAGTTCACAGAGAAGAGCCCTGGACAGGACAGATGAGCAAGTGTGGTCATTGCAACCATCTGGACAGGAACCATCAGGTTCCCGTTCCTACTGGGATTGAGCAAGTGCCTACAGTTAGCATCTGAGTGGGACAGAGTTAGGCTCAGGGTCCTGAATGAAAGGGATACCACTGGTTCCAAGGGTCTGTGTCTGAGAGCCCCGGGCAAGGCGGGTGGCTATGGCTCAAGGGCTCAGCAGGGCCTGCCCTCCAAGCCAGGGCAGGAGT
>LNAC01000084.1:1525496-1705115 GCA_002007465.1 Ailurus styani | reverse complement strand
GTGGGGTGGTGGGGGGTGTGAGGAGGGGAGGTACCACTGTCATTCGGACAGATCCGAAATTTGACTACAGACCCTTGGCCGGCAGCAACGTTACTCCAGCATTACCCTGCCTGTACATCAGATCACCACAAAGCTTTTAAAAATATCCGTGTCTGAACCACCCTGGCCGTACCACACAGACAGCATCTCCTGATGGAAAGATTCCAGGCTGCTGGCTCAACCGTCTGTATTCTGCAAACGGCCCGGGTGGTTCTGAGACAGGGATTGCTGTACCACCTGACAAAAGATGGAAATAAAGCAGGAGAATCTGTAGGGTAATGTTACCACAACTTAAATATAGTTGTTCCCTGCGAGGCAAAGAACATTCTCATTTCAGTGGGAATACATCGCAGATTCCTGATTCTGCTTAAAACTCAGTTCACACCAATAGATATTTCCCGAATGCCCGGACAGGTGAGCACATGGAAGCATGCCTCGGGCCGCGGTGGGCTCTACCTTTCAGCTCTTCAGTCTTCTCTTGGAGCTGCAGCTCTATTTGCTCTTTCTGTATTTCCAGTTCTGAATTATGCTTCTGAAGCTTTGCCAGTTTCTAGGGAAGGGAAGAAAAAAAGCTTTTTTAAAAACCTCACTTCAAGTTCTGTCACCACAGTCTTTCTTGGTGAGAGGCTGCATTTTTATCCATCTGTCTGTCCATCCGTCTGTTCGTCTGTCCGTCCGTCTCAGCTCCTATCCATGGCTGACAGCCAGCGCCAGCCCACTATAAGGTGCTGCATTCCACCTCACACACAGGGGCTCCATGTGGTTCCAGCAGACACAGTTCTCAACCCGGCCCAGCAATGGCTGAAGTCAAGGAGAAACTACCAAATCCAAGGTCTCCTCGCAGTCAAGAAAACGCCTCTGTTCTTTTCTGGAAGCTTCTCAATAGCAAAGGTATGTATATATTTAATAGGCTATAAATAATTTATGATCTAAAGTGGATCCAGACTTTGAAAGTATTATTATTCAAGAAGAATGTGTGATCAGGACAGCTCTATTATTTTAGCTTCTCCTATTAAAGTACCTGTTGAACCAAGAGCTGGGGCCACTTGGTGCTGATGGCTGCTGACAGGCAGTACATGCAACAGGGAGGGTGCCCTGGGGCTCCAGGGTGCCCCAAATCTGGGTGCTGCAGGACTTTGGAAAGTACAGGAGAGTGGAGGGTAGGTAATAAACACTGCCACTTCAGAAAATGGCAGCTCGCACTTGTGCAGGGCTCCATGGTAGACACTTGGCTAAATGATTTCATCTCACAATTTTATCCTCATGAGGACTCTCAATCCCTTTTTGTTATTCCCGTCTTACAACAGAGAGGGTAGGAGACTTGCCCGAGGTTGCCCAATCAGACAGCAGCAAAGACGGGTTCTGAGCCGGGGACACCTGATCTCCAACTACTGCTCATTTTACTCGACCGTGGATATGAAAACCTGCCCCAAATTTTGCACTGCTATTCTGGGGAAGATGCTTCAGGGCAAACTCCAGAAGGACAAGCGACAGGGGACTAAGATCCTCTTGGATGAGAGGGAAGCATCTAGCCAGGGTTCCTTCTCTTTAAAAGGGCTTTCATCACTTCGTGATAGTTAAAAAGAAAAAGAAACCTTATGCTGTATGTCTTGGAGCATAAGCCTCCTCCCCTTCCCCCAGATTCTAGGCCTCTGATCTCTCCTCCCCTGCAAGGTAGACCTCCTTTGTTGATGGAAGCCAATAGCAAAATCCAATCTCTTCTGCAGAAATCTGCTTTGTGGGAAAATGCTGTCCCGTGACCTCTTGCACAGAACGACTTGCAGGGATTTCCATAATCATGACCGGCACAGACCTCTTCCATGGCAGCCTTGTATTTCTTCCCCTTCTCCTCATAATTGTGCTTATGGGCAGCTGCTCTGTCCAGCTCAGATTCCAGTTTCTGAATCTTCTCCATGTCACCGGCCCGAAGAGCGGCCAGGCTGGTCAACTTCTCCACCAGCCCATGGTTCTCTTTGTTCTAGAGGAAAAAACGGCAGATGTTTAGGAGTTTATCCAAAATAAAGAAGCTGTTCCATTTGCCTCTCACAACATTTGACATGGCATCTAAACCTATCAGACCTTTATTTATACTGATCACATTTATCATTACGATGGCACGTATGGGCATGTTCATCCCAGAGCAAATAGCAAGGTAGACGTGGTCAGGCAAATTTCCTGAGCTGATGGCACTTTGAGCACGGGACCAGCCTGTCCTGGAGCTCCAAGTCAACCCTAGTAATATGGGACACACTGTGTCCCCTGCTGCCCCCCAAATTCACATGCTACAGTCCTAATACTCAACACTTCAGAACATGGCTGTTTTAGAGATAGGGTCTTTAAAGACAAAAATTAAGGTAAAATGAGGTCATATTGGTGGGGCCCTAATCCAGTATGACTGGTGTCCCTATAAGAAGAGATTAGGACACAGACACTGAAGGAAGACTGCCATCTGCAAGTCAAGAAGAGACAACTCAGTAGAAACCAACTCTGCCAAAACCTTGATCTTGGCCTCCTACCCTCCAGAACTGTGACAAAAGAAATGTCTGTTGTGTAGGCCACACAGGCTGTGGCCATTTGTTATGGCAGCGCCAGCAAACGAACAGACCCAGGGTGGAGCCCTGGCAGCGTCAGGACTCCCAGGGGCCCCGCTCCGCTGTCGCAGCAGCGTTTCGGTGCTGTTCTGTGCAAGCCACGGAAGGAGCAGGCCTGCTGCACAAGAGCACAAGGAGGAGAAACTGCATCCAAACCGCAAGGGTTTTTTTTTTTTTTGCACATTCATCCTTTCACTAAGGACTCCTGTGGCATTGTTCATGGCTAAGTTTTAAGTTTACCCTAGGAGAATGTTGGTATTATTTGGGACGAGTCCAGGAGTGAGTTTTATAGATCTGGACAGTGCATGCGCCACAGCCCTTCCCCACTGGCTGAGAGCATGTGGGTTTTCACTTCCTACCAGTGAAAATGGTATGAGGAGTCTCCCCAAAACAGGCAGGGCTATAGTTAGACCATATAGACCTTTGGACAAATGAGAAAGGAGTAACTCCTCTGGGCCAACACAGTCCTGAGCATGGCTTGGCATGCCAACAATATCTTTGTGCTGGTGAGAAAAAGGCAGCCCAGCTTTGTACCAGGACACATGGGTTGGCAAAAGCAAAGCCAGCCTGGATTTCAGCTCCACTTGCACTCTTTGGCAGCTGCCCTTGTGCAGTATACAATCTACACAACCACATGGAGCAGCCTTTTATAGTGTACTTGTGTTTTCTAAATAAGGTGGTCCACATAAACTATCTGAACCTCCTAAAGCGGGCATAAATCTTAAGAGCATTAGCTAAGGAACTGGCCCAGGACAAAATAAATCGGTTGGAATAAGTACATATGAAAGATACATTATGGGGCACCTGGGTGGCTCAGTGGGTTAAAGCCTCTACCTTCAGCTCAGGTCATGATCTCAGGGTCCTGGGATAGAGCCCTGAATTGGGCTGCCTGCTCAGCAGGGAGCCTACTTCTCCTTCTCTACCTGCCTCTCTGCCTACTTGTAATCTCTCTCTCTCTCTCTGTGTCAAATAAATAAATAACATGTTAAAAAGAAAAAAAAAGGAAAGAAAGATACATTATGAACACTTACCTGATCTTCTAGCTTTTTCTGCAAACGCTGGACCCTGTAAGTGAGCTGAATGTTGAGCACGAATCGGCGGATACTCTGGAATCTGCGTCTGGCCAGCCACGCCCGTGCATATTTCTGAAGGATCACAGCCTTGTGTTCCTCCAGCATCTTTAAAACAAAATTTTATGAAATGCAGATTGGCTCTCCACTGTCTCTCTCATCAACTCCTCCGACATTGAGAGACGCAACTATAAAAATAGTCTCACAGTGTAAAACACAAATTTCTTGTAATCAACCCACAGAGTCCTATTATACCTAGACCTTTGAAATGATGATCAAGCCAACCTGTAGCGGACATGTACGAACAGACACTCAGATACCAGGACTCCATGCTTTCTACAAAGGTCTTCATGCAGAAAAAGCCCACCTCACTATAACTAAAAAAACATGGGGTCTCAGCCATACCTTTCGGTACCTCCTCCTTGCCAGGAGTCCTCGGGTGTAGGCCTGGATGGTGATGGCAGCCACGCGGATCAGCTGGTACAAACTGCGGACGAGATACCCACGACAGTACTTCTGAATGATGATGGCGGCCCATGCTTCTTTCAAGGCTGTTGCCGTAACAGCTTTCCTTGGTTAAAAAGAATGCTGAGTGAACCTGTTATCCACAGAGCACTGGTTTCCATGGCACAGTGATGAGCTGGTGTAGCATTTTTTTTTTCTTCCCACTGAGGAACAGTCAAATGTTTTGCAAATCTACCCACTAAACTCTAGAACTCATTGACTCTAATGCCCACTGGAAGTCAGGCTCATCACTTCTCCTTTCACCCTGATGTGAATGTGAACCTGCTCTGGGCCAGGGGAACAATGTGGCAACTTCTTCCTATTCAGGCTGATCAACTCACCGTCACCCATGTATGTGAAAACAGAACTAGGCTTTGGCGGTGCACCTGCTCATTCAGCCTCGTGGGAAACCATGCTAGAGGCTCTAGATCAAGGCTTGGCAAACTACAGCCTGGGGATCATTTCTGCAGCCTTCCACCTGTTACTGTCCAGTGTTATGGGGATGCCGCCACACCTATCATCTGTATATTATCCATGGCTAATGACAGCAAAGTTGAGGAGTTGTGAGAAACTACATGGCCCCCAAAGCCCAAATATTCGGTTCTTACAGAAAAAGCTTGTCAACTCCTGTCTAAAGGACCAGAGGAGCAATCGAACTACTGGGTATTTACCCTAAAGATACAAATGTAGTGATCCACAGGGGCACGTGCACCTGAATGTTTATAGCAGCAATGTCCACAATAGCCAAACCATGGAAAGAACCTAGATGTCCATCAACAGATGAATGGATAAAGAAGATGTGGTATATATATACGATGGAATACTATGCAGCCATCAAAAAAACGAAAGCTTGCCATTTGCGATGACATGAATGGAACTAGAGGGTATTACGCTAAGTGAAATAAGTCAATCAGAGAAAGACAATTATCATATGATCTCTCTGATATGAGGAATTTGAGAGGCAGGACGGGGAGTCATGGGGATAAGTAGGGAAAAAATGAAACAAGATGGGATCGGGAAGGAGACAAACCATAAGAGACTCTTAATCTCACAAAACAAACTGAGGGTTACTGGGGGGTGGGAGGGTAGGGATAGGGTGCACAGGTTATGGACATTGGGGAGGGTTTATGCTTTGGTGAGTGCTGTGAAAGGTGTAAGCCTGATGATTCACAGACCTGTACCCCTGAGGCAAATAATAGTAATAATAATAATAATAATAAAGGACTGGAGGTAAAGACAAAGATCTTATCTTCAGAGTTTATAATCCCACATAGCAGACAGACTTATAAATGGCCAAGTGGGATCAGAGGAGAAATAAAGTAACTACTAAAAGATCTGTAAGAGAGATCTTACGGACTATCATTCTGCTTGTGAGCCAGCCATTGACAGAGAATTAGGATTTCTGGAGACAGTGAAGGTTGGAAAAGGCATTTCAGGCTAAGGACCAGGGAACATAGGGAGGCCTAAGCCATGCCTAACTATTCAGAAAAAGAGAATTTGTCTGGAACTGCCAGAATATAAGATAGACGAAAAAATTAGTGAGGTTAGAAAAAGAGACCATTTATTATGTAAAAATATAGTTATTGAATACCCATCCCGGCTCTCCCAGAGCTTCTACTCTCGTGGCTGCATCTAGGCCATGGGAGGCCTTGAATGCCATGTCAAAGACTGAGTGTAGGAAACAGGGGTCACTGGAGGCATTAAGGGCAAGAGGAGGGCAGTGGCCCCCACAGGCCCTGCTCCAGGAAGACAGGCAGCAGGGGGAGGCAAGCGGTGGCGGTGGCCTCATGCAGGACAGGGGCATGGGAACAGAACGAGGGGACAGATACAAGAGGAAGCAGGGGTAGAACTGTCAGGCCATGGTGATTCCCAAACAGAAAGGGAGGTGGGGAAAAAGATAACTGTGGCTTTTCCTGCCCTGAAGACGGCTGCTGTTGCCCGACCCAGGGGGATGGGAGGGCAAGCCTGGCTGTGTATATGTGCAAGACAGCCACCTGGGGTCGGGTGGCAAAGCCCAGTTTGGAGCTTCCAGAGATGAAGGCTGGGGCATGCCGGTCCCGTCTAGAAACCCTGATGCTGCTGGAGGTCAGGCCTCCAGCTCAGTCAGAGGTCAGGTCCCGTGACACAGCCTGACCCTAAAATAGCTGCCTTCTGAGCTCTCCACACAGCACGCAGAGGTCGGAGGCAGCGCCCACGCACACTAGCACACGCTGCTGTCTGGGAAAGACACCCTCTCACTGGCCAGCCCAGCGCAGCCTCTGGGGAGCACTCGGTGAGGGGTAAGATCGGTGGAACTGCCCCCCACTCAGCCCTCCCCCTGGGGGNCCCTGCTCCAGGAAGACAGGCAGCAGGGGGAGGCAAGCGGTGGCGGTGGCCTCATGTAGGACAGGGGCATGGGAACAGAACGAGGGGACAGAGGAAGCAGGGGTAGAACTGTGAGGCCATGGTGATTCCCAAACAGAAAGGGAGGTGGGGAAAAAGATAACTGTGGCTTTTCCTGCCCTGAAGACGGCTGCTGTTGCCCGACCCAGGGGGATGGGAGGGCAAGCCTGGCTGTGTATATGTGCAAGACAGCCACCTGGGGTCGGGTGGCAAAGCCCAGTTTGGAGCTTCCAGAGATGAAGGCTGGGGCATGCCGGTCCCGTCTAGAAACCCTGATGCTGCTGGAGGTCAGGCCTCCAGCTCAGTCAGAGGTCAGGTCCCGTGACACAGCCTGACCCTAAAATAGCTGCCTTCTGAGCTCTCCGCACAGCACGCAGAGGTCGGAGGCAGCGCCCACGCACACTAGCACACGCTGCTGTCTGGGAAAGACACCCTCTCACTGGCCAGCCCGGCGCGGCCTCTGGGGAGCACTCGGTGAGGGGTAAGATCGGTGGAACTGCCCCCCACTCAGCCCTCCCCCTGGGGGCGCTCTGTGTTTGCTAGCAGAGATTGCCACGGATCCCCTTGGGTACAGTCGGCCCTCCACTACCTGCAGGTAGGTTCGTCAGTGGCTACTCATGGAATTTAGGTAGGGGCTGCACCAGGACCCTGATTGCCTTTGGCATTTTCACTTCCACAGGCAAGAGGCCCAGTCCCTCTACCTGGTCTGACTTCAAAACCCTGATCGGAGCTTCAGGGTCCTTGGGGTCACCTCTGCCGTGGGAATGGTAGACAGAGTCAGCATGACCTATCCTGGGTCATCTCCAGGCTCATGGCCCACAGTCAGGAGAGCCACACGAGTCCCCCCTCCCCTGCCCCTGCCCCAACGCCTGGCTACCTCGGCTCCAGCATACCTCACAGTCTGCTGACCCCGGAAGTACTGCTGGATGGTCAGCGCAGCTTGTCTTTCTCGGAGGAACTTTTTTCTCTGGAGCCAGCCACGGATGTGCTTTTGTATCACAACACAACTCTGCCTGAGCTTATCCAATCGGAGTTTCTCTAAATAGGCCACTTGTCCTGCTCTGAAGAAAATTTTGGTTTTACCAAACTGGTACTGATTAGAATCCTGGAAGAGAAAAATGACAGAATCAGAAATAAAAATCTTTAAGAGTTTCTAGAATATTTGGAAAAGATGTTTAGACATTCAAAGATGCCAAAACATTGTTATTTTGATGCATCTGCTCCTTGACATAAAGCAGAAAAATTCTGATCATAATCTCAAAATTTATTTTTTGAGATGTCTGTTTAAAGCCACTGGGGGAAGAAATGGACTTGAGGTTCAGGGGTCTGTCTGTGGCGGGAGAGGGTCGTGTGCATGCTCGATGATTCTCAGTTGGGTCGTTGGGAAGTTTCAGCTTTTGCCACCCCCTTCCTGGCCATGGTATCTCTGTCCCCACTGCCTTCCCCTCACAGCTCACTGCGGCAGCAATGACCCAAGTCCACACGGAGTGCCCTGTCTGGGACCCTGCTGGGGTAGAGACATCTCAGTTGACTGTGTGATATAAGCCAGGCTCACTGAAGCTCCCTAGATGGTGGGAGGACACAGTAGGATAGGAGGACTCTGAGGGAGGCCGGGGTTCAAGTCTGAGTCCCTAATGGTGACTCCTACTCTCAAGAGATGATGCCCCCGTGAGTTGTGTCTGCTCTGATCTCAGCACACAAATGCTCAGGGACATTTTCTTCCTTGGCATCCATGACAAAACAGTTCTGAAACAGGCGGGTATGGAAACACATCTGGGAGATGGGCATCTCGGTAAGAGCCTGTCACTCCAGGAGTTGAGCAAGACTGACCTGGATGAGCCTGTGTAAAACCACTTTGCACACCTCCTTTTTATCGCAGAACGAAAGCTCCTGTTTGGTCATGAGCACACCGTAGCGACTGTAGAATTCGATGTATGTCCACCTGCAAAGTCAAAGGGGATCTAAGGAGGCGTGGCAGCGAGGAGGCGTGGCATATCTGGGGCATATCCGCTGCTGACGGGGTGGGGGGGTGGAGTCAGTTCTGGGATGACGCCACTGACCTTTGACCTCAGCCTGAGCACACCTGCGCGCTCCTCATACCGTATTTCCATATTTGCGCTGAACGCTCTACCCCGCCAATTGTTCTCTCCTCCCCCGGGAGCAGTGGGCGCTGTTTACCAGCCGTAGAAACGGGTGCTGGGGTGGCAGTGGCCCCTGTCCCAAACGCCGCCTCTCAGGGGCCCTCCTCTTGCCTTTCCAAAGCACCAAGAAAAATCTTGGGGGCATCTTCTGCAAGTATCTGACAAAAACGCCTGGCAGCCGATCCCTTGGGTCTCAGCAGACCTGAACTTGGGCATTTCCCCCCCAGAACGTGGCGTGACAACGAACCTGGAAGGGTAGCTCTGCGCACTGATGCGAATGGTCTCTAAAACGCCGCAGGCCCGCAGCTGCTGAACGATCCTTCCGGAGTCGAACCTGAGGGAAGCCGCGAGTTAGGAGATGGGGTGAGCCGTGGTGACGGGCAAACGTGCCCGCCTGGCCCGCGCGCCCGGGGGAGCTGGGTCGGCCTCCGCCCTCCCCCCGCCGGCACCCAGCGGCCACCCCACGGACCCCGGAAAACAGCCGCCGCGCCCGACTTCCGGAAGCTGAGCGGGGCTGCGGAGAAAGCCGCGGCCGATTCTGGATTCTGACAGGGAAACGGGGGGAAGGCTTGGCGGGGAGAGGGCCTTTGGGTGAGCTTCGCAGGGCAACGAAGAGGAACCGCTCGGGCCGCCTCCTCCAGGTGCCCTCGTGGCGCCAGAACTCCCGGGACGGGACTCGGGCCGGCTGAGTCCGGGCAGCTGGCAGCCCACAGACACGCGGGCCACCGCCACGGCCGGCCACGCCCTCGGACCCCGCTCAGCTCGGGCAGCTCAGAGGGCCTCCGCAACGTCCACTCCTGAGCCCGGGGCTTCCCCGCGACTCCAGAGAGCAAGGCCCACGTCTCACGCCCCCGTTTGAGAGTGAAGCCTCTCTTCTCTGCCGCCTTTCTTTCAAAAAATGAATTTTCTTTTGTACTGAGGCATGACTGACAAAGCAGCACCACAGTAGCTCTGAGGTGTGCAACACAGTGACTTGATATTTGTATATACTGTGAAACGGCCACACTCGCCTCTCCTACTGTCACAACAGTTTCTTTCCCCTGAGGAGGGCTTTTAAGACCTACTCTCTTAGCAACTTTCAAACACACCATATAGTATTATTAACTATAGTCACCATGGGGTACACAAATTCTTCTTATAATGAAGGAAACGCTCTGGCTTTCCAAGTTGCATGAACTTGAGTTGTAGACTATTCTTTCAAAGCTGACCCCTTTGCTTCAACCTGGAGACAAGCCTCCTTAGAGCAGCTGTGCTGGCTAACAGTATAAGTGAAGGACGGAATTGTTCTGAATTATTAAAAAGTCTAGAAACAGTAAAGTTCAAGATAATTATAAGCAAATTTTCCAATGTTGTGACAGAAATGGCCTCCTCTGTGTTTTCACTCTGCTGCATAGAAACACTTACTCGAAGGGTAATTTCTCATCGTTTGGCTTGATGCATCGGACATAGTGGGGTGTGGTTGCATTGAGGGTTTCCATGAGCAAATACAGAGAGCTGCGGAACTAGGAAAAAAGGTCAGAGAGTAAATGTCATGCTGAAATTTGATGCTTAGATCAAGGCCAAAAAAAAAAAAAAAAAAAAAAGGCCTACTCTTTGTAAGTTAAGAAGGAGAAAAGTTAACTTCATGCATTAACAACTATTATGAAAGCTTCCAAACCATGACTGTGATTATTGGCATGTCTTATATTCTGGACAGAATGAGGGTCTATCCAATTCTCCCAAATAGCAGGGAACTCAGTAAATTATGTTACTGTGTGAACCCATGGTTTGCTCAGGTGTGTGGAGCCTTGGAGGCTGAGGTGTGATGATGACGACCTGTGGCC
Organism: Ailurus styani; assembly: GCA_002007465.1. Classification (NCBI taxonomy): domain Eukaryota; kingdom Metazoa; phylum Chordata; class Mammalia; order Carnivora; family Ailuridae; genus Ailurus; species Ailurus styani. The sequence continues at coordinate 1,694,565 of LNAC01000084.1, read as the reverse complement.
TTTCTTTGCACTTACGTGTATAGTAGATGTGAAGCAGCTCAGTGCCCATGTCCAGGCCTGGAATGTGGGCCCTCCCATTGCCTGGCTCCCTGTGGGGCCTGGCCCCCTCGCCCTCAGTTACTTTCTGGATACCTTGCTCCCCACTGTGGTCCGGAACTGCTTGTTGTTTGGCTTGATGACTGGTTTTGCAGATTTAACTGTGATCGCTGAACTGAAAGGGGAAGGAGGAACCGGATTTTCTTGAAAAAAGTTGGCACAGAGATGAAACTGGAAGGAACAGAGAGGATTTCAATGTCCAAAGATGTCCACTCTCAGTCATCAGCTGATACAAACCACATAAATGGTCGCAACAGGCCCATGTAAAGTGAAGTTAGCTGTCTCTAATGTCTATACTCAGATCTGAATCCCACAAGAGGGCTGTCCTCCCTCGGGATGATACATGGCTTCTTTCTAGGAATGTGAGCAGAGAGAAATCTGTGCGAATGTCTATGTGGGTACGTGGGTCTGTGTGCTGTTTCCACACCTGGAATCTCCTCCCTCCTTCCTCGTGTTTTCATCCCTGCACATCTAAACTCTATCCATTGTTTGAGGTTCTGTGAAAATATTTTCTAGCTCCACCCTCTCTACTCGCTTAGAATAAGGTTTAAAAAACAAAGGTAAAAAACAATTATGCCCTAACTGAAATTAATTCCATTTTCTTCTAAATAAGATAATCTTCTTCTAAGATACTCATTACTTTCCACCATACAACGATTAGTTCTTTAAGTGTCTTATCTTCTTAGAGTGAAACTCATTTTTTTTCCCTTTTAAATCAGACATTGACAATCTCCTTTGCAGGAGAATCCTTGCCAAACAAATCCTTGTACTCCCCCACTGTGAAACCAGTGGGTCTGAACGCTCCATACCTCTGAGAACTTTTGTGCTGGGCAAAGACACCCATCTGCACTTTCATGTGACCCACATGCATCTTCTAGAATGGACCCTGGGGTACACTTGGGGGCGAGTAAGCAATTGGTGAATTAAATCAACTAATTTTGTACACAAGATGCAGGCCATTTCCACACTGAATTCTCTGACATAAATCACTTTTAATAACTGAGGTTGTCATGCCTGCGACTTATTTATGACTGTTTGGGGAAGTGCTCATGCTCATTTGAGAAACTGTCAAAACACCTGAATAACAACAAAGGATTGGGGATCTTTTAAAAGAGGAAAAATAAATATGATCTAACCAAATGTTCACACAATGAAGTTTCATGTATGGCATATTATTATTCTCAAATGTTAAAAAGGAAATGTTTGAAGAGGAAAAGAAAAATCCGGAAGTCATTCCTTTGGTGACAGTATTCCTCATACAGAACTGTGGATTCAAAGAGCTTGCACATCGCAGCCAGCACCCTTTTCCCCAGGTCACCCTCTTTCTGTCTTGCCCTGGTTTCCTTTGGGCCATTGCTACTTATGTGGTTAGGGTATCACTCCATAAGGGCAGGAACCCTGGCTGCCTTGTTCACTGCTGTATCTGGAATCTGGGACCAGTGCCTGGCACATGGTAGATGCTATAGAGACATTTGTGAATGAAGGAATCAAACGTAAACTGTGGTCCTTTGACCAGTTATATATTAGCTATCCTTCTTCTCTGGTGTCCATCCACGCATTTGATTTCTGATTTTGTCTCTGGTGGATATTTATTTGGATGCTTTCAGAAGCTTGATACATATTTTAGTCCCAATTCCAAAACAGTGATTTTTTTCTATGTCTGAGCTACAGTTTGCCACTGCAAGACAGTACACACCCCCACATACTTCTTACTCTTTCCTGATACACATCTAGGTCCATGTCAAGTTATAGAACAACATTAATTATCCTCTTAGAAACTTACAAACCTTGCTCGCTCTCATGATTTCAACCAGCATGTCATAGACGGTATCTCTGTTCTTCTCAAGGAAACCTTCACATTTATATTCTACCTATGCAGAGAAAAGATTTAATTATTTCCAAAGAAACAAAAGCAGACAGTATCTAATTACCATGGAGTCTTTCTTTTTCTTTTTTTTTAACAATGATTAATGAAGGGGCTAAAAAGGCAATCCTCTAAAAGGAGATTCAGTTCCTGTTTATTACAGAAAACCATTCATATAAAACTTTGGGAGCTGGGAATATGCCATCTGATGGAAAGAACCAGGCTCTCCCACTGCCTGGATTTCTCACTAGTTACTGATCACGCTGTCAGTTTCTTCTAGCCACAGGTGACCAGTCATTCCCTGCAATGTGTGCCGTTAATACACACAGTTCTATGAAGAACTGGCTTGGGGTTTGCTCTGCCTTTGAAGCCATCAGGAGGAGGAAACTATCTCAGTGTTGTCCTTTGGGTTCACACAGAAATATTTTCCTAAAGCAGCATTACTATGGTAGAAAGGAAAGAAAAACTGACCATTTGACCGCAAAGCAAAGCCCTCAGAGTCAGGTTAGATTGGATAACTGTCTGCACTGCTTCAGTCTGGCTTAGAGAAACAACATGCAGCCCTTTCTGATCCATAAGGCTTCTGGAATCCCTCAGACAACATATCCAGGGTGGTTGCTAAAACATTCAAACCGAAATAGTTTATGCCTCTTAGTTACAGTTTATTATATGATACATATTTTTCATAAATTAGAAAAATATGTTTAAAGTACAATTTTAATAACTGTACAGAAAGAGGCTTTTGGGGATGCTAGAATCTGGGGGGCAGAGAGGGTGATCACAGACCCCTGAGCAAGTACTCTGCTTTGTCCCCCGAAGTGAGGCAGTGTCCTTGCTGGGCAGAGTTTGGGTTAAGAACCAGGAATACTGGCTCTGTGCAAACACTCTGCTGTGAATGAAGACCTTGGGTTGTTGCATAAATTCTTCCAGGATGGTGGTGTGAGTCATTGGCTTAAACGGACAAAGGTTTAACCTTGTAATAAGACCCTCTGTGGGGACAGTGTCACAGGTGCCTCTGTTGGGAGCTCTGGAGACCGTGGGAAGATGCGCTGAATTACTACATCTAAGCACAGCCATCTCACTTTCAAAATGATTGTATTTCCCTGGCTAATTAAACAGGGAACCTAAGCTAACCCCACAGTGTATGTGGTTTCTTCCCACCAACCTGCAATCCACTCCAAATGCTGCTTTTAAGAGGGACTTCTTGGAAGTGCCAGGGGTGAGAGAATTAAATGTGAAGAAACCAAGTACGATGAAGAAGGTCTCAAAGTAAATCCCATATGTCTGATATCTTTTGGCCCCCTCCCCCCCCATGGGATCCCAGCTGTGAAAATGCAAAAGACAACCACTAGAAAATATAACCCGAGATATTCATTCATTTCATATGCATTCCTTCAGGAATCAAGAATGCTAGCAGGTGTTTACAGTGCTCCTCTAGCCCACAAAATCATTCCAACTTTACAGCACGTTGTCCCCTGCCCTGCCCCCTCAGTCACAATGAGCACATTCTGACCCCAGTGCAAGCACTGGTCCCATGATCCCCAGGTCCTGGCCAGGCCCCAGGAGAAACACCCAACTGGCAAATGTTCAGAAGGTGGGAGTTTCCTTAGGGAAGGAAAACAAGATGAGAACATATGTTTACGGCAAGTGGTTATGGTGATTTTTCTTTTTTTTTCTTATATCCTAAGCTTTCTGTAATGTAGTCCTTAAATAACCTTTTCTTTTTATTAAAGTAATATGTCTCATAAAAAACAGATCTATAAAGAAGAAACTAAAGATCATCTAGAAAACGCAACATCTTGAGCCAGTCTATGTTACCAGTGTAATAAACATAGTACTACTTAATAAAAGAAAATCTCAAAAAAAAGGTCCAGCTTTCATTATTGAAAACAATTATGCTGTCTCGATTATAACAATTTCATAGAGGAAATAAACTGATAAGAGACTAAAGAGTTCCCAAGAAATCCAAAATCAGAAATGAGGCCCACTAGCCACACATTTATCCTTAAAGCATTATAGCTGAAACTTGCATTTTGCGACAGAAACAAATTAAAAATTGTTAAACACACGCGCATGTCTCCTTCATAGCAGAAATGCACCAAGTGTGACTTGAATCCGGCCGGAGAAGCCCCCGGCCTGCCCTTGCAATCCTGGAAATCTCTGTGGCTCCAATGCAGACGGCATTGCCCCAGACTCTCACCGTACCTTGTCAGCAAAGTGCTGGACGATGAAGGATGTATTTGACATTCTGGGTTTCTCAAACAAAGAGTTCTTGTTAATAAAGTTATTATACAGCTTTTGAAGCCAGTTTTCATCAGTTCCATGTGGTAACTGCAAGAGAAAAGCAAACTAAAGAGTAAGTCGGAAAACTGGAGCCGAGAGATTAGCAGGGGCACGGAAAAGTACTAATTCTGACAACCCAGGGGAGCGGCCGTCTCCGAGGGAGCTGTTTACGTCGGGGGCTCCCCTTTATTAATAGGCTCCAGGCACGCATCTGTCCTCGATCCTAACAACCTTTGCAGTGCCATTTAATCGGACCTACCAATGCCCTGAAGAAAAACAAAATGTTACAAACTAGAGGGAAATGGACATAGAATAAAACTCAAGAATGAAGAAATTTATTTTTGCACAATTGGCAGTATTCCTATTATTTCTTCCCAAAGAAGTCTAAAGGTTCAGGAAAAAAAAATAGCATAGATTTCATTACATGAATGTGACTTTTATTCTCGCTTGAATGGGGAAAGACTGGCACCTAAATGTAATCCTCCCCACTTCATCCCTACCTCAGAAAAAGAGCTTTTCTTTCGTGTTACAGCCTGGTTAATAACTACTTCCTCAAACAAAACTAGTTCCAAAACTCGTTCTTGATACTGATGGTATGGAAGCGATCACTGATATTTGGCCCAAACTCAGCAAATTTAATCCCCCATTGTGTCCAAATGACTCCTGTAGGCTTCTTTGTTGTGTTTTTGGTTTTGTTTTGTTTTTTAAGATTTTATTTATTTATTTGACAGAGAGAGACATAGCAAGAGAGGGAAGAGCAGCAGGGAGAGTGAGAGAGGGAGAAGCAGGCTTTCCAGCAGAGCAGGGAGCCCGATGCGGGGCCCGATCCCAGGACGCTGGGATCATGACCTGAGCCTAAGGCAGAGGCTTAAGGACTGAGCCACCCAGGTGCCCCTGTAGGCTTCTTTGTGACCCAGGTCGCCTAGCGAATGTCTGGGTAGAGTAGGTACAAATATTTCCTAGAGGCTGCCTTGGCCTGGGCACCCTGTTCTCACTAGATCAATCCAGAATGCTTAGCCCTGCTGCCAGCCCTCTAATCTTGGATGACTGCAGGGGCTGCTACCCAGGTGGTACCAGACAGGGGAGTCTGTGAGAAAAAGCATGGAATTGAGAATTCCAGGTAGAAAAGGCCAGTTAATCTTCAAGATTATGGTATACGTTTTTTTGAAATAAATCTCTGGAAAGGAAAACAAATCTATGTCTAAACATCATAATACAACTTTTTAAAAAATAGTTATTAATTCATTTTATTTTAAGCCACTAGGTTTTGGATTTATTTATTTATTTATTTATTTTTAATTTAAATTTTAGTTGGTGAACATGCAGTGCAATATTGGTTTCTGGAGTAGAATTCAGTGATTCATCACTTACATACAACACCCCGCAATACAATCTTTAAGCCAAAAAACGAGTACTGTACTGGGGGTGATTTGTCCCTGTGGCCCCACGAGAGCCACTGCTACATTGGCTCACCTAAAGGTGCCCTTCCTACAGGGAAATAACAACAGGAGAACTTCTCTTGAATTGTATGATGTTGATTTTTCAGCTACACCTCCTAATGGATGACTCACAAGAATGAGGAAATAAAAGAAAACTCAATTCTTGTTAGTCATTAACAAGTGGTGTGAGGTCACCTGCTATTTTCACATCCATTCTAAATATGCCTAGGACAGCCTCAAAGGGCTCTTCCTTGCTGGACATGACCTGAGAGGTTGGGCATGGTACCCTACAGTGGGCTACACATGATGAGGGCAGAAGGTTCAGCTGGCCCTGTGGGGTTTCTGCCATGGACTGCTGTCCTAGCATTAACGTCCAACCAATTGGGTAATACGCCAGGAATTTACATGTACACCCCCGCCAAAAAAACAGTTTGCAACATTATTATCTGTTACTACACAGAAGTTTAACAAAAAAATTTTTTTTAAGTTACCAAGCATTCTTCATCCAGTAACTCCAAAATACCCATTTTTGCTTCAATCAGGTCAATAACTGGTTGGTTGTCATAAAAATCTATCAGAGTCCAAGGGATATCTTCCTTCATATATTCTTCTTGTTCAAGTTTAAAGACATGCTGGAAATCCAGACGTTAATAGAGAAAATAAAACATTAATAGAGAAAATAGAACATTAAAGTGTGCTTTCAAAGTCCAGGACATAAGCACTTGGACTACACAGAGACCTGAGTGGTTTGCAATGTTTAGGGAAGACCTTGAGGCAACCGTCCTTATCCATGACAGATGCTGCAGAGTTCCTAATGTGACCCTCCCACCCAGTCTGAGTGGGACCCCATGTCCTGGGGACCACCCATGGTGGTCCTGCTCACAGCACAGCCGCCAGTCAAGACAGGTGCAGCCTCTCTGGCTGGGCGGGAGCCAGCCTGCCCGAGATTGCTGGCCGTGGGGCCGGTGTGAGAAGTCAACAACACGGAGAGCTCCATTCACTACTTGTTCAGACCATAAGGGTACCAGGGAGGCTTTCTGGAGGACTGGCCCGGGCTCATCCTGGCTGTAGGTGGGGGGAAGGGAGGGGCAGTGAGGAGAAAGCCTCCCACAGAAGAATCCCTGTGCCAGCACGGATGCCCAATAGGAGGTTGAGAAACATGGCTCTCTCAGAGTCCAGAGAGCACAGTAGTGATGGGGCCGAGGGGTATGCAAAGGATGGCGGGGTGACTTCAGATGAGTGATGCAGCCTATCTACCGGGAATAAACTTTACTTGTGGTTATTAAACGCTAAACTTCCAGAGAATCCCTGAGAATGCTAACAAAACATACATTTGCAATGGGATGAAATTTAATGTTATACATGGGTTAATTCCAAAGTGAGGAAAAGGAAAGAAAAGAAACATTTACTGAGTATGATTCAGTGTTAAGTCTACTCCTCACAACAAGATCAGGCAGGCAGATAGCAGTGACTCATTTTTCCCAATGAGGAAACTGAGGCTCTGAGCCTAAGGGCCCAGAGGAAGAAGGTGGGAGAGCAAAGATTCAACCCCAGTTCACTTTGAGCAAAAGTTCACGCTCTCCAAGATGTCACACTATTTTTTTCTTCAGGAGTTGTTTGGGAGAAGCTGAATTTCAAAAGACAAGCAAGAATTTGCCAGGTGAAGAAGGGATGGGGAAAGGACAGGGTCAGATGTGTTATGGCACAGAGGCTTGCAAGACCGTGGGGCCTTCAGGAAACTCAATCATTTGGTCCGGCTGCACAGAGGGTCTGTGACCAAGCCAAGCAGCCAGCCAGGGGGGCTCCAATAGGAGGAAATAGGCTGGGAAAGTGTGATTTCAAAATATGTCCACAAGGTGGTGCTGTGAGCCGGCATGGGGCTCCTGCCCTACGCCGGGATCGAAGAAGTCCGCTGACACACAAGGGTGAGAACTAGTTTCAAGAAGGCAGAAAAGACACCTACCAGGTTAAACTGCTGTTGCAGCTTCTCATTAGCGTAATTGATGCAAAACTGTTCAAAGCTGTTCACATCAAAGGTTTCAAAACTGAAATATGGTTTAAACAAGTTAAAACATACTTGCAGGAAATACACATTTGTTTTTAGATAGGTCCTTTTTGGACAAACTTCACAGTTTAAAAGTTTGCTGCTTCCAGCAAGTTTTAAATATGCCCCCAAAGCTTCTGGTTTTACTATCCTGGCAGTTGATAAATCATTTCCAGGCTGCAGGGGAAGGAATCTGGTGTGTACAAAACACTTGCCCTGTGGCAGTCTGGTCACGATGGGCTGTATCATTTGCTTCACACAACAGCCCCCAGACTCCATTACCCTTTTTGTGGGTGAGGAAATGAGGCTCTGAGAGGTTAAGAAGCGTGCCTGAGGTCACACAGCCCGCGTCAGACTCAGCTGTGAGCCTGCCTGCCTGTGACAGCTCTGCTTTCGGGGAAAGGCAAGGCTGTTGTCCTGTCGTCCCACTCTACTGAAGGCACAGTTCTGCCTCCCCAAGGCCTGGTTTCGGAGTTCTTGGAGGACAAGGGCAAGCTTGTTTAAGAGCCCGCCGCCCAGCACACCCCACCAGGTCTATTTTCAGACTTGGAACACTTGCCTCTGGAGTCGCAAAGTCAAGACCGGGAGGAGGTGGGCGGGGCCAGAAACAGGAAGTGGGCTGGAGACCACACAGCAGGGAACTAGACTGCAGGGAGCTGTTCGGCCCACGACTCAACTCAGCAGCCTGGGACTGTGATCGGCACACTGGTCTGAATGGGGGACCGCCTGATTCACAAGAGGAGCTGGAAATCGGGACTCGTGCGTGAATCCTCTCACTGTGAAAGATATGGTGTGGGCTGAACAGAACACGCACAGCCTTCTGCCCCCCAGCCAGGCGACCACTCCTGCCAGGAGGAAGCTGAGCACCACGGGTCTTGGGGTGGATGTTCACGACCTCACTTAACCCTAACATCGCCCTAGGTGCAGGAACGGCAGGACCCGCTCCCCCTCACACCTGAGGGCCAGAGGCCAGCAGCACCAAGTGGTGCCAGATACGCCATTTGACCCCAGCTCTCAGTTAATCCTCTAATTCTGAGTGGTTCCTGCCAGCTCCTGCCACAGGTTCCCTGCGAGTGGCACTTGACTGAGCCAGGTTGTCTCAGGTTAGAATTCCAGGGCAGGGTAAGGGCGGGCCTGGATCAGGCTCTAGACAGCTCCAGGGTGACTCCAGGCAGGAGCAGAGCCACACAGCTTGGGCCAGGGGAGAGTCCCAAGGGCCTCATTGTGCCCCACAGCTTACAGCCGGGGCCAAAGGTGAGGCTTTTTAGCGTGGGAGTGGAATATGAAATACCAATGATTAGCCTCTTGTCCTTTTACACACTCCCTCTCCGAAAAATGGGCCCTCAGATCTGAAGTTCAAAACCCATGGAAAGACCTCAATCTATGACCTGAAATGCCAGAAGCACAAGAGCTATGAGAGCCCTCCATATGTGAGTGATGCTTATGGTTCTGAAGTTGCCATTTGATCTTCCTAATGACCCCTCGAGGGAGGCCCCAGCTTACAGAGACAGAGACCGAGGCTTGGAGAGGTCTTGTGAACTTTCTCAGAGCCACACAACCAGAGCTGTCGTGCTCCCTCCCAGGGTCCTGAGCCCTGGCTCCGGGGCCTGCCCACTCTGGGTCCAGAGCACAGAGACACCCAATGGGCTGGGGAGCTGCAAGTCTGTGTGTTGTTCTGAGCAGAAACCTCAGGGCTCCCAGCTTCGGCTGCCATTGCTTTCGGTGCTGGTCACTTTTCCTTTGAGGCTGCTGTATTTCCAGATCTGACTGAGCTCAGGTCTCTCAAAAGCTGCCTGGTGTGCCTGAGCAAGGGCTGAGCCCCAGGTGCACAGCACGTGGGGACAGGCGGGACAGGGTTTGCCTGGGGCAGCAGCACTGTTATTCAGAGAGAGCTCATTTTTTTAGAGGGGACCCTTAATTCACAGATGGCAGCAAGCATGCTACTTTTATTATCTCTGCAGTGGATTTTAATGTTAAAATTTTAGGTTAAGACATACTTTAACAAGTTCTCGTAGCTTTACAGTTACTGTCTCAGGTTTATTCACTTAACCAAAACCTCAGATTCCTTCTCGAAGGGGTCTGCAGGCTTCGTGTACCCGACTCCTTCCTGCCTGCCATTCCCCTCACTTCCTGCTGCTTGTCCCTCTCTCTGCTGCCCTCCTCTTTCCCCCAGCCCCCGAAAACCTCTGGCCCACCGGTCAGCTTATTTGCTCATTCCCATCACAACAAGCTTCCCAATCTCTAATTACCCACCTGCCTTCTCCCCTAAAATTTAAGTCCCAAGAGGGCAGGGGCCATGCACCTATTCTGTTCCCCAGTCACAGCCCTCGCATGGCTGGCACTTAAACATGTGTTACATGAATGGAATCATCTACCCTTAAAGGACCATTTATTTTTAAGACATTTAAAAACACAGAAAAGAACAGAACGCTATAGCAATCCCATAATTCTACCACAATAAAAGAGGCCATCATTAAACAAGACCGTTTCTTTTTAAAAGTCAACCGAGATTCCTACTGGCTCCTCAAATTCTCTTTCTAGCACAAGACAAGGTAAATCATTTACTAGACTATCCCCGTAATGTATCAGTATATTAGAACTGTTGACATATGCTATTAATTGGGAGTCACATGCATTAAGTCAGGATCTAAATTAAACAAAGCACCTCCCTTGAGGCACTGTCTCGCATTACACAGCTATGGGAAAGCCCATTCTCAGAACCGGGGTAAAAGTTCAACAGCATCGTCACCGCCCATCTGCTCCCTGGGTCCCCCAGCAGGCCGGGGTGGGGGCGTCCAGAGCTGGCGCTCCCCTTTGTCTTGGGAGGAGAGTTTTGGCTGCTGCTCAGGGGGTGTGGGGGGACACTCCCCAAGATACGGGGTGCCGTCTGTGGTGCCCGGGATGGAATGAGCTGCCCAACCCCCGACTGAGAAACCAGGACCAGTCCTCAGAGGGGCGAGGATGGGGCATTTGAGGCCAGTTACCAACAAACAAAAGCCTGAGCACCAATAACTCTCAGAGCCAGCAACCCTCCCCGCTGGCCTACCCTCACTCACTCACACTGAGAGAGTCTACATGCCTCTTAGGCATGCGTTCGCTTTGAATTTAGAAAAGGGGGACCAGGCAACGAGGAAGAAGAGCAACTCCGGTGTGGTGGGAACTTGGCCCCCAGCGGTCTGAGAACAGCTGGAGCAGGGCCAGGGTCGGAGAACGGAAGGGGTTCTGCGGTGTGTGAGGCGGGCGGCTCGGAGGCCTGGCTTTGAGTCTGCTCGGACCCTGGGAGCCTGGGCAAGGTGCAGGACCTCTGGGACTGTCACTGCAGCCCTTCGCAGCGGGAAAGATGTGTCAGGGCTCCAGCCCTCATGGGACCTCCGCGGAGAACCACACGAGGGCTCTCCCACCGCCAGGGCCACTGAGGACCCATTTCGGCCTGCAAGCCTCAGTTGCTTCCGCTCTCCTTGAGAAGCTGGGGAGCAATGCCCGGCGACCAGCCAGCTCCACAGCCAGCAGGCAGTGAGCTCTGGGTGCCCGCCGCTGTTCATTCAGTGTTTGCGTAACACGCTCTAAATAAAACACACCGTAGCCCAGGGGGCTGTACTTAACATCCACACGTTCAGACACAGACACCACCACCCTTCCCATCACGTGAAACACGAAAGAGAAACCAAAACAAAATGATCTAAAAATAATGGGCATTTGACATTTAAATGAGGGAAGACAGGCTCACAGAAGAGAATCTTACCCATAAATGTCCAAAACACCAATAAAAGTGTGCTGCTTGCCTGAAAACTGCAACGCTTGGTTAATTCTCTCCACAATGTAGTCGAACAGGTGAGCGTAGATCTTCTTGGCCAGTGCATCCCTGGCGGTGACCGCCTGGGACCTGGTCATGGGCTTCACCACTGTCTCGGAGGTTGTGACGATTCTGCGACTGCAGAGCCACTGGGCAACTCTGGCCCCCTCCAGGCCCAGGAGCTCACAGAACACCTTCAGGTGCCTGTCGTCCTCCTTCAAAACACAAGCACAAGCCCCATTAGGGCCGTCTGGCCACCGAACCCAGCACCGGGGCCTCCACCCGGGCCTGTGCCGGGGACAAGGATGAGCTGGCATGAGAATGACCGGGCCCAACCAGACAGAGGCAGGCCTGGGAGGACAGCAGGAGGACCACAGTGGCATGGAGCCCACATCAAGGTATGGCTGTGATGAGGCCAGGCAGTGCTGGGCTGTGTCCCACCCGCTGTCATTCTGGCCAAAGAACGTCTGCAGTGAGTAAGGCCACAGAAGCAATCCTCTCCTTCCTGGGCATGCGGACACAGCCTCAAGGCCCCCTCTCTTCCCTTGGCAACATGCCCAGACCACCTGTCCCTACCTGTGTGGTCAGGGTTTGTGTGGGGGTCTAGCCCCGAGGTACCCAGGTGTCATCATCAGAGAACCTGACAACAGGGCTCCCTTAGCAGAATTGGGTTCCCAGCGGACAGGAGGAATGTGTGCAAGGCTTTTCCTGGACACACAAAGTGAATCTTGCTTCTGTCCCAGCTGGCGCATGAGAGCTGCCCCGCTGGTCAGAGACAAGGGAAGGTCTGTTCCTGTGGACATGGACAAGCATGGACAGCATGGACAAGGAGTCCTTGTCACCTGGCAAGGAGAAGTGACCCCTGTGAGTTAGCACTATCATTCCCCTTGGGCAAGGGAATTTCCCCAGCGGGCTAATCTGCAGAGGTCATCACGGCTGATGGGAAAACCACGTGACTATTCTTGAAAAGCATCAGGTTACAGGGGAGCAAACAATCTAGAAAGTTCTCCCGCCTCCTTGCTGTCTACCCACACCCCTTCCAACCAACATCACAATAACACAAAGCTTGTATTCACCTGCCTGACCTCCTCACTGGAGAGCAGACTGGCAGAGCCATGGGCTTTCTTCCTTCTAAGAAGGAACTAAACCATCAGAATCAGAAACGTTCAGCTACAGGTGCTGCTGTAGGCGGAAAGGAGAGGGACAGGAATTCTTAAAAAGATGACTTCCTCCAGATTGGGTCTGCCCAGCATTTCAAGTTTCTCATGCAAATGAATGGTATGTATGTTCCAAAGATAGGACCACTAATTATAGAACTGGTGATTTGCTATGAAGATTAGACATCTTTTTCAGAGACTTTGTCTCCTCAGGTTGAGAGACAAAGGATTTTTAGTCTATGAGTTTTAACTCCTCCTCCAAAATACTACCTTCATAACAAACTTCATGGGACAGAGATCAGTGCAAGGGAATTTGTTGGGAAGATATCACATCTCTAGTCCATGGAGTCTGAGAAGAACAAGGGCAGAAGCCCATTTCTCAGAGGTAAATGAGAAGGCACAGAGGGAGACCCACCACCACATGCACACCAGGCACCCAGAACCTCCCAGTCCCGTGCCAACTGATTACCTGGGTGAGGGCTGGACACTGGGGGGATGGGAGGAGTGCTTAGTGTGACAGCTTGAGGAGACGGAGGAGAATTACCTCCTGGTCCCAGGACAACAGGACTGAAGCCCTGAGCCCAAAACCACATGCTCTATCCACTGTTTGGCTCTCTCTCCCCTAAATGGCAGGTACCAGAAAGCTCAGAAATGATCAGTGTGCCAAATGATTAACTGTTCCCATGAGTTTTTTGGGAGACAGGAAAATAGTTATATTGTTATATTATGTTAATAATATAAATTGTTAATATAAATATTAACAATATAAATTGTTATATTATGAACTGAACATTTCCTTCCAAAATTTATATGTTGAACCCCTAGCCTCCAACGTGATGGTATTTGGAGTGGGGTCTTTGGGAGGTGATTAGCTTCAGATGAGGTCATGAGCGTCCTCATGATGGGATTAATGCCCCTCTAAGAAGAGGACCAGGCCAGAGATCTCTGGATTCCTCTCTCTGCGGTAAAGACCCAGCAAGCAGGGGGCTGTCTGCCAGCCAGGAAGAGAGCCCTCACCAAGAGCTCAACATGCTGCACCCTGATCTTGGACTTCCAGCCTCCAGGACTGTGAGAAGATAAACTTCTGCTTTTGAGGCCACCAGCCTGTGGTATTTCGTTACAGCCTCGGGAGTTGACAAGATAGACACATATATACAATGCTTTAAAGGTCAGGTGACCTTGTAGTTCCTAGAAGCATTTTTTACTGTGTGTTGTGTTCTTCTTTATGTGGATATTCATGAGAAGAACCAAATCCACACCCCTACTAAGGATCACTTCTCATAATTTTGTCAAAGAGACACACACATAGACTTGCTGTGTGTTCGTTAAATTGAGAAATCTGTCACAGAACTGACATGGGAATATATTTCCAGAGGGAAAGTCGGCACTACCAGGGCTTGATGTAGGCAAGTGTCAGGAGGTGGGAGGTGTCCTTTCTGCTCCAGATATCCAGGACACTGAGGGCCCTTCATGACCTCACCCTCTCCCCGCGGCCACACACATTTTCTGTCCTCAGAAACCACCCCTTCCTTTATTCACTCCTCTTTGGACAAACTTTCTTTTTTTTTTTTTTCATGATTTGTCAAATAACAGCTCCTGCCCGAGGGCCTCTGCATTTGCTGTCCCCTCTACCTTGAATGTTCTTTCCCCCAGTACAGGCACAATTCACCTTCTCATCTTGAGGCCTCTGCCCACCACCCCCGTACCTGCAAGGCTTTGTCTGAATGCTCTACAGGAAAGGCACAGCTCTTCTGCACCCCAGACTCTGCTTCCTTCTCCTTGCTCATGGCCGTGACCGGCTGCCAGAGCCTGTTACTGGTGGTCGTGTCTCCTCCCCTCCATTTCCTACCCCCAGACTGTAAGCCCCATGAAGAGCTTCTTGTTGGCTTTGCTCATTGCTCTTTCTCCAAAGCCTGCAACAGGGCTTGGCACGTAGCAGGTACTTAGTAAAAATTTACTGAATTAAAGAAAAACACAGAGAGAATGCATTTTCTCCTCCTCTACTGTTGAAGGGGAAGAAGTTTTAGTCTTTAAAAGCTACCCATGGAAACCCTTGCTTCCTTGCTCCTGACAACTGGTCTCTCTAGCAGGCCCAACAGGCCTGGTGCTAACATGCAGAAGCAGAGTAAATACGAGATGCTCTGCTGGTGACCCTCTGACCACGGGAAGGGGAAACAAAGCAGCATCTTACACTGACTAAGGACCTCTCGTGGCCCACTGCTGTGATCTGCACGTTGCCCAGATGTAGGATGGCTGCGAGGATCTTAAAAACGTCCATCTGAAAATCCTCCTTGAAACCTGCAAAAACAAATGTCCAAATAGGAATACTGCCTTTCTTCCCTGACTTCATCACTAGTGGGATAAGCACCTGAATTCTTTCAAGACACTCTAGCACCATCACTGCCGAGAGCTGGGATGGGAACGTGCAACAGCCCCCAGAGAGTCTCTGGTTTGCCATTCTTCCCAGTTTGACCAGCAAGGACACAAGAATTCGACAGCCCACTAGGTGTCCCCTTTTGCCATTGCGGCTACAAGTGTAAAGTAAAAATTCGTATCCAAATCACCATTTCGTGTTAGGTTCCTGAGCAAATCAGCTCTCATTTATTCTATGTGCTGTGCTTCCTTTATTTTTACTGCGGGTTTTTTTTTCCCCCCTTTTTGGTCACAAGCGCCTTGAATTCTTTTATTTATTTATTTATTTACTTTTAAAGATTCTAGTAATTTATTCTAGAGAAAGAGAGCACAAGCAGGGGGAGCAACAGGCAGAGGGAGGAGAAGCTGGCTCCCCAAGGACCAGGGAGCCTGATGTGGGACTCGATCCCAGGACCCTGGGATCATGACCTGAGCCCAAGGTACAGGCTCCTGCTGAGCACTGAGCCTGACATGGGCCTCAATCCTAGGACCCTGAGACCGTGACCTGAATGGAAATCAAGCGTCAGCTGCTCAACTGACTGAGCCACCAAGGCGCCCCCATAAACTGCTTTAGACATTATCTCTTAATCCTTACCACATCCCTAAGAGCTATGGAGGGCCTCTCCAAAGATGGCCCCCGGTGCACGGACCTTCCCAGTGTTCATGCTCTGTGTAGTTCTCTCACCATGAGTTATGTGTGAGTCTGAGTTTTTGACCATTATCACATGGCGGTAGTGATGCTGCCTTACTTCTGAGGCTGGTTCATAAAAAGTCTTACAGATCCCACCTAAACCTCCTGTAACTGGCTCTGAGAGAAGGGAGCCACAACATGGCACAGTCCATTCACCCTGAGACCGGGGTGCTGGGAGAGACACGCCTGCCCAGCCCCTGGCACTTCTAACCATACCAGTCCATGTGAGAAAGAAGCCTTCGGAGAGGAGGGAGTCCCTACCACCATCACAGAATAGTCCCCAAGTGAGAAGTATCCAGCTGAACCTAGTCGCCCCAGAATCACCAAAGACTATAATGATCCGTCATTTTAGGCCATTAAGATTTGGGGAAACAGCAATAGATAATTGGAACAACTGACTATTTTCATTACTGTCCCAGTAATCAAATGGGGAAACTGATGCCCAGAGAAAATAACTGACCTCTGGAAGGCCACAGACCAATCTTATGACACACAAAAAAAATATTGGAGCAAATACATGACGATAGATAATTTACCACTAAATTATGAGATCTGATGGCCAAGACAGAGGCCATGAGAGGAGAGTTCACTGGGTTAGCATCTTGAAGTAACAGATTTCATAGAAACTAAGCAGGACAGATTCCTTCCTATTCCTAGCATTCTGCCCGCAAAGGGAAGGAGAAGGGAGAGGCCCCAACCCCTTTCCTCCTCACCCACTTCACACAGCACAGTGGGCAGCCAACACCATTCACAGCCACAAGAGGCAGTAGACTGTTTTACTCTACTTCTCCACAAAACTTTGGGGGGCTTTGTAGAAATGTCTAGGCCAGGGGTGCAAGGCCAGACCAGGTAAGGCAAGCCAGGTGCCAGGGGCCGACCCTACGTTTACACCACGCTGAGTGAGCGCCTGAATGCCTCCTTCAAGTTCATGCCCTAGTTGCCTCTCATGCCTCACCCTAGTCCTGGCCCTGCTACTGTGGACATTTGTGAAAATAATCTAATCTGGGGCGCCTGGGTGGCTCAGTGGGTTAAAGCCTCTGCTTTTGGCTCAGGTCATGATCTCAGGGTCCTGGGATCGAGGCCCGCATCGGGCTCTCTGCTTGGCAGGGAGCCTGCTTCCCCCTCTCTCTCTGCCTGCCTCTCTGCCTCTTTGTGATCTCTCTCCCTCTGTGAAATAAATAAATAAAATCTTTTTTAAAAAAAATCTAATTTGTGTGAGACCATGAAAAATACTGCTTCTGCTGACTCTCAAGATTAAGAAAGGTTTCATGGAGAAGGGGATGGTTTTGCTCAAAGGATGACTAGGGCTTGGACAATAGGGAATAGAGACTGAGGGCAGGCAGTCATACTGAGCAAGCACCTGCTATGTACTCAGCCGGGTACCAGGGGCTCTCACATACATTTCCTTACCAGTTATTACGAGAGCCCTGTGGGTAAGGAATATGGCCATTCTATAGATTGGGAAAATGAGTCTCAGAAAGGGCAACCTCCTTAGAGTCCTGCCCATTAGGTTTTAAATCAAGTTTATCTGACCTCAAAGCCTACTCTATTTCTCTTATATCATTTTGGTGTGAGGTGAAATATTATAGAGGCAGGAGGGAGTGTCAGAAGGGTAGAGATGGGAAGGAGGACAGGGCATGTGGAACAAGATCCCACCGGGCCCCGCCAGAGCTAGGCTGCCTGATACCTCCTCATACACAGTATTCCTTCTCAGTAGAGCACGTTATAAAGAGATACAATTATCACTTCAACTACTTTAAGAAAATGTTAATCAGTATCAAAAGTGTTTAGCGCATTATTATAAACTGTTTAAATTGCCCTTCTCCTTAAAGTGGTTTGGAAGGGTGGGGGGCACCTGGGTGGCTCAGTCAGTTAAACACCCTATTCTTGATCTCGGTTCAGGTCTTGACCTCAGGGTCATGAGTTCAAACCCTGCATTGGGCTCGAGACCCAGTGTGGAGCCTACTTAAAAAAACAAAAAAAAGAAAGAAAGAAATGAAAGGAAAAAAAAGCAAATTAGAAGCGGCAGAACCAGGTGGTAATTCTGCTTAGGAAACCAATCAGTTTTCATTCTCAATTATCCAAATGTTCCATTCTCAATTATCCAAAAGAGTAATCTTGCCTATTACTCTGATTCATTTAACCTCAAATTCTTTGCCTTTTACATTTAAATATAGTCACTGAAACCACAACAATGAAAATAACTTGGTGAAACAAATATTTTCTATAAAAAGTAAAAATACTCTATGGTCTCACACTGATCCGAAGCTTTGACTGACAGTTACGTGTTAATGTCTACACTAATATAATACACTCTAGGAAAGTAGATGATAATTTTTATCAACGTCATTTGGTAGACACTTCCCGAACGTGAGCTCCATGTGGGAAAAGCAAGGGGGAGAAAGACCAAGCAAGGCAAGGTTTTGTTTTCTGTGTAAAAATGTGGTAAGAGGGGTGCCAGGGTGGCTCAGCTGGTTAAGCGTCTGATTCTTGATTTCAGCTCAGGTCATGATCTCAGGTCATGAGGGGGAGTCCCATGCTCAGCAGGCAGTCTGCTTAGGATTCTCCTTCTCCCTCTGCTCCTCACCACCCCACCCCCAACATCCCATTTGTGCTCTCTCGAGTTCTCTCTCTCTCTCAAAAAAAAAAGTGAGACTCCTCCATTCCCTTATTGTAAAATGGGGGAAATAGCAATGTCTACCTCATAAAGTGCTTGTAAATTAAGCAAGCTAACACAGGTAATGAAGTGATGGTGCCTGGTAAACTCCATGTAAGTGTCTGCTATTTTATCAGGCCAGGTAGAGTCAACATGACCCTTCCGGTCTGAGGCACCAGTCTTCTCCGAAGTCAGCCCAAAGGAGCTTGAGAGCACCCACAGGGCTGACAGCCCCTGTTGCTCACTGCAAACCAGCGAGCCTGAGGCAAAGGCATTAATATCTAGATCTTTTAAGGGAAAAGCACCAGTCTTGACCACTTGGCCATCAAATATACTCTGGTTGGTTCATCCTACGATTAAAATTTATTAGGAGCCTTAAGAACACACACCTGAGGGGCATCCAGCCTTTCATTTTGGTTTTTTTTGTTTTTTAAAGAGAAAATGGCCACACGTTGCCTAGGGCATTTCCACTTACCCAGCAACGTGAAGGTCTTCCGAGTCTCCACCATGGCTGCTCTGTCATTCACACCCTCGATGACTGTGCTGCCTCCCATTCTTGTGTAGTGAAATTCTTCTGCACTCCCTGCAAGCAAAAGGTTGTTATGTCTGTGACACAGAAATTTGTAACACATGTTTATCAGAAGCAAGACAGGATGCTCACACATAATACACCAGAGTAAGCACTTGACACACATCACTCCGTTTATTCTGTGGAATTCTATGTGACAGATGCAGAAGCCGAGGCCTGGGAAAGGGAAGTGTGTTGCTGGGCGCCTGGGTGGCTCAGTGGGTTAAAGCCTCTGCTTTCGGCTCAGGTCATGATCTCAGGGTCCTGGGATCGAGGCCCGTGTCGGGCTCTCTGCTCGGCAGGGAGCCTGCTTCCTCCTCTCTCTCTGCCTCTCTGCCTACTTGTGATCTCTCTCTCTCTGTGTCAAATAAAGAAATAAAATCTTTAAAAAAAAAAAAAAAAAAAAAAAAAAGGAAGTGTGTTGCTGAAGGCGCCACAGCCGAGGTAGGGCAAGAATCTGAACACGGGCCTGTCTGACCGCAAAGCTCCTTGGTTTTGTTCCCCTATCTAACTATTCCAGACAGTTTTACTGAGGTTTACCGGCCACAGGATAAACTGTACATGGTTAAGATGAAGACTTTGCTGAGTTTTGATATATGTACACCCTAACAAAATCATCACCACAATCAAGAGAAAAACCATACGCATGGCTACTATTTGAACAGTAGGTGAGCCTTCAGAAAGCTCTTCCAAATTCACTATTCACATTCTGCTTGGCAGACAGGCATGGGTGTTATCTTTATAAAAATCTGACGAACCTTAGCTTCTTCACAAGTGCAAGCAATTCCTCCAAGATCGGAGTGTGTGCATTCAACTCTGACACACTGGACAATTCTATCTACCAACACAGCACAAGCAACCAAGAGAAGAGAGCGGCGAAAGCACAGGAATCGAGCTGTTTGCACTACGGGACAAAGAGTTCTGCTGTCCCTGCGGTATGACAGTCAGAACTACAAACAATGATGACCTTGAGTCATCAAGGAAGCTCAAATGATGAGAGACACTCTGTCTCAGAAGACAGGGAAATATGTCACACATATTGGGAAACAACTACCCAAGGAAGTTCAGATAAAGAAAAGTCGAGGGATTTGATAGCACAAAGTCCCAGGGGTCAGGAGATCTTATTCAGGTGGTTCTAGCTAGATGACCATCATCAGCCATGAGTTTTGGGGAAAAAAAAACCCTGGAGCTGAAGGGTCCCCTCTCCTGCAGCCACCCTGCCCCCCAATCTATCTCTGTAGATAGATGCATCAATTCTATCCCCAAAACCCAACTCTGTTTTGGACAGAGTATTTTCTAAGTGATGTTACTATAAGAAAAAAGCAAACTTGGGGCACCTGGGTGGCTCAAGTCATGATCCCAGGGCCCTGGGATCAAGCCCTATATGGGGCTCCCTACCTAACGGGGAGTCTTCTTCTCCCTCTCTCTGCCTGTCACTCCCCCTGCTTGTGCTCGCTCGCTCTCTCTCGCTCTGCTCTCTTTCTCAAATAAAGATCTTAAAAAAAAAAAAAGAAACAAATCAACCTAGAATTTAAGCCCCTACATAAAAGAGAGACATGTCTATGCATTATCCACCACGTACCCAATTTAAGATGTTTAAATTCCGACTGCTGGGCAGATGCACAAAGCTGATAAAAAATGTGGTAATTTCGTTCATTTTCCGACTGTAAAATAAAGGAAAGTCCTGAAATTACGCCATCCCTTTACAAGTAAAAATACAAGGTTTTTAATGGCGGGGTCTTAGATGGCTAACCTGGATTGACAATTCTGCTCTCAGGGCCACTGACAATTACCGGGTTTTTCTCTCTGGTCAATAACACTGTGGCCCAACCTGTTCCCCCTCTGTTGCCACCTTCCAGATAAGGGCCCCAGAAAAAATGTTATTAAATGAAAACACCCTGTGAGATGAGAATAATGTGATTTGTACCAGCTGAAATTTTTAAGAAACTCCCTGTAATAAATACAAGGCTTACCGTTACTCTCTTGGACCAAAACTATGGAATTTGCTCCATTTTACTGACAGAAGAGCCTTTCCCTTAAACTCCCCCCACTAGCTGTAAGCCCATTTCCTTTCTGGTTAGGAAAGCCAGTCTAACAGCTTTGTCTGTTTCAACAAGTTCTCGTGTTTTGGAAAGATAAACTTGATTGTTAAACTCTAAGGTTCCAAAATTAAAAATCATAATTTTTTCCTTCAGCAGATTCACATCACTCCACTGATATTGCATCTGTCAATTTTTTGTTTTTAAGTAGCAAGAAAAAAAATGAGCCAAAATGCAAATGAAAGATAGGAAATTCTAGTCTTCAAGTCAGAGCAATATAGGTTGTTTAATGGATTTGTAAGTGCAAACAGTACCTTAAAAGTTGGGAAAAAGGAAATTTAACTACTATTTGTATCCTTACTTGAAAGACGACTCTGGATTTCTCCAGCAGGTAAGTCCTCATGTTGGCTCCTATAATTTGATTTCTCTCATCAAAACTGATTTCTGTGTATTTCCCAAACCGACTACTGTTGTCATTGCGGGTGGTCTTGGCATTTCCGACAGCCTACAAAACACAGGCCTCTCAATAACATTAAAAAGATCTTTGCATCAATACTATTGGAGCAGTTTCAATAAAATCCAACCCCGTATGCTGGGGAAAGGTTTGACTAGCAGAGGGAGGTTGGGGCCGGGGTGGGAGGTGGGAAGGAAAGCAGTCCAAAGCTCACAGGGAGCAATATGTGTCCTCAGCATGCCATTCAAAGCTCTCCTCTCTTACTGAGACATTGGGCAGGGTGAGCCTAGAGCACAGGTTCTGGTGTTTCGCGGCCCCAGGTTCCTTTTCCGCTATCTGTATAATGCTAGAAAAGTTATTTCATCTTTCCAAAACTCCATTTCATTATCTGTAGTATGGGAATAATATGCATCTTGCAGAGTTGTTAGGTGACCTAAGATAATATAAAGTGTCTCAACACATCCACACCCTTAGCATTGTAGATGCTCAATTCAAAGAACA
The DNA here is from genome assembly GCA_002007465.1 of Ailurus styani. Taxonomy (NCBI): domain Eukaryota; kingdom Metazoa; phylum Chordata; class Mammalia; order Carnivora; family Ailuridae; genus Ailurus; species Ailurus styani. Next base: position 1,672,568 of record LNAC01000084.1, on the reverse strand, counting down.
CGTCCCTCAGCCAAACTTGATTTCTATCCTTATCTTTTACCGCTTCCCTACTCCGACCTTCCACTCAACCAAAAAATTGCCTTCTCTCATCCTTTCCACGCTCTGGGCAAGATTTTTGCTTTTTACTCCAGCTCTTGACTTCTGTCTCTCCTCTACCCATGCCCTCCCCTCCCTGAGCACTCTCCATCTGGAAGTACCCTTCTCATGCACACAAACTAATCTTCCTATCCAGGTCATCATGCTTTCTGATGACACATATTTATTGAGTCCCTATGGGCCATGTGCTCGGGTGGCAAAGATGAGCCGAGTGGACAGGGTCCTGCCTTTCTGGAGCTTACCATCTAGTGGGCGAGACTGATCCTAAACAAATAACCACATAAATTTATCCACTGGGCAGTGCCTCTGGACAACTTTTCTATCGCTATCTTAGATTGTGATCTATGTTTCCATTTAACTTTCAAGTATGTTCATGTTAGTGACGTCTTAAGACTTGGGGACCGGCTCTTACTCTTTTCCATCACTTCCTGTATTATATGACACAGTGGCTTAAACAAAATATGTGGTTTGATAAATATTCATTGATGATTTTGATTTGAGAAGACAGAGAGAGGAGGTCTAAGAATCTAATGTAATGGTCTTATTTTTTTGCTGTGCTTCCAAATAAGTCTAAGTCAATCCTCTTCCCATTTTGCAAAGCAGCCAGAGTTGGCCTTCGGGCATCCCCTGAGCCTTTCAGATGCCCCTTCTCCCTTGAGGGCTGGCTCCTCACTCCTGAGTGCCCTCATGGCTGGCCTTGCCTCCCCACGCCCTGGTTAGCGTGCTGCTGGATCAGTTCTCAGGGAGGGGAGGAGGAAGGGTCTTGATACATAGCATTTGCCAGTTTGTAAGGTGCAAATATTCCCACCACGACTGATGTCAAACTACCAAAGGTTTAACAGTTGGCTTGCAAAATAATTTCTGAATATTTACTAATCAAGAAAGTTGGCGCACTTTCCTGCCTTCACTTCCATGGTCTTTAAAGGGAAGGACCCAAGTTAGCCATGACAACACATACACAAACCAACCCACCTCTCCATCACACACTGTCCCATGACCCTGCTCCCCACCCCCGAGGGCTGCATACCTCAGTTATGGGGTTCGATGCCAGAACCTTGTCCTCCACGTGGGTGTTACTGCTGGACCTGCTGACGGTGGCGAAGTACCTCATGGCGTAGCGAGCGGACACGGTCTTTCCGGCACCTGACTCCCCACTTACAATTATGGACTGATTTTTATTGTTTCTAAAGCAAATAAAAGGATTTTTTTAAATGTTCATTTCTTTCTATTAAAAAGGCAATATATACGTGGGAAGAAAAATGCAGACAAGAGGAAAGAAGGCAAACTCTGTTTCAATACTCTAAGATAAATGTTTTTAACATTCCAGTGAATTTCCTTCCAGTCTCTTTTTCTTTTTTTTTTTTTTTTTTTTTTTAAAGATTTTATTTATTCATTTGACACAGAGAGAGAGATTACAAGTAGGCGGAGAGGCAGGCAGAGAGAGAGGAGGAAGCAGGCTCCCTGCGGAGCAGAGAGCCCGATGCGGGCCTCGATCCCAGGACCCTGGGATCATGACCTGAGCCGAAGGCAGTGGCTTTAACCCACTGAGCCACCCAGGCGCCCACCAGTCTCTTTTTCTATGTGATCAGCTGAACACCCCGCCGTTTCCTGCTCTGTCCCCCATGTTGAGGGTCCCCCAGACCACTCCTAGGTCAGTGATCTGCTAGGAGGACTCACAGGACTCAGCACATAGCCCTACTCACGCCTAAGACTTATTAGAGCAAAAGGATACAAAGTAAATCTGCGAAGTGGGAGGGCACAGGGGGACAAACCCAGAGGAGGCCACAGGCACAGACACTCAGTTCCTCCAGCAAGGAGTCATGACAACCCATGGGGAGTGCTGTCCACCAGGGAAGCTCTTCAGAGAGTCAGGGCTCAAGGTCTTCACCAGGGGCTGGTCACGGAGGCATCCTCTGCCAAGCACATGCCAAAATTCCAGACGCTCAGAAGGAGAGTAGAAGGAGAGCATGAACTCCATCATTTACACAAACCATTTAGGTACAGGGAGTCACTCTCATCAATGAGGCAGGGTGGGAAATTTCCTAAAATCCAAGCTCCCATAGGCTAGCCCTGGGCCAACCTTGCAAGCAGGCCTCTGAAGACAGTTGTCTCAGGCCCAGGTCAACTCCTCTCTGTGCAACCCCACATAAACACAAGACATTTAAAGACATTATTTTGGAGAACAACTATTCCAACTATGCTTGGGAACACATGTAGTAAACCAACATGTCCTACATATTTTAGAGACCTTAAAAAATGTGTTCAACTTTTCACATCATAAGATGATAGAATCTTACGGTTACGCTGTTCTAGGTATCCAGCATTGCTTCTATACTAGGCACTCTATGAATACTTTATAAGGATTCCCATTTAAGCTTTGAAAAAAATCCTATGCCACAAATACCCACTTTACAGAAGAGTACAATAGTGGCTCAGAAAGGTACAATGACTTGACCCAGGACACAGAGCACGCAGCCTCCCTGTGAACACCGGAAGGACCCGCCGAGATAGAGCTCCTGTCCACAAGAGCAAGCCTCTGAGGAGGCGAGAGACAGGCACCCCCAGAACCCCTTGGCCAGGTAGAACAGGGAGGGGGTTTAAAGCCAGGCTCTTCTGATTCCCAGTTTAGCATCAGCAAGTCCAACATAAAACTACCTTATGTTCAGTACTGTTACAGTTAGCCCTCAAGAGAAAACGGGCTCTTTGATCTTGACCCTGGCTTGCCCTAGAGCTCCCATGAGATCACACTGCTGACACCCAGCGGCAGCCCTGGCCCATCAGGCTGTGAGCCATGAACTTCCATCACAGAGATGCCCAGGAGACCTATAGGGAGCCAGGGCAAATCCCAGAACCACGGGTGTTTTATAATTGGAAGGAACCTTGCTACTGAAGAGACCAAAGTAATTGGTCATAATTGGTAAATCTCTACTCAACAGTCCTCCTTTTCTTCCTTGTTAGAGACTATGTCCCAATTTTTAGTGGGCACACAGCTGCCCATATGAAAGACTCTATGTCCCAGCATGGTCGTGGGAGTAGGTCCTGGCCCCTAGCTGTGAGCAGAGGGGTTTTGTGGGGTTTCCAGGAAGTCTTCTTAACCAGGAGGGGCACACTCTTCCCCTCTGACACTCTGTCACCTAGAATACGGAGGAGACGGCTAAGTATTAGCCTGCCCTCAGGAAGACAGCCTCGCTCCAGGGACAGAGGATCTAGAAGGCAGTGGGTCCCTGACGGCCGGTGGAGGTGGCACGCTAATCCCAGCAACCCAGCAGCCTTTTTTCCAGGAGAGAACCACTCACGGCTACCTTGTTCACACTACCATTCTTTCCCCCTGATTAGAAGCAGTGAAACGTGAGTGGGTGCTCTCCGAGTGTCTAGCTCACAGATAAAGACAATAAAGCTGAGGGAGCCCAGAGGCTGTGCCCGGGATTACGTGGTAAATGGTTAGCAGGTCCAGGCCCTGTGCCTCGGGTTTGTGATCATGAGATGAGGGCAATGATGGCAGCTCAACAGACTTCACAGGGCTGTCACCAGGCTTAAAGGAAATCACTGCCCAGAACGTTCTTTTGTAAACCACAAAAGAGTCTACAAAGATAAGATGGTGTTTCTATTCTTCATACTTTACAGGTGAGGACATGGAAGCTGAAAGAGGAATAGTTATGGGAACAAGAAATTACGCATGTGGGGTCAGAAACCCTGAACACCCATCCCAGTTCTGCTTGCTGGGTGGCCTTGGGTGGGTGACCCCCAAATCTCAGCTAATTGCCCAGGTGTCCCCATCGCAGGCCAGTCTGAGGGCACCCACAATGGTATACAGGAATGTGTGCACGGTGCCTGGTCCACGGGAGGCTTTTAATAAATGTTTGCTAGCAAAACAAAAACTCCACAGGGCCATACAAAACACAGGTGGCAAAATTAGGATAAAACTCTAAATCTCTTATATCCAAAGCCTGTGCTCCTCTAGCATAAGATTTTGCTGGCCCAGATTGGGGGGGGGGAAGCTTAAGCATCCCACAGTGGAGAAGAAATCAACATTCCTCCAACCAAACACACTGCAAGCGAAGCATCTGCCATTCCCAAATTGGTAGGTTTGGCTTTTGACTACCTGGAAGGAAGAAAGACCAGGAAACTCAGTCTAGCCAGGTTACACAGGCAGTCATCTGCTACTACGTTATAGGTAGTCCACTCTGCCCATGGTCACTTTTAACAAGACCAATGCCAGAGGCTTCTTCCACGGTGAGGGCCCAGCACACGTGGGGTGCGGTGCTGGGAGAGGAGGAGGAAGCCCCACCCAGCAGGAGGCTACCTGGCCATCTGCTTGTACGCCTCTTCGGCCACCGCAAATATATGCGGGTCCATATCGCCCATGTTCTGCCCGCTGTAGGCGTGGATGATGGCATCTCCGTAGATCGGCAACTGCTTGTAAGGATTCATGGCCACCAAAATGATTCCTGGGGAAAGATGCCCGGTGCAGTGCTGGCGATCTTGCTGTCACCTGCTTCTCCAGGTTCTTAGGAGCAAGCGCAGCTCTGCCAGTTATTAAGCCTGCCCTGTAACTTGGGGCAGGTCACATAATGCTCTGGATCTCAGTTCCCTGTGGATGCCACCCACATTTCTGGGCGACTGTCAGGGTTGGAGGAGATGACAGCTGGGAATGCCCTAAAACTGAAAGGTTTTGCAATTCTCAATGTAAATATAATGATAACATCATTGCCCGGGATAAGTAATAAATGTATTAAATCCAGTGAGAAACTCAAGCACAAGCTTTATCCAGTTATATTTTTCTTGGGATTCTGATCTTAATTCTTGTGAAAGATTCTCCCCACCTATATAGATGCTTCCGTTTACAACAGACTCTTGAAGATCAAATGTCTGTTAGATAAAAATCTGGGCTAATGTCTAGGTCTGAGTGTGCATTTTAGCAGAAGTCAACATTTCTAACATAAACATGATATAAAATGTACTCGGGACGCCCTAGACAGCAAGCACAGTGTTTCTGGGTCATGGGTATTTCTGCTTAGAATCACCCTCCTTACCACTGTAGGTGTAAATGAGTTTGGATTCTGCAAAGCGGACTCTGAGATTGTGGAGCACCGCGGGCTCGTGGAGGTAGCTGAGGGCCGTGAGGTCATTCTCACCCACAAGGATGTCAGGGTTCCGAAGAGGAGGCAGAGATTCTGGATCAACAGAATAATCCAGCTCCTGTAGACAAAGATGAAATTCAAGTTCTAGAAGTGAAAGACTCTTGGTGTTTCCGAACTCCCATCCTCTGTCCTATTCGCCCCTCTTTGGAGAATCCCAGACACTCGAAAAACAAACTTGGGTAGAGCAAAGAGAGAATCATCTCCATGACTAACTCTTGGGAAATGGGAGCCAGGGGACCAGAGTATCAGCTGTGCGACCTAGGGCAAGTCACTCACCCTTTCTGGACCCTTCTCTCATCTGTGGAAAGAGTGGGTAGAGCTACAAGACCTCACTGAAGGCTCGGTGAGAGATGACAGGGAAGCTACGTGGGCAGGGACCTGGGCACGGCACCCGCAGCTCTACCACAGAGGCTCCACTTGGATGTAGTTCGGATGCTAAGCACCATGAACATTTTGCTTGAAAACAGGGTCCTGCTGGGTGCTGAGAAGCACCTGAAGGAGCCCGTGTGGGTGATGGTCTCTCTTTGAGAGGACCAGGTGCTCCTGACTCCTGTCTTTAGCTAAAGGCTGCCTGTTCCTGTCATCCTCAGCCCCGGGCTGAGTAACCTGCTGGGGATGGTCTCTCCTCCACTGCATTTCACCCAGTATTCTGACAGGAGCTGCCTGAGCAGAACGAAGGGGAGTCTGGCAACCCTTGTGGTGTCCGTGATGACCACCTGCTCTAACTCTCTTCACTTTCATTTCACAGCCTGGGGAAGTGACTCGAGCAAGCTCACCCAGCAAGCTTGTTTCCCTTCCACTTGCCTTGGCGGCCGTCCTTTCGATTCCTGGTCCTGAACCAGCTCCACACAATGACCCGGCCGCACCCTCGCAAGTGCCCCCGGTGCAGACCCTCTGCCAAGTACTCTGTGCTCCTCAAGACCGCGTTCCAAGGAGGGCATGTTCGCCCTAATTAACAGCTAAGGAGGCAGCTTCAGAGAGGTGAAGCTCCTTGTCCAAGCTCACAAGCACGGATCTGGTGAGCTCTGAAGCCTGAGTCATGATGCCTCCCGTCAACACGGACGGGGCTTTGTTCGTCAGTGATCTGGTTGGTCTGTGTGGCCTGAGAACAGCTCAGGACAATCCAGGACAACTGGATTGAATCACAGCTGCCTGTTCTGTTTCCAGTGCAAATATATTTGTGGGTCAGCCCCAAGCAGAGTTATTATTTTTCCCTGTTTTATTGAGAAATAATTGACACATATTACCATATAATTTTAAGGGGTACAACACAATGGTTTGATTCACATGTACTGTGAAATGATTAGCACAGTAGGTTCAGCTAACATCCATCACTTCGTGTCTGTGTAATAAAAAAAGGGAGAAAAGAAAAAAAATTTTTCTCCTTGTGATGAGAATTCTCAGGATTTCATTGAAGTTTCCTAGCAGGGTGGCCCCAGGCATCACGTTGTGCACGACACACCTACGACTTACAACTGGAGGTTTGTATCTTTCGATCACCTTCTTCCCATTCCCCCTCCCTGACCCCTGCCTCTGATAACCAGAAGTCCCATCTTTTTTTCGGTGAGTTTGGTTTTGTTTTTGTTTAGATTCCACATATAAGTGAGATCATACAGTATTTGTCTTTCTCTGACTTATTTCACTAGAATAATACCTTCAAGTTCCATCCACGTTGTCACAAATGTTAGGGTTTGTTTCTTAGGACTGAGGAATAGTCCACTGTATGGAAATACATACATGACGACTTCTTTATCCGTTCATCTGTCAATGGACAGACATTTAAGTGGTTTCCACATCACGATTATTGTGAATAATGCTGCTATGAACATGGGGGTGCAGATAGCTTTTTGAGTTAGTGTTTCTGTTTCCTTTAGATACATTCCTAGAGGAGGAACAGCTGGATCATATGGTAGTTCTACTTTAAAATTTTTGCAGGTTCGCCGTTCTGTTTCCCATAGTGGCTGTACAGTCTAGAATCCCACCAGCAGGGCCCAGGGTTCCCTTCTCTCCACAACCACACAACATTTCTTACTATCTGTCCTTTTGATGATGGCCATTCTAGTAGGCAAGAGAATATACGGATGGTGGTTTTGATTTGCATTTCCCTAATGACTACTCATGTCCTTTTCACATGTCTGTTGGTCATCTGTATGTCTTCTTCAGAAAAATGTCTGTTTAGGTCCTTTGCCCATTTTGAATTGGTTTTTTGTTTGTTTGGTTGGTTCGGTTTGGGTTTTTTGTTTTTTTTTCCATTGAGTTTTAAGAATTCTCTTTTTTCAGCATCACTGATTTTTATTTTTTAAAACTTAAAAAAATTTATATTAGTTTCAGAGGTAAAATGTAGTGATTCTTCAGTTGCATATAACAGCCAGTGCTCATTACATCACGTGCCCTCCTTAATGCCCATCACCCAGTGACCCATCCCCCCATCACTCCCCTCCAGCAACGCTCAATTTGTTTCCTATAGTTAAGAGTCTTTTGATTTGCCTCCCTCTCGATTTTCACCTTATTTAATTTTCCTTCCCTTCCCCTATGTTCATCTGTTTTGTTTCTTAAATTCCACATATGAGTATATTTTGGATAATACCCCTTCATCAGATACATGGTTTGCAAATACTTTTTCCCCCTCTGTAGGTTGTCCTTTCACTTTGTGGATGGTGTCTTTTGCTGGACAGAATTTTTTTAGTTTGAGGTAGTCACACCTGCTTATATTTTTATTTTGTTGCTTGTGCTTTAGGTGTCAAATCAAAAAATATCACCAAGACTCATGTCAAGGAGGTTTATTCCTATGTTCTTTCTAGGAGTATTGTGGTTTCAGGTCTTACATTTAAATCTTTAACTCGTGTTGAGTTAATTCTTGTGAGTGATGGAAGGTAAAGGTCAAGTTAAGTGGAATATTATTAATCTAAACATTTTTATTTTGAGAATAAAATCAAGAAAAATGCTGCTCACATATGATTTTTCTTTCCCTGAGTTTTTCTGTTATCTATTTTAAATCAATAACCTCCTTTCTAAGTTCAGCTTGGAAAGTTCAGTGTGTGTGTGCATGTGTGTGTGTGTGTATGAGAGACACAGAGAGAGAAAAAGAGAAAAGTCTTTGGGGGAAGGGCAGAAATGTAAAGAACATTAGATGAACAGTTGGAGACACAAAACAGACTTTGTCCTTCATGGAAGAGAAGGGTTAAGCTAAGGAGCAGTCTGGCTGCCTGCCCTCTTACCTGCCTCTCCTGGGCTCGTGTTCAGAGCCAGGAATGTCACTACCTGAAGCCGTCCTGATAATGACTAAAGCAGCAAGTGGCCACTGCAGCCGCAGTTGTGAGATTTGTCTTCCCGGAGCCATGCGCTCCCAAATGAGAACCTGGACCGTGCCCGAGATGCCTCAACAAGGCCGCAAGGAGCCACTGGTGGGAAAGGGCAGGCTCCATGTGAGCATGGCATCCTCCCTCCTGTCTCTCTTGACTTTGCATATCTTTGCATAACTTGCGCATGCACACGCGCACACACACACACAAGAATCATCTCACTTGATATTCAGCAGACCTGTCACTGCCATGCTGTTAGGAACTCCAATTTGCAGATGAAGAAACCCAAGGGCTCATGGTTATAGACTTAGAGAGTGGCCATGGCAGGCTTTGAATCCATAGTACGATTCTTGAGGGAGTGCCTTTAACCGCTATGCTCACATGCTCATCTCCCTTCCCAGGATCTCAGGAAACAACTCCCAAATCCGGGACAGTCTGATTGTAAATACTGTGTCCTGTCTCTACAGAGACCATGTGCATGACTCAGAATTTCCAGCATTTTAATACTCATATGCTATTCCCTGCACCAACTCTAATATCCAGATGGAACACGAATCCTTTGTCCCGCTCTGCATCCAGGGACTTGAAGCTAAAAAGTAAGGTCATCCTAGCTATGGATTCAGGGGGATGTCATTACAGCTATGGGGTATGGGGGCGAAGAACAACTCATGATAGATACTCGAAGTCATGGTAAAATCTGCTGGAGCTGACAATCAAAGATAAATCCAGGCCTTTGAGAGGACCTGCTCACAGACCCCCCAGAGCACAGGAACCACCGCTGACGTGTTCCAGCCACACCAGTTCAGACAGACTCCCACAATGTCACACAAAGCTGGGCATTCCATTCCTGTCCCACCTCCTGTCACTTTCCCCATCACCCTGTCACACAACCCCTTGGAGGTCCCAATGCTTGCCTGTTTCTATCACCCATGGATGGACTTCACCCACTTTTATTCTTCTCCCACCCCTCCCTCTCCCTTCCTATTTTCTATCTCCCTCCTCTATTTCTCTTCTACTTCCCATTGTGACATTTCTCTCTACCAGTTTTGCCTTGGGCTCAGACCACCTCCCTCCAAGTTTCTCATCTTTGCCCAGGCTCTATGCTGAGACCCATAAAACCAAAATGGCGGATCACTTTTCAGTGTTCTCTCCACCACACTGGATCCCTGGGGATGCAGCACAGGACAGAGACCTGCTTCCTGTGTCTCACTCCAGAGGGAGGCCCTGGTGACACAGGGCCCTTGATGCTTTCATTAGGGCAATGTTGGGTGTGTAGCACAAACAGGAGTGGATCCATAGCACCAGCTGGCCACTCCCACAGGACCATGTGTTGCCCTCCACGCATGGCCCAGTTACCCCTTTATACGTCGTGGCAGCCACAGCCAGCAAGGACCCTCACCGTTCCATCCTCCAGCAGGAGTCTCAGGACTTTGTCACCAACTCTGTAGTCTTTTGCTATGTCAGCAGACTTCCAAACTTCTTCAGGATCAGGAATCCATACCCTGTTGAACTGACCAACAGAATAAAACAGACTTAATTTTAGTACTTTGAAAACAAAAACACAGATCATGAGATAATTAGCCTCAGGGAGATTTCTTTCTGTCTGCTCAGTCAGTTCCTTCATCAGGAATACTTTTACCTAACTTTTGCTTATGAGGTAATCGTCAGTGTGTCTGTGAGGCACCAGACCTAGTTGCTTCATTTTTATGGACAATGGAATTTCCTAAAGCTTCCTAAATATACTTTGAAAACTGAAAGCCTGGGAATAGAAAGGAAATCACGAATCCCTTCATGGGAAGATCTGAGTGCTGTCTACGAGAATTGGAACAGAAGGATTTGGTTCACCACGGATGGGCTGTGGGGCTCTGGGCCAGACACTTAACTTCTTGTGCCTCATTTTTCTCATCCATAAAATGGGTACAATATCTACTTCACATTTGCTGGTAGATTAAATTAGACTGTGTAGTTGAAAGCACTCTGCCAGATGCTATGGAAGTACGGCTAGAACAGTGTTATTTCAGTCTTACCGCAATGGTCAGTAGCCAAGGCTTTCCACTGTGGGAAACGTGGAAGGCCAGATGCGGCTGCTGAGCTCCACTCCCAACAGGCAATTGCAACACCTGACTTGGCGTGGGTATACAAGTCTTTAGGCAGAACCTCATTGCTATGCACTGAATTATGTCTCCACCAGTCCCCCTCAAATTCATATGCTGAAGCCCTAATGTCCAATGTGACTGAATTTGGAGATAGGATCTTTAGGCGGTAATGAAGGTTAAACGTGGTCATAAGGCCCTGATCTGCTGGGATTAGTGTCCTTACAGGAAGAGACACCAGAGAGCTCACACGCACTCTCTCTCCGCCTGCATGCACCTAAAGAGGCCACGTGAGTACACACAGAGAAAGCAGCTGTCTGCACCCTGGGACTTCTCAGCCTCCGTGACTGTGAGAACATAAGCATCTGTTGTTTAAGCCCCCAGGCCACAGTCTACTGTGAGGCAGCCCTAGCTGACCGACCTGTGTGTCTAGCACACTTGCACGCTGGGAAGGGGACGGGCTCACTCTTCAGAACTCACCAGTGGCACCTGAACGCTCAAGACAGAGGCAAGGGTCTGCTATGTCTGTCACAGGGCCCACGGCTTTTCTCTCCCCCTGTCAGCAGCGCACGCAGACTACTCTTGCACCAGACCCCACGTCTCACACTGTCCTGCAGGGCTGTTCATCTGTTCATCCATTTGTTCACTCGATAGACACTTGCTAAGCATCTTTTATGTGTATGCGCTGGGTTGCCAAGAAGGAAAGGCGTTTGTTCTCTGTCACCATGGTCCTCCTGCTAACCTAGCCCCTAACCCAGAGCCACAGGTGCAAATGTGCATACTTGCATCCTTCTGTTCCTCAGGCCACTGGTCTACTGGTGCCTTCTGAGCATGAGGAAATACTCCTTTGTGTTGAAAGACTGTACTTTCAGGAGTCTGGAGTTACAAAAAGATTCCGACCAATAAAATTATGACATTTTAATTTTCCTCAGTACAGTCCTATATATTTTCTACAATTTGCATATTTTACTTTTATAATCAGAATAATCTTTAAAGGCAAATAAAATATATGTCCACAAAATGCCTTGTACATGAATCTTGATAGTAACTTTAGTCATACTGGCCCAAAACTGGAAACAAACTAGATGTCCATTAATATGAGAATGAATTAAAAGACAAAACAATACTGTGGTAGATTCATACGATGGAACACTACTTACCAGTAAAAAGAATCAACTACTAAAACAAGCAAGAATGCGAACAAATCTCCAAACCATGAGGCAGAGCCAAAGAAGCCCTCCACAAGTGAGTACGTTCTGTAGGAATCCCTTTAAAGTGCTAGGACAGGTGAAACGAATGTAAGGGGGGGTGGAGTCAGAACAGTGATTGCCTCTGGGAGTAGGTAGGGCTGGGAAGTGAGTGGGAAGACTCTCAAGGGAATGTTCTGAGGGTGATGGCAACATTCTATACTTTGATGGGGTTTGGGTTACCCAGGTGGTAAGCACTTATCAAACCTCACAGAACACAGACATAAGACTGGTGTTTCATTGTTTGAAAATTTTACAGAGAACTAAACAGATATGAAACTCTTAACAATAGACACACTAATATATTCAGGAGGACATGTATTGATGTATGCAATTTACTCTAAAATGCTTCAAAAAATAAGATGGTCTGAGGGCTGGATAGAAGGATAGAAAGATGGATAGACATATAACAAGTATGGTGAAAGGTTCATGGTAGAATCTCAGTGGTAGGACAGATGTTCACTATAAAGTCCTTTCGACTTTATTGTATGCTTATAAGATGTTGGAAGAAATAAAGTATAAAACGAATTTCAGAATGCCAGTACTATACTGGGACAAAATTGATTACGGAGCACATCTATTTACCTATTAGTCAATATAAATTGACTCATTTAAGCAAAGAAATATGTATGTATCTACCGGCTCGGTATCAGTCATGAGTCCCTAATTTATTTGGGTTGCTTTAATTCTTGACGGCTAGGTGGGAGCTTGCAGGAGCTTGCTGAAATGAGTCATGGGATGGGTAAGATTTCAGACACAGGGACAGAGAAAACGGAAGAATGACCTGGACGGCAATGATACACACTTAGGTACACATGTCCACGCAAACAGGTGGACAGAAGCCTCATAAACACACAGGCACACCCACCCTCCCTCCACACATACTTGTTGCCATGCAATACCATTTCCTACCTCAGGTCTGCTGTCAAAAACATTGCTAACCTCATAAGTGAAATCGTTAACGGAATATCCCAATGCATCAAGAGTTGGCCACTATAGAATTTTATTTCATTTCATTTTATTATTCTTTTAAGTAGGCTCCAAGCCAAGCATGGAGCCCAATGCAGGGCTCAAACTCACAACCCTGAGATTAAGACCTGAGCTGAGATCAAGAGTCGGACACTCAATTGACTGAGCCACCCAGGCGCCCCAGCCACTAGAGAATTTTAGAACTGAAAACTACTTGTTCATTAAATGAGTCTGGCTTTAAAAAAAATCTCAAACTCTCAGGGCGCCTGGGTGGCTCAGTCGGTTAACCATCTGCCTTCGGCCCGGGTCATGATCTCCAGGTCCTGGGATCATGTCCCACCTGGGGCTCCATGCTCAGTGGGGAGCCTGTTTCTCCCTCTCCTTCTGCCCCTCCCCCCGCTCACTTTGTCTCTCAAATAAATAAAAATCTTTAAAAAAAATAAAAGAAAGAAAGAAGAAAGAATCTTGAACTCTCACCTGCAACCATCTACTTGACAGTGTGCAGGCTGATTAGTTTCATTGGCTTATTTTGGCCCAAAGCAGTATTAAATGGAAGGCAGTATTAGGACATCTGGAACCAAAATGTCTGCTTCTCTTGTGGAGGAAACACAAATGGCCTCATGGCCCCTGACTCCCCAGGCCGCCCACACCTGCCAGGCCTGGTGCCTCCACGGAGCAATGCTGCTAGTCATTGAGGGCCCCATGGCTGCAGCCCAGCCTGGTAAGTAAACACGACAAAGTTTACCGGGCTCCATTTCAGTTACACCCATTGGGCCCCTCCCTCCTTCCCCACATTCTTTGACCCACAAAGCCAGGCTTTAACGCTTTAACGGGGAGGAAGAGTTCACTTTGCAGTGTTTAGACAAACAGCAGCCCATGCAAACAATGTGACCAGCTCTCATGTGACCTCCCTGGTGTGACGCCTTCCTGTGGAGCAGGAGCCTCCAGACTCAAACCGCTGCCAAGCCTGCCAGGGACAGGCCTACTGTGGGGCCAGCGGAGCAGAGGCCTCCCGTGCCCTGCCCGTGAACACTATCCCATGGAGGAAAACCGTGTGTCCCCCAATTTCCAAGTCAACAGGGGCTTGACAATGAGGCAAAGGCTTCAGGAACACAACCCTTGGGAAGTGATACGTCCTTGGGAACACGCCGAATCCTCCACCCCACATGCTCAGCAGAGGAGAGGACATCTTCTCTTGTTGCCTGCCTACTTGAAGGCATCTGCGGCTGTCAGCCACAAAAAAGGACTTGAAGACTTGGCATGGAATAGGAACCACCACAAGTTTCCTTCCTAGCAGCTCTCTGGACCAGAAGGAACTCTCCACATTCTCAACCAGGCCAGAGCGGTGATACTGTGTTCCCTCTCCTCCCCCTCCCTTGTCCCTCCAACCCCTTCCCAGGCTCCCCAACATCTCCTCTGTCTCCCAGTGTCCTTCCCAGTCCCTCCTCCTGACAGACTTTCTCCAGAGTGTCCTCCATTCCCACAGTTTTGGTGACTGCCCCGGCACCTGGCTGCCTGAGACCTCCAGCCCAGATCTCTCAATAGGTCTAGACCACATTTCCAATGGTCTCCAGATGCTGGCCCCTAAATGTCCTCAGATGCTCACAGATTCCAAGTTCTAATGATCATTATGTACCCCCCCAAACCCATCCCTCCCCCTCAGTTCTCTTGACCATCTAGTCAGAAACTTGGGACTGTGCCAGGCCTCCTTCCTTCTTTCCACCCCCAACAACCAAATGGTCCTTAGGTGCTGGAAAGCCTACCTCTTAAATAAGTCTCACCTGTGTGTCCCATCCACCCCCACTGCCATGGCGATCGATCAGCTCCCCCCCCGCCCAGCCTCCACCAATCTTCTCCTGACAGATGCCACAGTCTGCTGAGGGCTTCCTCAACCAGGCAGAGCACCAGGTTTCTGTGGCTATACGGATTACCTCATCCACACCTGAATCAGAATTTCCATGGGTGGAGTCTAACCGGATGAAAGCTTCGAGGCTCCCAAAGACTCTCAAATTCCCAGTTTAGTTGCACCAATTAAAGACTAAGTTTTGGGGGTGCCTGGGTGGCTCAGTTGGTTGAGTGTCTGCCTTCAGCTCAGGTCATGATCCCAGGGTCCTGGGATTGAGTGCCACCTTGGGCTCCCTGCTTGGGGGGGGGCTCCCTGCTTTTCCTTCTGCTTCTGCCTGCTATTCCCCCTGCTTGTGTGTGCACTCTCTTTCTCTCTCTCTCTGTCAAATAAATAAAATCTTAAAAAAAAAAAAAGACTAAGCTTGGTATTTTAATCTTTATATCCTTTTTTTAACTCTTTTGTTGAAGTACCCATATATAATACAATGGATAAATCTAATTTTCCAGAGTTGTTAATGATATATAGAAATTTAAAGCTTCTTAAAATAGCCAAATGGAAAGTTATTAAACTGAAATTTGACCTTATCTTAGAGACCTTGAACTGCTTCTCCTGACCTTGCACATGTGAGTTCCAGCACAACTTCCCTGAAGATGTCTTGCGAGTTCCTCATACACAAGCAAGAGAAAGAGATGACTGAAGGATAATATAATTTGTGAATCTGTGACTAAGATGAGTTATAACCTGAGTCCCAATTAATGGGCCAGAACAATTTAATAAAGACCTCTAGAGGCATGCCATAGAGCTCTCTGCCTCACCACCCACTTACCGCTTTCACCAATACCTTAGATGAAAACAAAAAACAAAAAACAACCCACACACATGTAGACCACATACACAGCTATGAAGTGGATGGACTTTGCATGAGTCCTCTGTGAGAATGGAGAGAAGAGGAGGAAGACGGTAAAGGTGGCTGAGCCACAGTTGTGGTAGTGGGAGGTATTAAGAACACAGGTTTTCAATCCTGCCTCCTCCTCCACTTCTAGGTAACTTTAGGCAATTTACTCAATCTAAGCCATTTGTAAAATTGGGATAACAACATCTACACATAACGTTGTTGATTCAGATGAAAGAAGGCACATAAAGTTCTGAGCATGGCATCTCGCACAGAAGAGGTATTCCATGACTGCAGGACAAAAGCAACTATGATCTTCTTGAAGCTCACAGATCTTTCTGAAAGCAGAAAAACTCATGTATGCATGCACACAAAATGCTTGAGCCCCTACCGGTCCCTGTTCTCTAGAAACTCTTGGTCAATGGGGAGACAGAGAGTTAATGAGCACTTTGAAGTTGGGCCCCTGGGTGGCTGAGTCCATTAAGTGTCTGCCTTTGGCTCAGGTCATGATCCCTCAGCAGGAGTCTGCTTCTCCCTCTGCTTCTATCTCTCCCCCTGCTCATGCTCTCTCTCTTGCTCTCAAATAAATAAATAAAATCTTTAAAAAAGAAAAAAGTGCTTACAAGTCAACGTGAAAGGTGCCCAGATAGCGGAGCAGGTTGTAAATTTTCCTCAAAGGAGCACTCCTTCTAGGTATCTTATGGTTTCCGGTGCAGTTGTAAATAGGATCAATTCCTTAATTTCTCTTTCTTCTGTCTCATTGTTAGTGTACAGAAATGCAACTGATTTCTGTTCATTGATTTGATACTCTGACACTTTACTGAATTCCTGAATGAGTTCTAGCAATTTTGGGGTGCAATTTTTCAGTTTTCAACGGAGTATCATGTTGTCTGCAGAGCCAAAGCTTGACTTCTTCTGGGCTGATCTGGATACCTTTTATTTTTGAAATCTTACCATTTGCAACAACACAGATGGAACCAGAGAGTATTATGCTAAGCAAAATAAGTCAATCAGGGAAAGACAATCATCATATGATTTCACTCACATGTGGAAGTTAAGAAACAAGAGAGGGGATCATGGTGGGGGGGGAAAGAATGAAATGAGAGAGAGAGAGAGAGAGAGAGACAAACCATAAGAAACCCTTAACTGTAGGAAACAAACTGAGCGTTGCTGGAAAAGGAGGTGGTGGGGGATGGGGTAACTGGGTGATGGGCATTAAGGAGGGCACATGATGTAATAAGCACTGGGTGTTAAATGCAACTTAAGAATCACTAAGTTCAACCTCTGAAACTAAAAAAAGAAAAAAAAGAAGAGGCACTGCTCAAATTGAATTTGGAAGGTGAGGCATTGCTGAGCAAAGCAGTTATTTCAGGCGGAGGGAGCCCTGCAAGCTAAGGCACAGAGTGTCGAAAGGGCAGGAGTGCACCCCGAGCTGCCAGAAGTTTGCAGAGCAGGAGCTGAGGTAGGAGCAGCAGGCAGTGGGGAGGTGCAGAGGCGGGACCTTGTGGCTGGTCATCCAGTCTGAGAGTGACAGGGGCTTCCAGAGAGGTTCCAAGAGTGAATGGCCAAACCGGTTTCTCTCAAAGAGAACCGCTCTCAACATTTCTAAGGCATGTTGCCAAATAGCTTTTGAAAGAGAAGGGTCATTTTACACTTCCTCCAGGAGCAACTGCTACTCTCTGCGCACTTCCTCCCAGGAGTCCCCTCTTTCTCAGAACCTCTCCCCAGGGCTCCCATGCCGGCTCTCCCACTCCCTCCTCCTTGTCACAGCTCCACCTCGGGGCCACTCTGAATACTTCTGTTCCCCGGGAACCATCTTGGCTCTCTTCTTTCCCTTGGCAAGGCTCTCACGGCCTGGGCTTCAACTTCTACCCTGGGGCAGAAGACTCTGGTACACCCTCCCCACCAACCTCTAACCACCCTGGGCACTGACCCCGGGAAACCCCCTCAAGGCCTCAAGCCCTGCGGGGCCAAAGTCTGTCTCCTGACTTCCTAAAGACCACCTCCCCCTGGAGTGCCTTGGTGTGTGGACGGCACCCCCGGCTCTCAGTCACGCAGACCCTGAACTCGGCTCACCCGCGGTTCCTCTCGGCCCGGCCCAGCCCAGCTGTCACCGGCCTCCACACGTGCTCTGGATTCTGCCTTCGCTCACCCTGTCCAAGACAGCAGCCCTGCATCTCTCCCGGATACTTAGGGTGACCTGAGAATTCAGCCCCCGGAGTCCTGGGGGTACGGCTGGCATACCCCACTTCCTCAAACACAGCCCTGTCCTGTCTTCCCCACGCTCGAAATCTGCACCAGGGCATAACGCTCCGCTCGAACTCTTCAGGCGCCACGACCCTCCCTTCTCGGCTCTATCACCGGCAGGCTCCTCCATCCCTTCAGGGCTTCAGCAGACTGAATTATTTGACATTTCTCATTTCTCGCTCATCAGAAAATTCCTTGACAGCCAAGGCTACCTATCACTTAAAAACAGTTTTTTTTCTAACCTCCCCCAAGCACAATGTTTCAATACAGAAAGTGCTAAACAAATGTTTTATGGGAGATAATACACCTGTCTTCAAGGCGTATGCAGGAAGGGAGATTCGACAGGGGGCAGGCAGGTAACAGTGTGAAGCGTGAAGTGAGTGAACAGGGTAGCCTGCAGATCATGGGTGGAAAGGCTCTCACCCACGGACAGCCTCCCCCCCAACCCCCCACCCTGCTGCAGTGTCACTACTTGCTGCTGGGTGCAGAAATGGGATTCAGACTGTTTTAAAACATTGTATGGCTAAGACTGTAGAGAAGCAGCCCTCCCGGGACACAAAGGTGGCCAAGGGTCCCCGGACACGAACGTTGATTTAGGCCAATCCTGTGTGCCGGCCTTTCAGAACACATGGCTAGATCTGTGGACTTGTGGACTTGGGGAGTGTTGGGGGAAGTGGTGAGGAAGCAAGGGAGAAGGCTTAGATTTTGTTTCCATTTGAGAAACTCGTTAACAGAGCATGCTCTCTAAAACCTAGACAGACAGCTATACAAACTTCCCACCTCTGCAATTGACCACGTGGGGACTGACTGGCCACCTGGAAAGGAAGAGGTAGCCTCGGGACAAAGGTGCCTATTTGGACACAAAGCGAGTAGGGATGGCTATCGGGGCTCCTTCTGGCTCTGGGATTCTCAGATTCTCTGTCCATCCATGCTCCTCTCTAGAAAGCTCTTCCATATCAGTTTTCCTACATTATGCCTACCTACCTAGTTGGTATTTAAAAATATTTGTGGTGTAAGGCACTTGAGGATACAGAAGCTTACACCTCTGTATTTTTGCTTCTAAAAAAAGTTACCTTAAATAGGTTACTCATCAACAAGTTTCTGTACTCCAAAGTATCTCCCAAGCATTCCTTTGGAAATTTTTCCTTTTTTTTTTTTTTTTTACTCCAGTAAGTTGAAGACCTCAGAAGCCCGGCTGGATATCTGATGGCTCACATGCTCGGCAGTGAAGTATTCTGGAACAGTGGAGGTTCAAACAGTGCCCATTTAGAACTCCAGTTAATGGAAATAAGTTAGAGGGCACAGTAATGTTTGGATGATTTGTACTTGTATTAGTAATTCAGCAAAGTAGAAGAAAGGAGTTTGCTTAAACCACTGAAATAATTATTTACAACTATCATTTGTATCTAAAGCAAAGTGTCTTTTAAAATATAAACCAAGGGCATGCATCAGGAGGAAATGGACAGTCTAGTCTTAGCGGTCTCATTATTAGCAACCATAGATTTTACTCCACTAGGGTGTGAAAGGATCTGACTTTATGGCTATTCAAATGGTCCCCCCCCCAAAAGGGCCAACAATTTCAAATTATTTTTGTCCACATAATTAGCCAAGCCCATCCCAGGAGGTTCTAGGTGCCAGAATGCTACCTTTCTATACAATGGGTGGAGCCCTTGGCCCTGGGGAAGAGAGGGTTTCCAAGAAACGCTCTAGAGTGACTCCCAGAATCAGGGTGTATGTGAAAGGTGCTTTATAAATTGTAAAGCAACGTGTGTGAGGTGAAGAGCCTGTGATCCCTGGATTCACAGAAGCCCTCAACGTCTACAGGTGAGGCTTGCCTCACACGCCCAGGCAGCTGCCACTTAGAACATCGGGTGAACTTAAATGCACGTGCAGGCATTTCTGAAGCCCCAAGAATTCTAGAAAGCATGCTGCATCCTGCGGTCCTGAGCTTCTTGTTTAAGGGGCTCCAAGGAGGCTCAGGAAGATTAGGGATACTATTATTCGCCCGCGTCTGAGGTTTCTATGTCCCCGTGGGCCACTCCGACTCCACCTGTGGCTCGGGAGGAGGGGGCCGAGAGGCGCAGGAGACAGGAGGTGCGATCCCTGGGCACCGGGCAGCTCCGGTCCGGGAAGCCCCTCGCACGCAGTCGCCCCATCCCGAGAGGACGCAGACCCCGGGGGGTGGGGGGCTGCGGGGGAGAGGACGCTTGCCCCGCGGCCAGGGACCAGGGCCCTCGGAGAGCGACTCTGGTGCTGCCGGGCCCCAGGCCCTCTGCGGCGCTTCCCCGCGGCGAGCGCTCCTGGTGCACAGGTGTGGCCTGGGCGCCAGGTACAGTCAGCGTTAGCGCCGGGCCATCTTCCCTCCCGCGGGCCCGCCCTTAGGTACCTGCGTGTACAGCGCGGCCACCGCCATGGGCGACACAGGCCAGGGCAGCTCGAGGGCCGTGAAGGTGCGAGGCTCGGGGGCCGGGCGGGAGGCTCCGAGGCCCGGGGCGAGTGACCGTCAGCGCGGCCGGCGCGTAAATCAGCGCAGGGCCATCTTGCCGGGCAGTTTTACAGCGGCGACTACACACCTCCCCCCGCCCCCGCTCGCCCCGGGGTAGGGGCCTCGGGAGGAGAGAAGGCGCGGATTGGTCCTCCCCCGGCCAGCCTGGCGGGTCCGCGCCGCGATTGGCTGGAGCGGGGGCTGCGGGCAGGGAGCCAGCGTCCTCCCGGCCAGCGCTGCGCGCTAAGTGGGTCCACCTGGCGGGGCTGCCGGGCCGTCCGCCCCGGCTGGATTCCCTGGCTCTCCGTGGCAGGAAACAGGCGCGTTCTGAGACCCTCCCCGTCCAAGTTTCGGCTTCCTTAGTTTGCAGCGTGCTTACCGGAAAGCGCAGAGGATATGATCATTGCCATAGAAAGGCCAAGAGAATCAACAAATTATTAGAATTTGTAAGTTCTAATTGGCCAGGTGACCGTATTCAAAATCAGATATAAAAATGAGTAATTTTCCTTTATGTGAGCAATAATCAGTCAGAAAATACGATAGAAAGATGGAAAATAAGACATTTACAACATCAATGAACATATGAAGTGTCCAGAGATTACACTAACAAGAATGCACTTGGCCTTTGTGGAGAAAATGTTTAAATTTCTCTACAAGGACATAAAAGAAAGGTCTGAATCCATGGGGGCTAAATGCCATTTTCATGGATGGGAATATTTAATATTGTACAGGTGTCAATTCTACCCAGATTAATAATATAATGTAGAAGCCTAATATAATTGGAATAAAAATCCTAGGAGGACTTTTGGAAAATTGTATGATGATTCTATATTTTATATGGAATACAATTTATGTAGAACCATGACAATCTTCAAAACAAAGACCAAAGAGGTGAGATTTACCCTACTACATGTTAAGAGATATCACAAAGCCATCATCATTAAAACAGTGTGATACTGGCATGGGAATGGATAAATGAATAGCGGGACAGGAGGGAGTCCACCAGCAGGGCCCCACATTATACAGTGGCCTTAAGGATCAGAGTGGGAAAGAAAAGATTATTTAATAGATGGGTCCACTGTGTGTGTGGTGGGGGAAACAAATCGATGGCAAATGCTGTACCCAAAAATAAACTCCAAATAGATTCATGATCAAAACTTAAAAGTAAAACCATAATGTTCTCTTTTTTTTTTTAAGGTTTTATTTATTTATTTGAGAGACAGAGAGTCCACAAGCGGGGAGAGGAGCAGAGGCAGAGGGAGACGAAGAAGCAGACTCCTTGCTGAGCAGGGAGTGGATCATGGGACTTGATTCCAGGACCCTGAGATCATGACCTGAGCCAAAGGCAGATGCTTAACCTACTGAGCCACCCAGGCACTCCTAAAACCATAATATTCTTTTTTTTTTTTTTAAGATTTTACTGATTTATTTTTCAGAGAGAGAGAGAGAGAGCACACACAAGCAGGGGGAGCGGCAGGCAGAGGAAGAAGCAGGCTTTCTGCTGAGCACAGAGCCCTGATGTGGGACTTGATCCCAGGACCCTGGGATCATGATCTGAGCTGAAAGCAGATGCTTAACTGATTGAGCCACCCAGGCATCCCAAACCATAATATTCTTTAGAAAAAAAAAAAAAAGAAGGGTAACAGCTTTTAAATGTTAGATTAGGAAAGAATGTCTTAAGATACAAAGTAGCAAAATCATAGGGAGAAAAAAATGATGAATTTGAGGTCATCACAAAGAAAGATTTCGGTTCTGTGAAAGACACCATTCTTAGAGAAAGGCAACAATCTGGGAAATACATTTGCAACCTAACCAACCAGGAAATGATTGATATCTATAATATTACTCTAAGATACATATGAAACTACTATAAATTGGTTTAAAAAAAGACAGTCCAATTTTTTAAATTGACCAAGGAAATTAATAGGCAATTTGCACATTGGAACACTCTAAAGGCTAGTTAACACATAAAGAGATGTCACCCTTATTAGTAACCAGAGAAATACAAATGAAAACAAGGAGATATCAGTTTATACTCATCAGATTGACAAAAATATTTGGGGTGAACAGTATCAAATGCTGCCTAGGATGTGAGAAAATAACTTTTAGCTCATACAACTGGTGAAACCTATAGCAATATGCCATTCTAGGCAGCAATCTGAGAATATTTATTGAAAATAGGTTTAGGCAGATAAATAATCACATAGTCATGAACAAGACAGTTAAATAAATCTTCATACAACACAGTCATATATTAAAGGAGATATTCACTATTATCCATGAATAGGAGATGAATAAATAGTATATACATATAATATTCCACAGCTGTCAGCAGGAATGGATGTGATCTACTTATATAGACTCAGAAACATATAAAAAGCAATGTTGAATGGATATATAGCAAAAGTCTTTATATATATTTTAAAACTAGCAAAAAACTGCAATATTATATATTGTTTATGGATAAAAGTGTATGTAAATAAAAGTGTGGGTGATAAATTACAAAGTCACCATTAATTATGCAAGAGTAAAGATCTATGAAGTTGAAGAAAATGAGATTGACAATAAAGAAAAAGGAGGAACAAAAAAAATTTTAAAGTGCCTGGCACCGACCAACAGTGATAGGTGCCACAAAAAGGGGATTATGATGAATTCAATGTTGTGTACATCTTGTCCAAAATAATAACATAAAGAAAAAGAGAAGACATAAAGTGGGTTGGAGAGGGGCGTTTGGGTGACTCAGTTGGTTAAGCATCTGCCTTTGGCTCAGATCATGATCCCGGGGTCCTGGAATGGAGCCCCTGCATCAGGCTTCCTGCTTAGCAGGGACTCTGTTTCTCCCTCTTTCTCTTCCCTGACCTATGCCCCCTTTTTCTCTCAAATGAAGAAATAAATAAATAAATAAATAAACAAATAAATAAATAAAATCTTTAAAAAATATAAAGTGAGTAGGAGCAGTTGCCTGGTTGCTCAGAGTTAAGAAGGGTCTAGAGGTCTAGCTGCTCTTTTCTCTAAATAAATTTTTTTTAAGATTTTTAAGATTTATTTATTTATTTTTAAAGATTTTATTTATTATTTGACAGAGAGAGACATAGCGAGAGAGGGGAACACAGCAGGGGGAGTGGGAGAGGGAGAAGGAAGCTTCCTGCTGAGCAGGGAGCCCGATGAGGAGCTTGATCCCAGGAGCCTGGGTTCATGACCTGAGCTGAAGGCAGACACTTAAAGACTGAGCCACCCAGTCACCCCTAATTTATTATTTAAAAATAAAAATCACCAGCCAATCTGATTTTTTAAAACTAGTAATATCTAGGCGCACCTGGCTGGTTCAGTTGGTGGAGTGTGTGACTCTTGATCTTGGGGTTGTAAGTTCAAGACCCACATTGGGTTGTAGAGATTACTTAAAAATAAAATCTTAAAACTAAAAATTGCATCAGTTTACTTCTACCAACAGTGTATGAGTTTCAGTTTCTTAATAACCTCATCAATACTTGATATTATCAGTTTTTTAAATCTTAACCCCTCTGTATGTTATAATATCCCTCACAGTCTCTGCCTTCTGATAGAAGTGTTTAATCCATTCACATTTAATGTAATTGTTGATATGATTGGAGTTATGACTGTCATTTTGTTTTCTATATGGCTCCTCTCTTTTGTTTGTTTCTCTTTCTGTTTTTCATCATACTGGGTTTTTCTTTTTAAGATTTTATTTATTTATTTGACAGAAAGAGAGAGAGATCACAAGTAGGCAGAGGCAGGCAGAGAGAGAGAGGAGGAAGCAGGCTCCCCCTGAGCAGGGATCCCGATGCCGGCCTCCATCCCAGGACCCTGAGATCATGACCTGAGCTGAAGGCAGAGGCTTTAACCCACTGAGCCACCCAGGCACCCCATCATAATGGGTTTTTTATTGTTGTTTCTGTTTTTTGCTTTTTGTATGTGTGTGTGTACCATTTTAATTCCCACCTTTTAAAAGAACTATATTTCTTGAGTTACTTTTTTAGTGGTTCCTCTGGGGTTGAAAATATGCATCTTAATTCATCACAGATACTTCAGATTAATACTGTATTACTTTCCTATAGTCACTGTAGCAAAGTACAACAGACTGGGTGGCTTAAAACAACTGAGATGTACTCTCTCACAATTCTGAGATTACTAGCATTACCCTTGGGTGAGGGGTTTTACTGCACTCCATTCCAAATCAAGGGAGCCCCTCCAAAGGCAAAGCTGCTGGTTTTCATAGCTCACCTGACTCTGGTGGAATTACCTGCTATCTGAGCTGGGTGAGGGGAGGGTGATGGGAGCAGCCCCAAGCAATGTTGTCAGACAAATGCTGTTCTTATTCAGAGGTCAGTGGCTTGTCATGAATAAACACTACTATTTTGTTATATGATGTTGGTCAATTTATAGAGCCCTAAAGTTGTTTTTGACACTTTTGTCCAGTGTTGTCCTTTTTTTGAGGAGAGAATTTATTGAGCTTCTCTGTCATTACCAGAAGTCAAAAATCTACTTAAAAAAAAAGATTTATTGAGATATAATCCCTATAGCACACACTTCATCTCTTTTAAGTATACAACTCAGTGTTTTAGTAGATTCACAGATTAAACTATCACCACAGTTAATTTTAAAAGTTTCATTATCTCAAAAAGAAATTCCATGCCTCTCGGTTATTGCTCCATTGTCTCAATTCCCTGAAACCAACTCCTCCCAGGCCCAAGCAATAACTAATCTACTGTATGTCATCTCTCTTTTTTCATCAGTTAACTTAATAAACATCAGTAATGTTCATCAGAACATTACTCCAGTTAATCTGGCTAGATGCTTACCAATTTTATTGATATTTTTAAAGAACCAGCTTCTGGTTTCATCAAATTTCTCTTATTGACTTTCTGTCCTCAATGTCTTTGATTTCTGTTGATTTATTTTTTCTTCTGCTTACTTCACATTTAATATTCTTTTCCTTTTTAAGTTTCCTAAAGTGAAAGCTTAGATGATTGATTATAGGTCTTTTTTCTTTTCTAATGCATGCATTCAATGCTATAAATATCCCTCTAACCACTGCTTTCACTGCACCCAACAAATTTTGATAAATTTTCATTTTCATTTATTTCAAATATTTTTAAAATTCTCTTGAGATTTCTTCTTTGAATGTGTTAGAAGTGTGTTGTTTAAGGGGCTCCTGGGTGGCTCAGTCGGTTAAGCATCTGCCTTTGGTTCAGGTCATGGTCTTGGGGTCCTGGGATTGAGCCCTGTGTCCAGCTCCCTGCTCAGTAGGGAGTCTGCTTCTCCCTCTACCTCTGTTCCTACTGCTCACTCTTGCGCACGTGCACTCTATCTCAAATAAATGTAAAAAAAAAAGAGAAATCTTAAGAAGTGTGTTGTTAAAGCTGCAAATTTGGGGATTTTCCAGCTATTTTTCTGTCACTTATACCTAGTTCAATCCTGTTGTCATCTGAGAGTAGACACCGTATGATTTCTGTCCTCTTAAATATTAAAGGTATGTTTTACAGCCCAGAATGTGCTCTGTGTTGGTGTGTATCCTGTGTTCCATGTGCTGTGAGCTTATTTATAAGACACTAACAAAAATCCTTTATTTCCATATCTTTATTTGAACAATTTTCTATAATAACTAGGAGAATACAGCATTAATGATGTGCATTTACTAAGGACATTAGACAACTACAAATTTAGAACATAAATGTCAATCTGATATTGTTTTGGTTTTCATCTTAGCACTAGATGATAACTGGTGAGAACCCATATTTCAAAGGCTTTTGTTGATATGAGGTGAATTATTAACTTATTTTTTTAAAATTCCATGTGAGATATGATGGGATGATTTCAGTTTAAAATCAGAGTTAGTTGATAATGCCTTTTACTTCTTTCATTTCTGCTTCTTTCTTAATGGATGCATATTTTACCTATGAACTTTTCAGATTAACTATATCATGTTTTTCGACGTAGATCAAAATAGAGTTCCTTTTCCAGATCCAACAAGAAAAAATATTTGAAAAACTGCAAAGTTCAGTGTCATTGTAGTTAAATGACCTATCCATTTTACAGTAAATTAATAATTAGAGTTAACAATTCAAATACAATGTTAAATGTCATGATGAGCTCATTTCTGTGTAACATTGGTAGAGCAATTTAAATTTTCCAAGGACACAAAAAAAGTGAACATTACTCCAGGAGTCCACAACAAATACATAACTAGCAATCATAAATTACAACATACATATCCACATTTAAAGGAAAAAGTCACCATTTGTTGGAAAATATTAAATGGCTCAAGTAACTCAGAGAGCCTGAAATGTAGGCTAAAGTTTTATAACATATGATAACAATAAGATATTTGAAACTATTGACTGAAAAATGCATGAAAATGTACTGACCTACCAAGCATTATACATACGTTTCCACTCGAAAAACATGTTTCTTTCAAAGATTTCAAGCTGTATCACAATACTAAGGAAACGTTAGTCATTTTCAGTCATTTTAGGAAGCTAATGACACTCATGAAGTTAAGCTAATGGACATTTTTCGCTAGACCAAATTAGAAAATTAAAAAATATATAAAATGCATCTTGGCAGCTATTTCACAGAATACCTTTCAGTTCCCAATCTACTGAGAAATCTACTGTATATAACTCCAGGTTGATTTAAGTTGGGTAATACAATGGATAGAACTCACAGAACTCTTCTCTGGCTTCCTTCCAACTTTTATATATAGTACAGGGTTCCTAAAAAAATTTTTTAAAGCATGTCCATGGAAGGTTTTACAGTTGTACCCTTTACCTATAGTAAGAAAAGATCAAGGGGAAAACATGCCATTTAAGCATTACCAAGAAGCTAACTTAGCTATTTCTTCCATATGTTCATTTGCTTCCTTCTGACACAAAGCCCCCCAAACTCAGGACCACTCTCTCCACCCACATTCACCGGCTCTGAGACTGGTGCTGAGTTCTAGTACCTGTTCGGAAATAACAGAAAAGAAAGGAAGGCAAAGTGCCAGGAGGGAGAGTCATGCAGGAAGGAGAGAAATGGATTCAGGGTTGGAGGCCCCGCCCAACCCAAACCCTCACAAAACCTTGAGAAACACGGCAAGACACCCTCTCCAGGTCAGTCAGTCCCTTACAGAGGAGCAGTTTCAGAGAACTTAAGGCAGCTCTCGGAGGGAAGGGAGCAGGGGTTAAGGCGGTCCTCACAGCACAGCCTGAGAAGAAATCACGACGCACTTATCCATGAGCAGAGGCCACGGCAATACACGGAGCCTCTCTAACATGCATGCACGGAGCACACCTCCTAGCTCCGGAGTCAACACTGGCGGCATGCACACACGGTAACGTTCAGACGCACGGACTGGTATATGGCTTGCCCTGGGAGCAAGGCTCTTCAGAAGGAGCCCGGGGGCTTGGCTGCAGGCTGCACAGCTCCCAGGGGGCTCTAGTGTGGCTCTGAGTGGGCATTGAGAGTGACCTACCTCTTAACATTGGGGAGGCTTGCACAGCTTCTGGGCAGGTTGAGACAGCCTGCTACTGATTAAAGACCTAAACGTGGAGGGTTGCACCCTCCGAGGGAGCCGTGACTCATCATAAAAATCAAACCTAGGTGTAGCGGACAAGAAGAAAGCCACCAGGCTCTGGGCACTTCATCTTGTTAGCACAAAGAACCTGGGACGTGGCACTTGCTCGGTTCCCGTCTGCCAGTTGCCAATTCTGATAAGAGAAAAAGAAAAAAAGAACACCTCTCGCTGACCCAGGGCACCCCATGGGTACCAAGAGAAACAGGATGTCCCCTGGAGACTTCTCAGTCTCCTGCTGCCACCTGCCCACTGCACGGCCACAGCTGCAGGCAGGAAAGGGGCGCCGCGGGAGGGCGGTGTGACCTCAGCGAGTCACCGACCTTCTCTTTCTCCATTTATCCTCAGCAGAGACGGTTGGTTGCTCGTAGCTACCCTTTCGACCTTCCAGCGCTGTTGTGAGGATACAACGAGGTAACAGAGGACATGAGCCTAAGAGCATAGCCAGGTGCAAGGTCCTGGTCTGCACTACTTTCAGCAGAAGAATGTCAGGGTCACACACTCATTTTTGCTTTCTGTTCCATCCTACACAGTGGAAGTTCCCCAGAGGATCCTTGATGATGCCTCCTGGGGAACTCTACATTCTAGTGATTCTGTGTGTGAGAGAGAGAAAGAGAGAGAGAGACAGGCAGAGATGGAGAGAGGGGGAGAAAGAAGGAGAAAGAGAGAGAGAGAGAGAGAGAGGAGGGCAGGTGGGTATATGAATATTGTGTGAGGATTTCTCAGGATAGGACCGGTGCCCTTTTACATAGGTCTACCAGGAGAGTAACCCTGTGTTACTCTCTTGTTTTCTTAAAACAATGACTACACTGATATTCCAGTATTTTCATAGCAGCCGTCACATGTTATTAAAATGTCTGATCTATATAACATAGAATTACTCACCCAGAAAGAGCCAACTCAACTCTCAATTATTCACTGAAACAAAAGCAATAAAGCAAATCGTACAAGCTGACCAGAATCCCCAAATTTCCTTTTGGTAGACTTTGGAATAGATCTTTTTGCACTTTTGGACTTGATGATAGAAGTGTCAGGTACATGGAGATTTTTCAAAATCTCCAAAGAAACCGCTTCGTGGATCTTACCTTCCCCCTTCTCTATGGTTACTCTTAGGTCAGGCTGACCAAAGTCTTAACCTAAGAAAAGCTACAAGGAAAATGGCTCCTTTTTCAGACTTTGCATTCCAAGATGTGAGCTGAGTCTGTATGTAAGGTGAGTGGGGAGACTGTTGAGAAGGAGCTATCGAGAAAGAACCGTGTTCTTTCAAGATCTTTCTCTGAATTCCCACTGTGTGTCACAGTGGAAATATGAAAAAGCAAATTAGAGACGATGTTAAGGAATGTACTGCCAAGAAGTGAGAACAACAAATATCAGCCTGAAGGGAGGCCAGGGGGGCAACTGAGGACTGACTCCATTTACTGCCTTCCACACAGTCAGAGTTGGTGAGCAGGCGGGTGATGTGACGTACAGTTCAGCTGAGGGAAGGGAAAGAGTGAACGGTGGAATGGGCAGGCAGAGGGCTGGGGAAGATAGGTTTGAAGCTGGGTGAGAAAGCTGTTTGGAAAGAGGGTGAGCTGTCCTCAGAGGGGCTAAAGGAAACCCCTAGTCAGTAGATAATTTTTGCATCCTCCAGAAAGTAGCACACGGAGTCATTTACCAGGTCTTGGGGTTCCCTGGTTGTAAGGTATTCTTGTTATGACGAAAGACCTTCAGGCTGCTAAGAGAAGTTAATTCAGATCCCTGTCTGGGGTCCTGGGTAGGCCTCAGAGGAAGCTGGAGCCTGGAACACTAGAATCTTTGTGTGACCATCACTGAACAGGAGAGATTCTGGCCCAGGTGTGGAACGGAGGTTCCAGCTCTTTAAAGCAGAAAGGCCGAAGACAAGAGAGAGAGGTTTCAGGCCACGAGCTGTCTGGGGTGCGATAAAGGGCTGCAATGGCAGGAGGAGCTGCAGTGTGCTCTTGAAGACCTGACAAGATTCAGGGTGGGCACAGGATGTGTTACACGGGGACGAAGCTGGGGAAGGACCCAGGAGGATGTCCTGGTCTGGGGAGGACAGCCTACACTGTGGTGGCATTTGTTTTTTTAGCATCTCCCCTATGCAATGAGTCAGTATTCTGGCACATTCAGTACTAACCGAAAGGTTGTAAGAGCTCATTGTCCATTGAAAACCACGTTGACAACTAGGGAAAACTAAGAGAACCTGATGCAATCAGTCGTGGTTTTGGTTGATTTTGCAAATAAATAAATGTATCCAACCTGAATACCTAAGTACATGATTCAGTAAAAATTACCCAAACTATTTCCCTTTCGAAAAGCATGTAAATCATGAACATTTGAGAAAGGTTATGGTTACACCAACTTGTGGTTTGACATTTAATTAATCCCCCAGGATTAGGAGGCACTGAACACTGATCTTTCCATTCAAGGGTGAACTCACTGAGTAATTGCACCTCGTTTCTCTATGATCCGAGTGCTGAGAGGAGAGAAACTTCAGATGTGGGAGGGTCCAAGCCTCTTACTGTATAGACGAGGAATGTGAGGCCCAAATAAGTTAACAGACAGTGTTACTCTTTTAATGACAATCTTTATCATGATTTGAAACTGACTTCCATTAATATTGCACATGTTTTAATAAGATGTCATTTTTTCATAGACCACCTAACAGTTAATTATATAAATCTATATTTGTAATTCAGAACCAGAATTTCTAATGAAAGCTAAGAATTTGCTCTTGCACAACCTGAAAGACCCACTGTCTAGGATTTTCAGGAAAAACTGAGAATATGCTTAGTCGGGATTTCAGAATGAAACTCAAAGGATCTGGGTCTTATTGTAACATATCCTCTGTAAAATTCAGCAGTCTTCTTATATTTCTTATATAAGTCTTGAAGTATTCCTAATATGATGCTCCTTAAAGTATCTAGTGGTACTGAGAATATTTCTAGAAGTTACGAAGCCAAAAAAATGGAACCATAGTATTTAGTATACACCTTCTTTTGCATAATTTATAGGATATTCAAGGTTTCAAGACCTGGATCTTCTCTAGATAGTGACTGAGATTAATTGTCAATAAATTAAGAAGAAGAAAGAAAACCTGTCAGTATTGAAAATATGCAGTGCAGGAATCCGGCCTGGGAACTAAAAATAAGTCACTTCACAGAACACTGTACCCTGATGTGATATCCACCCAGGGAAGATTAATGAGCACATCAATGTAATACATTCTGAATAAATAATGACATCAACAATAGCCACTTTGTCTAATACTATCCCTAAATGTCAAACATTTTGTCATATTTCTACATGACTTCCCAGTGTCTGCTACTTGTGCAGGTGAATCTGTATATATTTGCACATAACCCAGTTAAAACTGATCTGATTGAATTGTAAACAGAGCTGATAAAAGAGAAGCTTACTGTTGTAGTGCCTAATAAGAATATCGCTTATATATTAAAGAACACAGTATGTAGCAGCAATTTAAAATGCTCAGTACAGTACAAATGCACTTCTATGCTATATGGCAAACCAACATTCTCTTAAGATCTCTATGTCATAGTGACACATAGAAGGAAGTTACTTGACCAAGTACTTTACATATTGCCAGTTTATTTCTTTGATCCACTTTGACAACATCAACATAACTGATTCCTGAACTGATATGATATGTACTCAATGGCAATTTTTCTTTCAACTCTTCTGGTCCGCACAGGGGAGGCTCTTTGTAGGTGCTTTCTTAACAACAGCTCATACCTGGAATTTACATGTTTACCATACCACTGAGATGCAGTGCTAAAGACTGAAAGTAAATGCCAGCAGCTGGAGACCTTTTTCCCCCTTCCTTCTGTCATTCACCGGCATGTACCTTGGGATACTTAACTGATCTGGGTGAGCGTTGCTATTAAGGTAACACAGCACAAAGAAGCCTATCGCTCTTTCCAAGGTGATGAAAGTATTTAGGGAGATTTCCAGTTAATAACCTCTCGTCTGAAAGATAATTAGTGCTGTCTTTTTAAAAATGTCTTTTCAGTAGCTCACTGGAAATAATGGGTTCTTATTGTCCCTGATTGCTTTGACATCCCATCACTTTCAGACCCGTGATATGAATCCCAGGCCCAGGCTGGCTGGAATCTGGATGGTTTCCAGTGCGAGGGAGGATGGGTTAAAAGGAAAGGTGACAGGAAAGATGTGTTTAGCATCCATGAGCAGCTGAGGAGAGTCTTTCCTGTCGCGTAGACGCATCTGAGATTAAAGAAACAACAAACAGAGCATCAGTTCTTTGAATCTATACTCCCCCCCCACCAAAAATGTACCAAGAAGTCCTCAACTATTAAAGAATGTTTTAAAATTATTGCCTTTCTCTAATAAGCTGTTATCAAAAAGTTAACGCAATGTTAAATGAGATAATACAATAACAAAACATATTTTCTCTCAATAAACTATAAAATTTTCATTCGAAAAACTGTGTTTGTGAATCACAGAAAAAGAAAGCCTGGGAGATCTTACCTGTATAGTACGAATAAATGATACAGAGACTCTTTCTTCAAACTCATTAACTGGAGTATACAAATTCAACACTTTGACAATCTGTGAGAATGAAATGATAAAAGTTTTCAGCATATTATCGAACATACACTGAGTGCTTATAATCTGGAAACGTAAAAGAATCCATGAATATAGTTTGTAATTCTGTTCAGGGCTGGGCTGGGATAAGGGGAGAGAGAGAGCAGGTCTAAAGGCATATTTAACTTTACTATGTGAATTTTTAAAATAAGAATGTATTAAGGTAATATTTGTATATTTTAAGAAGCAATAGAAATTTGGAAAAACAACCAAAGTACACAAAAGAACACAACATGAAAGGGAAAAGTGTCCCACTCAATCCTCAGTCTACCCAAGTGGCAACTGTTAATAGTGTGCCTTGGTTCCATCTAGCTGCTTTCTATACAAAGCCTGCGTATGATCTAGGGAAGATGTCTATATTACGAGACACGTAAAGAGCATTAAGAAAGCCCAGGACGCAGCACAGAAACAACTGGCAAAAGAAAAATGGGCTTGTTTATGCCTATGCCTTGCCTTGTGCTATTGCCACTGTCCTCAAATGCCCTTCCCCTCCTCTCACTTCCTTCAATTCAATGCCCAGCTTAATGGGACCTTCCTTGAACACAGTTATCACCCCCTTGGCACTTCCTTTAGACATCTAACTATAGAATTTGCTAGAACCTCTTAGAGTAGAATCAGTTGGGTACATCTTTCTTGTCTACCAAACTGGAAAATTCCTTTTAGGCAAGGATTGTTTCTTTTTTCTTTTTTTTTTTTTTAAGATTTTTTTTTTTTTAATTTGACACAGAGAGAGATCAGATTACAAGTAGGCAGAGAGGCAGGCAGAGAGAGAGAGGAGGAAGCAGGCTCCCCGCTGAGCAGGGAGCCCGATGCGGGCCTCGATCCCAGGACCCTGAGATCATGACCTGAGCCGAAGGCAGAGGCTTTAACCCACTGAGCCACCCAGGCGCCCTGTTTCTTATTTTTTGAAGTATCTCCCCCAGCAATAGGTATGGTGCCTTGAGACAGGAGCCCAATTAGTCATTTACTGAAATGAAGGAATAAGAATTATCTGTCTTAAAAATAAAGAAGTCTAATGTCATTCAATTATCAAATAATAGGAAAATTACTTTTTGGAATGCAGGCTGCACAGAATGCAGAGCATGTACACCCCCTGAAAGCAGGGACATTTTTGTTCTTGGTTGGATGTTGGTGTCCGTGGCATTATGCAGAACACTGTAAACACTCAATAAATATTTACTGAATGTGGATTGTTGATGACTGTGTCTCCCACTGAAATACATTACTTTTTGGTAAAATCTCCTTTCTTTAAGATCTGCATAGATCTGTGTCGTCTCTGACACACGTGAAGTCAGCTCAAAGACAAGAGCAATGGCTGGGGGTGGGGGGGCTCCTCACTTCCCTAAGTGTCACCCCTGCTGACTGCTACAGTGTCTCTCAGCAGGGGGAGGCGCTTCACCTGGGCAGTAGTTAAAGCACTGCACATGGAACAAATGGCTTCTGCATCATCATCTGTCTTCTTTTTCACTTGCAAGAGCTGAGCAGCCTGAATGAGAGGTTCGAGGGTTTCCTTAGCCCCGCTATTCATCAGATTCTTGTCACGCAGCCATTCTTCCAGTTGACTGACGTTGTACCTATCCCAAAAAGAGGAGAGGGAGAGAATGCAAATTTACTGAATGTTGTCATAAACGTCTTAATTTTTTATGTATGGCTTTGTCAGGAATCTCAGTTAAAATGACAGGCAGTATTTTGTTCAATTTTCTTAAATCTTACCAGTTGTGCTTAAAATTTTATTATAGCCATGAGGTTTATAATCATAATTATATAAGAGTAAATGACTAGAGGATATAATTAACTTCAATGGAAGGTTGAAATAGAGCCATTACAGCAAAAATTATGAAATAAAACTTGCTGAAAGAAAATAGAACATCCAACATGGCCGTGTCCTTATTAAACAGCTGACCAGAAAAGGCCTTCTAGCTTGTTTTACAAGTTAGAGGAGAGAAATGATAACCTTCGAGTACCCTTTTCTCCTTCAAACTCCAAGGTAGTCACGAAAAACAAGATGCTCCCACACAGAGCTTGTGCTGCGGCCCTCTTTAGGGAAGAGCCTGGGTGATGGAGTAGTGGCCTACGGAAGTGCATGGATGGAAGGAGAGAAGGTAAGTGAGGGTGAGGGGGAGCATTGGAAGAGATCGGGACCCCGGATGTGGCAAGAGATGTAGAAATTACACAGATGCTGAGGTTTCAAGAAGTGGTCAACCAGGTGACAGTGGTTCTCATGCTAAAATGCTAAATGGATACATGATCGGAACTTTGCAGTCAGGTAAATATGAGGCAGTATGATATTGCAACAATGCTTCAGACATGTATAGAGAAATACATCAATAAAGCTTAAAGAAAAATAAATTCTACTACCTGAATGAAGGCATTATCTTCTTAATGTTAACTACAATGGAGATGTGTCAGAATGGAAAATTTGAAAAGAATGCCAAGGTTTCCTGAGATTATAACTAAAGACTTATGTAGGAAAGATCCTTTTTTCCTCTCTTGGTGACGATTCTGTTTTAAAATAAATGATTTGCTGGGGTGCCTGATTGGTTCAGTTGGTTAAACATCTGTCTTCGGCTCAGGTCATGATCCCAGGGTCCTGGGGTCGAGCCCCGAGTTCGGCTCCCTGCTCAGGGGGGAGCCTGGTTCTCCATCTCCCTCTGCTGCTCCCCCTACTCATGCTCTCTCTCTCACTATCTCTCTCTAGCTCTCAAATAAATAAAATCTTAAAAAAATAATAAAATAAGTGATTTACAAAAAAATCACTTCTATTATGATAATGGGTTATGCTGAGGAGTAGCTGGGCATAAAACTGAGTTCACACTTCCTTAAAAGATAGAGGGGCATGTTTCCAGTTAGAGATCTATTAGACATGCTCTTGCTGCCATGGTGCAAAAAGGTGTTTTGTCAAAATAAATTTCTAAGAGAACTCAAACATTAGAAATCTTCATTATAAAGAACTCGATATTTTGTTATGTACAATTAAAACACATGTAGAAGGTGAGGAAGCAGCTGTCTCAACTCATAAGTATTTTTATCATCTCTCCATTCCCTCCAACAAGTCAGTGTCGCGGGGGAGCAGGGTTCCCAGGTAGTGGAGAGGAGAACCTGTTGAAAGGCACAGTGCGGAGCAGTCATGCATGAAAGTGGAGCAGGCCAGCCAGGCCAGAGAAGATAGCTCCCTGTGTGTCATCCCTGGCTGTGTGGCCGGTGGAAGCAGACACCAGGTGCACTGACCTCCAACATGCCACGGGCCCCGGCACCCCGGCCAGACAACAGGCCAGGTGCTGACCTCTGCTCACCTGATCTGCATGCCTTTACTCCAGGAGCACATGTCCTTGCGCAGGAGGAGGTTGTTCAGGGTGACGGCCCCCACGATGTAGAACATCTGCTTGACCACCTGCTTGATCAGCTCGGGGTCCATGCCGTGCTGACACAGGACTGAGTGGAAGGAGTTGAGCTGCCGGAGAATGGAGTCCAGCGTGTAGGTGCCCTCGTCTGCGATGCTGGAGGTTCGCTTTCTAAGCCCTGTGGGCTTCACGCCAGACACGCCCTGAATGGTTTCGTGCTCCAGCATGCCGGAGACTGCAGGAGGAGTTCAAGTGTTAGAAGATACCTGTTTCACGTGCATACACACCGGCTCATACATGGACACACATACTCTCACACATTCAATTTAGGAAAATGATCTGAGTATCAAGAGAGGGAAAAAGAACTTTCGGGTGCATTTCCTAAAATACAAAGCAGCTGCCTTGCACTAGCGCAAGCTTCTACACGAGATTTTTTTTTTTTTTTTTAAGATTTTATTTATTTGACAGAGAGAGAGAGCCAGAGAGCACAAGCAGGGGGAATGGCAGAGGGAGAATCAGGTTCCCCACTGAACAAGGACCCTGATGTGGGACTTGATCCCAGGCCCCGGGGATCATGACCTGAGCTGAAGGCAGGCACTTAACAGACTGAGTTACCCAGGCAACCCAAGCTTGTGATACCTTGGGAGGGTTTTAAGAAAGACAGCAGTCAGGGAGAGGAGAAGAGATTCCCCAAGGATATCTGAGCCCCAAAGGCAAACCAAGTAGCAGGAACAGCAGGAGACTAGGTAGTGGTCGCGGAGAAGCCTTGGGAGGGCTTCTCCTTGGGAGCTTGGGAGGTTGTGTGAGGCTGGAAAACTGTGCCCTTCCTTGCCCTGAGCTTTCCACAGTAGCAAGGAGGCCTCGGGTTAGTCTTAGACTCCCACAACTTGGTCTTCTCAAATCTGGGGTTCCTGCTTCCTCTACTGCGCCCTCACAGTGTTTGGTTTATGCCTCCTCTAGGATGGTTGTGGGATGACCACTCCCTGGCCTGAAGCCCCCTGAGAGCAGGGCCACCCCTGATTCATTTTTCTCTCAGTCATTTTATACTCACAGTGCTAACCACAGCTTCCACAGAACCTCACACTGACACAAAACACCGGCGGTTGTTATCAAATCCCTGGGAGACGGGGGTGGTGGTGGTTTAAAGTGGGACATCTCAGAGGTAAGCTTCCTGTTTGGCCAATAAAAATAGGCAAAAGTAGAAGAAATACTGACTGAAGTTGATATTCTTTGTATCTATGTCACCTCTTACATTTGAGCTAACCTACAATGCTTTGAATACACAACTGTTAAGGGGAAAACTGAAGAACTGACCCCTGATGTTGTCCCCTGAGGAATTCACTGCCATCTCCCATGGCTTCCTCAGCTTTTTGTGTTTCTGCTTGGTTAATGTGGGTGTGCGACGGAAGACAGAATACGAAGGGCAACGATGCAGTTATGGAAATGTGGGAAACATATGTGTGGGAAAAGAAAGGGTAGCTGGGAGTAGCCTTAAGAAGCTGCCAATAGGGGCTTCTCGGTGACTCCATCAGTTAAGCATCTGCCTTCAGCTCAGGTCATGATCCCAGGGTCCTGAGATCGAGTCCTGCATGGGGCTCCATGTTCAGTGGGGAGCCTGCTTCTCTCTCTCTGTCCGTCCCTCCTCCCCCTGCTTGTGCTCTCTCAGTCTCCCTCTCACTGTCAAATAAACAAATAAAATTCCTAAAAAAAGAAAAAAGAAGCTGCTGATAGTTTGCCTCAAGAGTTTGATAACTTAAAACAAATTTAATTCAGGTCATTCAAAATTCAAAATTGGCAGCCTGCATTTTATATATGCCTCCTCCTACTGCATGTATGCTACACATTCCAAAGGAACATAGGTAGTACAGTTCGGAAGTACACACCCAGACTGAGTACACACATACAAAGAGAGGAGCATGGACTCACATACCTAGTTGCATACACATATACAGAAACACAATTGTGCACACCTCAGTCACTTACCAGTGAGAAACCACTACTTAAAACAAAATTGCCTTGACAATCCCACAGGGACCTCGAGATGTGTAACTCACCGCGGATGAGGCCTTTTCCTGTTGCCATGCCGCCCCCCAGCCCTTGGATCGTAGCCTGACAGGCAAAGTGCAAACTCTCCCCAGCCTCCCTTGTTTTAGGTGGACCCCGAGGAGGCCCTGTGTAACACTTGCCTAGATCAAAGTTTAAAGTGTCTTTGAAAATTGGACAAGGGATGTGGTATATATTGCTGGGTACAAAGCAGAACCCAGTCTCAAGGGAGAGGTACCACCCAGTGGGGAGACAGACTAGATACTGTCGTTTCAATCCTGTGGAAGCAGATTTTGATGTAACCCAATTAGTCATGGCTGGGGTTCTGGGATTCCTCAGCTAATTTCAGGACTGAGTCTTACTACTTTATGTTCTTTGTATGAAGATACGCCTCCAAACAATTGTGGCCGCTGGGCCAGACAGACCTTGACATCAACACTGCCCTCTTACCGATCATGGGCTGAAGGATGTTCTCTAACACCCGCACGAGCTGCTGGTAGATCTGAATAGCCAAGTCACTTAGCACCTGCCGGTACTCAGCCAGGTCAAAATTGGTGAGGCAGTGTTCATTCTGGCGAGACGTGTTATGTTTCATAAAGCCCTAGAACCAGAAAGCAAAGTTACTGACACCCATGAAATAAAATGCCTCTTCTAACTCCTTGGCTTGATCAGATTCCCCTGCTGTCCTCCCTCTGAGAGTTTCCATCTGTTCCACTCTGAATGCCACATAGTCATTCTCAAATGCTCTGTGTGTTTGTTTCCATCATGTCCCCCTTCCACTTCTTATTAGCTTTTGAATAATATCTAAACTTGGCAAGCTAGCAGTTACGCCTTTCCAATAGCCATGTCAGTGAAACAAGATGGAAGAACTTAATTTGGAAAAAAAAAAAATTAATGAGTGTTTTCACTTATGACACAGCACATTTACTGCCAAACACTGAATTATCTAAGGTACTAATCTCTTAACTTCAGTTCTATTAAATAGAGTCCTATTTATAAATATTGCACGTTAAAGGCATATATAATCTTTTTAAAACAGACCAATTTCTACCAAAATCGGTGAAGAAATAAAAAAAACTTCCCTTTATTATATTTCATGGTAACCATATATGATTTTCAACCCAAGCTTAGAATGGAATTTTTTGGTGGTATTAGTTAAAATTGAAAACCAACAATACAGGAAGGTACTTTTGTCAGACATTGCCTGCTTGATGGCTTCTATCCGAAGTCAAGCATCTGCCTCCCTACAAACTACCTGACAACACGGACTAGAAGGGGGGGACTAATAGGACAGCTAATGGCCCCTCAGAGGAATTCTAGTCTGTCTGTCACATCTTCTCAGGGACTGCATCTTACTCATAGTTATGCTTTCCATCATTTGCCAGGACAGCCCTCTGCCCTAGCCTCTGGGCACCCAGAAAATGCTACTGGTCAGCTTCTCTGCCTGTCCTCCAGGGAAAAAATGGAAGGTATGGATGGCAGTGGGCAGGGGCACAGGCTGCAGAAGCTGGCAGCCCCAGAACCCCAGCTCTGCTCTTCTGACTAAGAGGCTCTGGGCAAATTGATGAACATCACCAAACTTCGGTTTTCTCATCTGTAAAACTGGGTTGTAATTCCTACCTCACAGGGATGCAGTAAGAATTAAATAAGAGTGTACAGGAAGTGCTGTCTGATAAATACTGAGTAGACCTTAATAAAGAATAATTGTTAATATATTACATAGTTTTGAAGTCTACCAAACACCAAACACCTGATGAACATATCACTGCAAATAAAAGCAGAATAGGTTTTTGGACCAATCTAAAGAGATATGCCTCAGTTTGATCACCTTTTATGTATTATGGAAAGCCAAAATTGATGAATTTCTTTAAATTGTTCAATATTTCTCATCTCAGTCCCTCAAAAGCACACTTCCACATAGGGACAAGAGGTTTCATTGCTTGTAACAATTCATTAACTAATGCTCACTTTATTTCTGCTATGCTTTCTCATAATAAAACTCTCAAAAGAAGAAACTGTGTTGCTCTCCAATTCACTCTTTCATAAACAATGAATATCAAACAAAGCTACGAGCTTTAGTTTTCAAATTTCAAATTTGAACACTGTTTTCAAAATTCAAAGCTATGAGCCTCTGAATTCAGGTTTCTAAATTAACAACTGGGAGGCATCTGAATGGCTCCATAGGTTAAGCATTGGCCTTCAGCTCAGGTCATGATCCCAGGGTCCTGGGACGGAGCCCCACATCGGGCTCCCTGCTCAGCAGGAAGACTGCTTCTCCCTCTGCCTCTGTCCCTTCCCCTGCTCATGCTTTCTCTCTCTCTCTCTCTCTCACTTGCTCTCTTTCTCTCAAATAAATAAAATCTTTAAATTAACAAATGGTTAAATGTTCCATGCTTTTAAATTTTCCCTTAAAGAGGTCAGAGAAAGTACATCCTGCTGGTTTTGTGATCGAGGTTTCCTCACCTCTTCTCCACTGTACTGCTTCAAACAGTGCAAAAATCGGCATGTGTTAGAGAGCCAGAAGGACACGGTTTCGAAATCATCACCTCTTTTCTGAAAGAAAGAAAAAGGCTAACTTCACTTTTCCTTAGGGAAATAGCAACCTGAAAGTTACTGAACAGACACCAGAAGGCCCACTTCTTTCAGTTACATGATAATTACAAAAAATAAATCACATTGCAATTGTAAAGTCTTACACATCATTGCTAGAACATTTCAACCCTGTGTTTGTTGGTTGGTTGTTACTTTGCTTGGCATCTATTTTCTTGACGTTAGAAAAGGATGCCCATTCAGGCAATGTTAGTTTAAGAGTCCCTTTCGGCAGAAAAAAATTCATCAAGCCACAGCTTACCCCAACGCACTTCCCTCAGGATTACTCAGGGAATCAGAAAAGACTAAAAGCACAAAGGGGAGTCACAGACTGTGAAGTGCCGAAACCCAGATTAGGTTACAAATCTGGTCAACGATAAGATACAGCTCCTGAGCAGAGACTGAGAAATGGGATGGAGGGAGCCCTGTGCAGATGAGGAGAGAGGGGAAGCTGAATGGCTCTGCGTCAGGACCGGGGCTCCTGTCAAGTAACAGGCTGCTAAATCAGAACAGGGACTCGAGGCAAATACACTTCAATTCAAAACTGGGACGGGCGACAAATTCACATCAGTTTTGAATGGCATCAAAAGGGTGTCATATGTTAGTACCCACTCTTTTTTTTTTTAATTTTTAAACAATTTGGTATAATAAATAGTCAAACTAGATAAATGTCTTCATGCAATTAGGATGAGAGGGAGAAAACATGATTCAGTTTTGCTGTGTTTGTAGTTGACTTAAAAATTAGTAAAGCTTGCAGGCTAAATACACGATAGCATCAATACACCAAAAATGAAATGAATTAAATCAGAAGACATTCATCAAATTTTAAATGTTAAATCTTCAGAAGTTCCATGCTTTATTAACCCCTGTAAAGCCAATTCCATACAATACCTGCCCAGTAGGGACGGAGAACCCATATTTGTCAAAGGTTCATTCCTAGGGGCTGCAGGGAGGGTGTGTTTCATGAGGACAGAGCTTCAGGTGGGAAAGATGGAAAAGTTCTAGAGGTGGGCAGTGATAATGGCTGCACAACAATGTGAATGCACTTAATGCCACAGAACTATGCACTGAAAAACGGTGTGGTAAATTTTATGTCTCATATATTTTACCACAATTAAAACAAAATAGTGCATGAAAGACACCTTAGATTTGAGAGTGTCCACTGGGCATGTTAACTATCCAATTATCTCCATCCTAAAAGTTCTCATCCAACTTCAGTTACATAATCAGAAAGCAAAGCACTTGGAGCACATTCTCTTAGCTCCTCACAGAAACACGTGAGGTAAAGTTAAGTATAATGTTCACTGTTTTTCTAGAGAGGCAAGAGAAGAATTACACAAGGTGACTCGGTGATTACTGAGGTAGGCAGGGCTTTCTGCTCTATTACATAATTCTGCTGCCTTTTCCAAGTCTTTCCTCTCTGCTTAGTATCTGTGTGTTGCTTCTCACGTGGAACCAGGCAGTTCAATTAACAAGGAAAATTATGGGGTGAATTGGAGAATAACAGGAAGAAAAGTTGGAAGAAACATTTTAATGTTTTATCAGACATGTTCTTTATGAACGACCTGTGTTATATTGAACTTCTTCAATACCTTTTTAACTAGAGCATCATACTCCCTATCTATAAGGACCACACTAAATATTTTTAATTTACTTGTCAGATCTCAAAACAGATGATTTCTGTTTATGAAGAAACCTAATTTACTATGCAACTTAATGCAATTATATCACATTAATTTTGATTACTCTTCAACCTGACCCCCATTGTACAAGAAGGCATATAGACATGGGGGTCAGGTTGAAGAAAGACTGTTTCCTACAGTGGAAGTTACCAGGAAGACTTCAAAGTGTTCATGTCTGGCAACTAGCCCCAATCTAAGGAAGGAAAAGATCTCAATGCAGATTCTGTCATCATTAATGTTTACTAGGAGAATTTTGTTGAACATGAACTGACCTTTAATACTTTTTTGATGCTGTTAATTGTTGATGTTAGCAACGACCTTACTTTCTGATCATCATTCAGGTAGTCAGCATGTCGGACACACATGAACAGGATGTACGCCGGTAACCCTGGAATCAAATTGACTGCCACACCACGTGGCTTCAGTTCTGAAAGGAAATGAGGAAAAATAATCTTATACGACATTGAAAGTCTTCATGAGGAATGCTGTATGAGATATAAAAGCGCAGTTCTTGTGAAAGAATTCAATCATTCAGAGTTAAGAGGTCATATTAAAAAAGTATATTTTAATAGCTCATCAAGTGGAGAAATTGTTAAGGGTGGGGAAATGTGAATCTTAGAACTCCCAAATTTATATCTCTTGCCCTGACTTATCCCTTAACTCCAGTTTCATATATCAGCTGCCTTCCTGACACCTCTGCTTACGCACGTCAACCTGAGTCCATCCTGAATGAAACCAGTGATTCCCTGTGGAGCCTGCCCTTCCCAGAGTTGTCCCAATCTCAGTAAATACACTGTTCCAGGCTTCTGGTTTCTCAGGTTATAAGCTTTGCCAGTATCTCTGACTCCTTTGTTTTCTCACACCACATGTCTCATCCTATAAAACACATCCAGACACTTACTTACTCTACTAGCTACCCTGCAATAAACTACCATCATCTTCTCGTGGGCTGTGGTCAGACTAGTCTCCCTGATTCATCCCCTGTTCCCCAGTAGTACCTTTTCCACACAATGACCAGAGTGATTCTATATACAAATGCCGCTCTTGTTCTGAAAATCTTCCAAGCAGCTTCTCTTCTCAGTCATTTATAAAATAAAAAATCTTCACTACGATCTGTGTGGTCTGGCCCTGATCCCCCCTCTCCAGCTCACTGTGCCCTAG
Source organism: Ailurus styani (assembly GCA_002007465.1). Taxonomy (NCBI): domain Eukaryota; kingdom Metazoa; phylum Chordata; class Mammalia; order Carnivora; family Ailuridae; genus Ailurus; species Ailurus styani. The sequence goes on along the minus strand of LNAC01000084.1, from coordinate 1,629,238 downwards.
TAACATTTCTCCCTCTCATCCTAATTGCAAGAAGACATTTATCTAATTTAACTCAACACAAGTCTCATTGCTGTTGGTTGAACATGGCAGGATTCTCCCACCCCAGGGCCTATGTACTATTTTCCGCCTGAAATGTTCTTTCCTCAGATATCAGTATGACTTGCTTCCTTACTTCCTTTGATCTCTGTCCAAAGATCACCTTATGGAAGAGAACTTTCCTAACAACTTCATATAAACTAATACACTTGCCTTTACTCTTTATCCTTTGACCACATTATATGTATTTTTTTTCTATTCTCCCCAAGCCCCCAATATAAGACCTATGAGAATAGGGATTATGAATTACTTTATTCATTACCCAGTACCTAGAAAATGCTTAGCATTTGGTAGGAGCTCACTAAATGTTTACTGAATTGATGAATCTTTGTTAACTCTATGCTTAAAAGCCACTGGCTTCTTTCCATTTTTGCTAAATGAAGATCATGTTGAAACTTCAGTGCCTCTGCACCTATACATAGTACTGGGCTTAATGCCAGGAACCCCAGGAACATTAAATCAGGCAGAACTGCCAGTCACAGTGCTGTCAGCCCACACCTGCCAGGAGGAATGCTATGCAAAGGCTGAACAGAGAGGTTTTTCCCTTTTTTAGTTCACAACTTTCAGGCTGTGTGCACTCCCAACTCCCACCCTCCCTTAAAGATTCTTCTTGCAGAACCAATGGGTTTACACCCCATCTTAATCTGAAACTGCTCTAAAATGTTTCTTCCATGTCCATTTCATTTGTCCAGTCTTCTCCTTCCACAGCTGGAGTCTTTCCCTTGATTCTTTTGTTTCTTCCCTATTACCAAAGTGCTGTTCTTGATATATTTAGTTGTGAAAAGAAGCAAGGAAAAAAAATGAAATTCAGGAAGATAAATGGCCAAGAACTGTGGTGCTCAACTGTGGCTATGCTTCAGAATCCTCTGAAAGACTTTTTTTTTTAATTGTGTTATGTTAGTCACCATAAAATACATCATTAGTTTTTGATACAGTGTTCCAGGATTTAAAAAAATATACTTGGGGGTGCTTGGGTGGCTCAGTTGTTAAGCATCTGCCCTCGGCTGAGGTCATGATCCCAGAGTCCTGGGATGGAGCCCCGCATCGGGGTGCGGGGGGAAGCCTGCTTCTCCCTCTCCCACTCCCCCTGCTGGTGTTCCCTCTCTTGCTGTGTGTCTGTCAAATAAATAAATAAAAATCTTAATATATATATACATATATACATACATACACACACACACACACACACACACACATATATGTATATGTATATATGTATATATATATTTGACATGGCCAGGCTCTTCCCTCTAGAGATTCTGATGTAATGAGTCTATGGTAGGGACGATATATCAATAGTTCTCAAAAGCTTCCCCAGATATTCTAATCTGTAGCCAGAGCTAAGAAGCCTGGCCTCAGAGGATCTTATACTTGGATCCTGACTGATAAGGCAGGACACAGTGAGGACGTTACTCCAACAGAATAATGCACAGTCTGCAATGATGACACAATTAACCAGTGTTGAATATTTTAAAAGTTAGTGACTAGTCTTTTCCATCACTGACACATGTACCAGAAAGACCTTCTATCCAATGCAGAAAATACTTGCCCAAAATCAGGTTCTTAACAAGCTTTTGCTCATCCTCCTTCTTGTACTCCAGCATTCCTTGGAAATCCTTTTCTTTCCTGGGAATGTTGACTGGACGGATGGGTTCATCAATTATCTGTCCTGGTGATATGTTCTCCATCTGGCCCACTTGATGAGAAACAAAAAGAAGGAAATGTTTTCCAGGTAGAAAGGATACTAAGGTTCCACATTCCAGTAATTTTAAATGAACCCCATAGCAACAGAAACTTGCCATATTTGCCACTTAATTATTTCCTCTTTAAATGCTCTTTTCTGCTAAAATTAGGTGGGTAGATGGCAAAATATACAGTAGTGTCACTCCAACAGCCACTAATACTTGGCTATTATCAACATCAAAGAACCTTACTTGATTCAAAAACATTTTTTTTTGGTAATAAAGTTTACTTTGTAGTAAGATTAAATGTCCCCAAAGTAAGTGGTTTAACTTTTTGGTTAACTCTTCATTACCATCATAATGGTTAAAGATATTTAGACTTCAAGTCAAAGAAGATTTTTGAAAAAAACCCCAGTATTCTACAAGAGTATCAAAGATTCCCTCTCACATTTAGCTCTATGAATCTAGTCATTAAAGAAAAAGAATATTTACTTTGAATGTCTCATTGCAATCAGTTCAAATCACATCAGCATAGCTGGTAGAATGGTATTTCTTTGCACTAGTTGATGTGAACTGTATCATTTTTCACACAGGCCTCATAAGGCAAAGACCTAGCTTTCCTCTACTACCCTTCATTTACAAAGAAATCATGAGCAGATAAAAAACTTTTATTTAATATGACTTCCTAAATATTATTCTTTTTTTTGGTTGTTTTTAGTCAAATGCTAGACATCTTACCATGAAGTTATAACCATCAAAGTACAACCACCAGTTAACGGCCCTTTCAGATGATAAAAATGGTCACTTTTGTTAATGCTAGAGAAGGGGTATGCTAAAGATTAAAAGAAAAAGGTCTCAAATTTCATTCCAAAATTGAGAAGTAAATGGGAAATGCAAGGGGAGGGGAGGGAACAGAGTTATGACGGTGTTTGTGGAAATATATGCTAATAAGCGGGGTTTCTTATTCTTTCATCGACAGGGAGAGGCCAGTTAGGAAATATATATAGGGATAGACTGAGTTGAATCTGTTGTCAAACAAACACAGTACAGATCAGAAGCATTAGAACGTTTAACTTGTTGCTGATTCTCCAAGGTATCAGTAGTACTTCCTGTCACTCTGGGTGATTTCCTGTGTTAGTTCTGGGAAGCTGGTTCCACAGGACAAGGTTATCACAGAGAACACCAATACCTGCCAGTGTTCTTGCTTATGTGGCCAAGAGCCAGTCTAGTGACACCCTTGTCCACCTCAGGCTGCAGCATCACACAGGATTATCAGCGCGGAAACTTGCCACCATCCGTCAACAGTATGGTATCTAAAGAGTGACCATATTGTGACTAGACAAGTCAGGGCTGTGGCATCTAGTGCTTCATGTGCATGGTAAAATGTATGTCTCTATACAGGAGACAGGAGATTCAAGCCGTTTAGTGTTGCATGGATTACTCCTGGAGTTGGTTTAAACACAACAGTGCAGGGGGTCTCAGAATCGGCCCAAGGTGGTGTCTGCCACTTGTCAAGTACAAGAGAGTAAAGTCCCTGCCATCTGTGGTACTAGTTGCTCTGAGCCACAGAAACGATTCCATGAGGGGAAACTGGGCGGAAACAGATTCAACATATTATGTTTACCAATACAGGTACGTATTTGGACTCTAGCTAACCCCATGAGAATGTTTTAAGCCTACTGATTTCATCCACTGATGAGGAGAGAGACCATTATTTTACAGAACACTAAAAGAAAAAAAACACTGCCAGTTAAACTGCAACCCGTCAACAGTTTTTGAAAGATGCAATCTAATTTGAGGTGTTAAAATGTAAAAATTTGAGTAAATCAGAATTTATGAAATATGGTAAATATTTTTACTAGGAGATTTCACTTTTTTTTTTAAAGATTTTATTTATTTATTTGACAGAGAGATAGAGAGCACAAGTAGGCAGAGCGACAGGCAGAGGAAGAGGGAGAAGCAGGCTCTCCGCTGAGCAGGGAGCCCGATGTGGGACTCGATCCCAGGACCCTGAGATCATGACCTGAGCTGAAGGCAGAGGCTTAACCAACTGAGCCACCCAGGCGCCCGAGATTTCACTTTTTAAAAGAAAGCTTCACTTTCTTTTTCAAAATCTCGAACCAAGATATTTTTGGTTCTGTACAAAAATGTCAGAAATAAAATTTGCCATACTTTCATTAAAATTTTCTCTCTGCCTTTGAATTCTCCTCAGTGATTTGGATCTTTACAAAAATTCATAGATAAAGTATGGATGTCAGCTCAACATGACCTTGATTTATGTAGCAAGCCATCTACTAATTAAAATAAAATGTCAACCTTTATGTATGCAGCATCAGGAAAATATAAGATCTGAAAGAAAGAAGCCAGGACCACAGTTTTCAAAGACTCATAAGACCTTGGGGATCATTTGGTCCAATATTCTGTCTAATACATGCTTTCTTCTAGAAAGACCTAAAGCAATCCCTATTTTCACTTTCTGGATTCTTTATACTTGAGGGGAAAATATTCCTGAACCTTTTTGTCCTGGAAAAGGAAAGGAAATAGGACAACTTTTAAAAAATTTATTTTTCCTCAATTTGGAACCAGAAAGTTCTTGATTCCAGGTTTAATAGAGACAGTTGACTAAATTTCTGTAAGTCAAGAGGTTACGTTGGAAACTATGACACAAAGGAGAGAAGTCAGTGATCCCTGAAGGCATGGATGGGCTCTAGTTCCAGTTTGGCTACTTATTGGCTGAGACTTTGGCAGTCACTGACAGTTTCTGGGCCTCCGTTTTTCACTCCCACGAAATAATTAACTGATTTCTAGAATTCTTTTAGGTCTAAATTCCCTGACTCTTTGAAAGTTGAGATGCAACACCCACTCCTGGGTTAAAATATAGCACAAAGCAGATCAAATTTTGAAACACTCTCCATTTCGCTTTATAACTTCTGCTAAAAATGACGCACGTTGGCGTTTTAAAAAAGGGCTTTATTGGTTTCTTTTTTAAAAAGTCTCCTTAAGTAAGGGTAGCCCATAGGAGGAGGCAAGAATCTTGCTATTTTAAACCAGAAGAATGTAAGTATGTTATATTTAAAGAAAGACATAAGAAAACTTTTAGTTTTTAAAAGGTGCTTTGTTGTAGAAAGTTCCCTGTTTTTTCTACGTAATGAAGTATATTGAAATAGTAAGAGAAAAGTGTTAGGGAGCTGGTTACTTTTATTTTATTTATTTTTAAAAAAATACTTGATTTATTTGACAGAGAGAGCACAAGCAGGGGTAGCGGCAGAAGGAGAAGCCCGATGCTGGGCTCCATCCCAGGACCCTGGGATCATGACCCGACAAAGGCAGAAGAACAACAGATTGAGTCACCCAGTCGCCCCGAGCTTGTTACTTTTAGTTTCTAATTTGGAGGAGGAGTACTCAGCATGAGCCCAAGTCACATATATTTATTTCATTTTATTCTTTAGATATATATCATTTAATTTGAAATATAACTTTTCTTACGAATATGGTGTCTTTTTGTTTAACCTATGAAGTGCCTTCTCAAATGCTACTTAAAGGTAGCAGAACACAGCTGGCAAGATAGTTTAATGAGATTGATTTCTGATTGATAATGGTTTAAAATTGCTGACATCTTGAAATATTGTAACCTATCTCAATTAAAATATACATATTAAAGAAAGCTGAATAAAAAAATAATAGGTGGCTTTTTACCACCACTTTTTAATAGGTGCTATTTACCAAATTTTACTAACATATTGCAGATAAACCATTAGAAGTTTAAAAAATTAATCTACTAATTAATATCCTTAAAATCAGTTATTTCAGGCACTCTGTTGTCTAATTATCATCTCATGATGTAATTAAAGCAGAATTAAGTACAGAAAGGTTCTCTGAATAAACATTTTTTAATGTTTGGTTGATAGACATTATAGTCCATGTGTGTGTGATCTGGAGGTTCAAAATTTTAGTGTAATGTATGAGTCATGTAATACTAAAGGTTTATAAATAAATTATGACTGCAAAGTAACCTGTCTGATTTCTACACAAATATTTCAGCATTTGTATACCCAAGAGAATACTATTCTCTTTAAAGTAAACATCTATGTTGCCATTCTAAATATTTTTGGAACTTACTTACTCACTCAACAAACATTTAAGGAATGATTATGATAGATCAGACACTAACTAGGTGCTATGAAAACAAGGGGAAATAAGAGGTGGTCCCTATGCTCAGGAAGCTCATGTCCATTGAGAAAGCCAGTGATTCAAACAGAAAAATTACTAAAAACATGACAGTGAAAACCACAAAAAATGTGAGCCATTGTGGTACACAGAGGCCAGAGCCATCAAGCCTGCCTGGGTGATCAGGAGAGGCTGCTCTTGAGAACGTGACATACGACTCTGGTCCCAAAGGATGAGCAGAACTCGACCAAGAGAAGCAGGAAGACCAAACAGAAAGGACAGTTATGATAGACCTGGCATGTTGGAAGAATGAAAACAACACAGAGTTAACATGGGAGACTCTTCTGAACATTCTAGACTACTCTGAGTGACACTGAGAGAACAGCTGGGTAGTCAGACTGCACAGTGTCCTTTTTGGTCAAAACTGCACAGGTTGAAGGCAATTACAAAGAGGGTCTCTAAGTCTCTTGAACAATGAGAATGTTGTTGGACTAAGCTTCAAAGCTGGCTTTATCCCCATTCGCTGCTATACCCCTGGAACCTAGGTAAATACTTAGTGAAGGAACAAACACACTAATCCAAAAGACAAGATTCATTTGTATGTAATAATAATTGATATTTGATCATTTTTTAAAGATTTTTTCCCATCATCAGGGCGCCTGGGTGGCTCAGTGGGTTAAAGCCTCTGCCTTTGGCTCAGGTCATGATCCCAGGGTCCTGGGATCGAGGCCCACATCGGGCTCTCTGCTCAGCAGGGAGCCTGCTTCCTCCTCTCTCCTCTCTCTCTGCCTGCCTCTCTGCCTACTTGTAATCTCTCTCTCTGTGTCAAATGAACAAATAAAATCTTAAAAAAAAAAAAAAAGATTTTTTCCCATCATCAAATATAAATCATGAAATGTTAAAAAAATCTTATTTCTTTATAATCATAATTCATTTTTTCTTATTTCTCTTTTTTTCTCCATTAGATTCTTTGAGGACACAGACTTTGTCTTGCTCATCATAGTATCCTTAATACTAATTGTAATTATAATAATAGTTAAGTTGTATATAGCATTTACTATGTATCAGGAAATACTCTAAATACATTACACACATTCATTCATGTCATCCTTTCAAACTGTCAGGTAAATACCATTTAACATTGATCATTCCCATTTAACAAGCGGGGAAACTGAAGCATAGAGAGGTTCAGTAACTTGATCAATATCAGATGACTAACAGAAGAGCTGGGAGTTGAAGCCAAGAAGCTTGGGTCCAGAATCCACGCGCTTAACCTCTGTGTTATACTGCCAAGCACGGCGTCTAGCACACAGAAGATAGCCACTAGATGCTTGTTGGGTGAATCATCTCTCTTGGCAAAGAACATTTTTCCCTCCTTAGCAATGAAATTTCTACTCTACAGAGGTCAGGTTTGCCGAAAAATTTTTGTTATCATCATAATATTCACATGCAAACCTGTTAGACCACTGGTGTAGACAACAAAATCAGGATTTGGCAATGGTTATAAAAACATGTTGAAGTACCTTCTAGTTCACCAATTTTTTTGGCAAATACTTTCAGTTGTTTTTTCAGTTTCCGAACAGTCTTATCTTGCTTTTCAAGTTGTTCCATCAGATCCTAAAGATTAAAATGAGAAATATAACAGAAAGATCAAAATGGGCCTTCTAAAATGCACAGAGGGAAAGCAGACACAAAATCACAAGCACAACACTGTTAGTTTTACGTAAAAGCTCCAGGAAAGCTCGCTGGTGGAGCCACCACCTGGCTAAAACTGGCAGGCATGGAAACGCAGCTACAATAAAAGCCAAATGTTAAAATACACACTGCAGTAAATCCTTTACAGCGTGATGGATAGCAGGCTCACTGGGGAGTCTTTTCCAGTAGACTCCTGTGTGGGTAAAACAATTAAATGCTCGTAAAATGTACTGCTTTTTCAGTGGAATGCTTTCTCTCAAGGGGGAGGCAGTGAAATAAATTTTGATAGATGCTCAAAAAGTTCTGTGGGAAGTTTTAAGGATGGCTGAACTTAGGTCGGGCCTTTTGACTGACCCCAGTGTGAGAGACTCACCCTTTGGAGATGCTAACATGACTCCTATAACTTAAGAGGTTTGGGGAATTAAAAGGAAACTTGAAAAAATAACCATAGAGAAAGGAAAAGAGTGATCTGCTGACCTATGTCCAAGTGGCAGGTAGCATAACACACCCATAAAATTTCACAGGTGATATAATTTTGCTTATAGAAGAAAAAGGGGGCAATTTCAAATGTTATATATGCAAAAAAAGGAAAAAAGAAACAGTACATTCAAGGAGAGAGGGTAAAAAAAAAGTCTGTGATGACTGACTATTTAATCAAGAATCTTCAAATCACAGGCAATATTAAGAGAGCAATAAATAAGAAGAAAGTGGGTAATAGCAGACTCGAAACTTAGGAGAGAAGTCAGTGCTGTGTATATGTGGTTGTTATTCAGGCTGTGGTGAAGGAAAGCATCTACCAACACAAATACTCATTCACTTTCCAGTTCAGAGAGCACAGATTTAGATACTAGACCACTGATCCAAAGGGAACAGGTGCTAACATTTCAGAGGGATCAGTTGCGCTTCTGGGATTTGACTTTATTTTTCAAATCCCATTTTGTTTCCATCACACTGTAAGCCTAGTGTTAATAACAAACCCAACGTGACAATGGACGCAGGACACTGACAGAGGTGACACCACCAGCTACAAGTCTTCTGGGGGGAGAAATAGGTCTCGTGAAAGTGTTTGAAGAGATTCCTGAGGAAGGGCGGGCAGCAGTGTGCTCTTCGGTAAGAAAGGCTACAGGTAGCGAGGGAGACAACAGAAAAGCACTCTGAGTTTACATACAATCATCCGTTTGTAAAGTGAAATCCGATAGGACTGATACTTCTTAGGGTCATCTGCATATAATTCCTCAAAATACTGAAAAAACAGGCATAACAGATATTTGTTTTTCTCTGTGTCTCTGAGGAGAATGTGACCTCTTAGCAAAACCAATTTAAAAATATTTTACAACACAAATAATGACAGTATATGTACTCAAAAGGCTGATTTGTCATCTGCCAGTGCCTTCCGACCTCTCCAGGACAGAGGATTCTAATTCTATATAGTACACACATACACATATATTTTCATGTGCTCAGAGGCAACAGGCTGTGGCTCAGGCACCATCATTCAGCAGGTTAAACAGAGCAGTGGCCCATATGCCTCCAAGAAAGCTGGTATTTCGCACCTCAGATCTGCTCACAAGTTGCTATACTTTTTTTTTCTGCAACTAGCAGCAGTGACAAGGGTGAGAAAGGCAAATAAAATGGAAGTGAAAATCATGGCAATGTGGGCACTCTTGCCTGAAGCTGGCAAGGCTGGTGAGAAGCTGTGGGTCTTCCTTCCCTCAAGGCAGCATGGGGGAGGGCTGTGGAGCATGTTCACAGGTGGAGGAAGAAAGGCCATCTTCGTGTTTATGTAGGGAAATAGGTGGGTAAGTGGGTTATGTGGGGCAGAGTTTCCAAAAATACTAAGCATCGGTCGAGTGGACTCTGTTCAAGTGTTTCCCAAAGAAATGCACAATTAAGACTGAGAAACTATATAATGGTTTTGAAAGTGCATTATTCCCTGTACTTAACTTTGAAACCATTCTCCAGAATTAGTAGTCAGGGAAGCAACTGATCTGCAGAAGGTTTTCCAAAACTCAGAGAAACTCATGAACTAGACTCTACCCCATAGAATTTGAGAGCTTAATTTATCTTTGTATTAGCTATGAAAAACTGCCAAGAAAATTAATACTGCAGGCAAGGTTGCAAAGGAAATGATTAATCGACTTAGTGAAACAATTGCGAATTTGCCATCCAGAAACATCTCAATTTCAGTTTTGCCTTGTATTTTAAAACAATCATTTATAAGCACAGAATTTATACACTGATCAATTGTTATAATCCAGTGTATTTATCAATTCTTAGGCAGTAAAGCACTGTTAGTTTAACTTAAGCAACAATATACTTGAGAGTAATAAAATGACATTTCAAAAATATTCCATGAATCAAAACATTTTCCCCCACAAATTAGTGATATTTCAGTCACTTTGGAAAGAGTCTAACACTTGTCCTCACGAGCTTCTCCCATTTCCACAATGGAGCCCCACGTAGCAAGCTGCCCTCAGAGGGACAGACAGTGAAAAGACAACTTTTGGGTTTTTCATCTAATTAATACAAAAGGTAGTTGAAGAGGTGACACTAGTTAAGTGATCACTAATGGAGTTAATTATAGTAATTCAGACTTAAATCTTCAGGGAAAATCCAAACTACTTTTTGAAAGTTCATTAAAACCCTGAATCAAAAACAAACAAACAAACAACTCACTACCAGTTCTAAATAGCTTTTCTCAAAACCAGGCTGACATTTTAATATAGATTTTATATAGGAATGTGTAATTATAACTTTTCAATGACTTTTAATTTAATAAATGTATTTATCAAACTTAAGTAGATTTATATATCTGTAATAAAAGTTATTTTGTGACAGAAATATTTTAGAAAATACTTCCCGTAAAAGAAAAAAAAACGAAGAAGAAATAACTTGGACTCTGGGCCAGCATTCAGAATCTGGCAAGGGAAAAAAAAAATCTCCTCGTTCACTGCCCTTCTGTTAGAATCAAAAATGTAAAAACTTACATCGTGATGTCCCTCCACCCTGATCTGGGAGCTCTGGCCAACGTCAAGCAGAAAACCCCGCATGGTTCTGCCAACCACCTTCCCTGACTGTAACACCAACCCCTGCCCCTCTGCTGGCAATGGAGGCAGGAAGAGCCTCGGTGGCTGCCTGGGGACCAAAAGTCAGCAAAGCTTGTCCCTAGTTCTGTGACCATCACAGAACAAACCTCCTCGAAAAGGCAGAGAATCTGCCGCTGACATGGAGGAAGCAGGTCACCTGAGTTCTCAAGGAAATCAAAAGCCCAGCACGTGGTCAGGGGAGATCTCCTGGGCCCTCCCAGACGCCCCAGAGCCTCTGTCAGAAACACGACCTGTGCACATGCCTTTTTCGTTTCTGCCCATGTAATCACATCTTCCTTACTCTGTCTCTGCTGGAGAAGAAGGGTGTCAAGTCGTGGGCAGCGAGTTTTCCCAGCCCAAACAGATGCGTTTGATCAAAAAGAAAGTAGGACGGCCCCGCAGGGCCAGGCACCGCCCGTGGCGGGATGCGTGGCCCCAGCAGCTCTGCTTACCAAGTTCTCGTTGGTCAGCCTGGTGATCTCGTGCTGCAGGCTGGCCTCGATGCGGGCCTCCGGGGGCAGCTGCAGGTTCTGGGCCAGCAGCTGCTGCTGCCGGTTGTTCTCCTCCTTCAGGCTCTGGATCTCCCCGCGAAGGGCTTCCGCCTCGTTCTCATGGCTCCTCTTCTGGGACTGCAGCTGGGATTCCAGGAGCCTGAGGAGAAGGCACACAGGTAGGAAGGAGATAACACTTGAGTCTCTGCTGGCTGGATGTGAGGCTTAGGCTCACACGCAAAGGCAGGAAAAGTGGGGAATTTTTAGTGTTTGTGCAACTTCGGACTTCGTTGAAGTCAAGAAGCTCAAACGAGGGCCAGCAATGGAAAGAAGTGAAGCACCCTCACAATTGTATCTTTCTGAATTGTGGACCATGCTACAGACATAACAATTCTCAGAGGCCCTAAGCGACTGGAAAATGTAGGTTCTTTTGAAAAGTTTATAAGAAATGATGACTAAAATAATCAATTAAAAGAAATACCTTTAATCTGGCTTACAACGTTTACAAACTAGCATTTCAGGTGGCAAAGACAGTACCTTTGTCACAGAATAACTTTGCACTATAGAGGGCAAGCAAGATTACAAACTCTCAATCTGATTAAATATGCCTTTAAGAATTTCAGCGTTACTTATTTCAGGCAGAGCGTATGACCAGGGTCCCATTTCTACTTTCTACTCTTATCTCTGGAGGACAGAAAGGCTGGAGTGGGACTCTGAAATATATATACAGATTTACCCAAATCCAGACAGATCATTCTGAAATTTCACATACATGTATTTTAAATTTGTCATTTTCTCTCTCCCCCATAAACTTCCACGTCAATAACAGAATCCTAACATGATGCGGTTTTAGAACATAGGTGTTCATAGGACAAAGTGGTGTGGCTTCTCTCAGCAAGCACACAAGTCAGCCGAGCCTGCAAGCAAACCAGGGCACCAGGCACAAGAATACCAGGGAGAAACAGCATCCTCCCTTCACCATGCACCCCCACTTCTATATTCACCCCCTTTCCAAACACAAAACAAAGTTATGGTTAGGAATTAACTAACATGAAGAAAGGAAAGACGTTCTTTTATCCTAATCCCCTTTGTTATCAACTGCTAGGCAAAAATTACTGACGCCATGGCAAGTAAGCGGTTAACAGCAGACTAAAAATATTTTAGCGATTGTAAAATTTCAAAGGAATGTGAACCGAAAACACCACAAAGTTAATGACAATGGCTTGTGATTAGAACAAACAAAGCAGAATAAGCAGGAGCCCCTTGAACAAACCGTTAAGTATTTTTTTACAATTTAATCACTAACATGGTATTTTAATGAAATTTTAAAGATACAAATATCCCGAGAGCAGATGAGTGTCTGTGTTAGAAAGCTGTTGCTGTTCCAATTTTATTTGCTTTCCTCTCAACACATTTAATGTGTTGAGTTCGGGTAATTATTCTGAACTGCAGCAACGCAGGAGAGCCTCCTGCTTTGTGGTTTCACACATTTCACAATAATCACACAGACTGCCAAAGCAGGCGCTCGACACTGCTGTTAGGAAGCATGGTACTGTGTGTAAGAATGCAGGCTTACTGCCTCAGGTGCTCATTGAGATTGGTCATTATTCCAAACAAGAAACCACTAAGTAATAGGTATTAATCTCTCCCACTGTAATTTGGGCTCTAGTTGAAAGGTTTTGTTTTGTTTTGTTTTCCAACTCCTAGTGAGATATTCAGAATTTCAGTGTGTGAAGGGAAGATCCTTCACTCATGGGCAGCAACTCTTATATTCAGTATCCAACCATTTCAGGTTTAATTGCATCCCTTGGTGGAGAAAGTTTTTAAGAAGGTGTTCGGCTGACTGAAATGCACCCAGGAAGACAATTAAAGCAGAAGAAACATAGAAGTTAAAGTCAGAAGGCCACTGTTAGTAAGAAAAACCACAAATTAATAACATTTGCTTTTGAGGAGACAAATATAACCTGTTGGCTTGTTTTAAGCCTTCATAAACCAGCCACAGCTCTCCGTCCTCATTCAACTCATGGCAATCCATAGTGGGTAATCTTCCATGCAAAAGGAACAGAAATGCAAAACACAAAGGGATACAGGACGGTCATGAGATGATGATGGTCAAGAGCAGCACACGGTATTCCAGTTTAAGTCAATTAGATTGTTTTTATTAATTACAGATGGCTTTAAGACATTGTCACAAAAATCACTTTGGGTTAATTTTTTAAAAAATGGGTAGCGTGTAATATCACATGTCAATGGGTAGAAAGTAAAACAATCAAGGAGCTAGAGCTACTTTTTCTGCAGAGTAAGAAATGACTCAAAAGGTGAGAAAGAGGTTCTGTTTTTGACATTTTATTCAGCAAGCAGAGTGGTTGTATATGTCACATATCTTATTAGAGACTGAAATCAACCATGATAGTCATATACATAGAGAATGAAAACTTCAGCTGTTGTCTTCATGTGGCAATCTTCACTATCCATGTCAAAATGAAGTTTTAAGTCTTCTGAGTAGAAACTTGTTTTTGCTTAATAAAACCCACTTTCCTATCTTTAAAATTGTCTTAAGAAATTCTTATACGAGTAACTTATAATTAAGAATATGTCCAAAGTCCTCAGCTTTTATGACACAACTGTTAAAAAGATTTTTTGTGTCAAAAATTAACGTTAAGATCTGGGGAAACAGCTTTTATATTTTTTTAAGATTATTTATTTATTTATTTGAGGGGGGAGGGGCAGAAGGAGGGGGAGAAACAGACTCCCCACTGAGCAGGGAGCCTGAAATAGGGCTCGATCCCAGGACTCTGGAATGATGACCTGAGCTGAAGGCAGATGCTTAAAAAACTGAGCCACCCAGGCGCCCCTGCTTTAACATTAAAGATGAGACACATTTTATTAAAAGCGTATATGGAATGCTCGTTTCAGCAGCACATATATGAAAAAAAAAAGCACCTATAGGGGCATCTGGGTAGTTCAGTCGGTTGAGCACCTGACTCTTGATTTCAGCGTAGGTCATGATCTCACAGTCGTGAGATCGAGCATCATGTCAGGCTCCATACTCTGCACTGGGCAAGGAGCCTGCTTAAGATTCTCTCTCTCACTCTTAATCTCACGAAACAAACTGAGGGTTACTGAGGGGTGGGAGGGTAGGGATAGGGTGGATGAATTATGGACATCCATAATTTTGTTTGTGGGGAGGGTTTGTGCTTTGGTGAGTGCTGTGAAAGGTGTAAGCCTGATGATTCCCAGACCTGTACCACTGGGGCAAAAAAAAAAAAAAGATTCTCTCTCTTTCTCTCTCCCCCTGCCCCATTTGCTCTCAGTCTCTTGTGTGTGCTGTCTCTTAAAAAAAAAAACAAAAACTATGTATAAATAATAAATTATAATGACAAAGTTGATTATAGGTTTTTTTTTTTACCAGGGGTATAAAAATATTTTTGAGTATCTGCCATCAGACACTGTTCTACATCCTTCCACATGTATTATTTCATTTACTTCTCCTATTAACCCATTTCGTATCATTTGCCACACTGCAGAGGAAGACATTGAGGCTTAGAAATAAGATACCTTAGAGGCTACACACTGGTGAGTAGGAGAGTCCAGGGCTATCAGACTCTAGAGCCCTTCCTACCAGACTCTTGTTAATATGATGCATACAGAAAGCACGTTCCAGAGAATGTTCTTCTTCTATTTACCATCTTCCCCTGGACAGCTGATCTATTTTTATGGTCTCAATTGTATTATTATACACTGATGACTTCAAAATTTATATCTCAGCCCACATACTTCTCCTATTCCTGATCTAGATGCTCAACCACCTAATGGATTTCTCTCCTTGGATGTCTTCCTACCTCCTTAAATTCATTATTTATAAATTCTACTGATCATCTCCACCTTGCACTTCCCCACGCCACAGACCCAGGATCATGAAACGGTATTACCACATCCAACCAAGTATTCACAGCAGACCCTTGACAGCCACCCTCTCTATGCTTCTCTATCCCTCACTCACACATCCAAGCCACAAGTCTTACTGATCTCATCTTATGTATCTTTCAAAGTGTCCCATTTCTCTCGATCTCAACAGCCACCAACCAAGTCAAGTCACTGTAACTAGTCATTCAATTACAGTAATAGCTTCCCAACTGATCTTTATGCCTTCAACCTTGTTCTACTATGATCTATTCTCTAACATAAAAGCCAGGGCAAACTTTCTAAAAATCCCAGTATCATATCATTCTCCTACTTAAAACATTTTAACAACTTTGACTGTGATTGGATTGAAGTCCAAATTGTCTTGGTTATCTCCCCAACAGTCTACAAACTCTGTGAAGGTAAGAACTGCGTTTACTCTCCTTACTGCTATATTCCCAGTGTGTGACATAGCGCTGAACATGACACAGGTATGCGATACATTATCTGGTGATTGAAGAGTAGAGTGGGTGGATGGATAGGGTAATACAGCTCTTTCTATACTAACACACTCTTAGAAGATATGCTTATAATTTATATCATAAATTAAAATTTACATTTAGCCAAATACTTTTTAAGCATTCTCAATTCTCACCCATAAAACAAGATAAGTACCTTACATGTTGCATGCAATATTCTTTAGTTTATAAAGTATTTCTGTACACCAGTCCTGATACTATGCATCAGGAGACTTAGACTGCACACTAACGACACAAATCCCCAGAATTGTCTTTCTCTGTGATCATCATAGGCCACATTTTCTTAAGCATGTAGCCTGTAAGTTCAGAGTCCAAAGGCATGGAGGCTTGGTTGGGAAGTGGGGGTGACAGGAAGGCTGAGGAATTCCAGAGATGAGCCTTCACTTGGTGATAATCTCAGCTACAGGGAAAGTCTTTGATAAAGTTTCATCATTTACGTGCAAATCCTGCACCCTCAGTCAGCCTACCCAAAGCTCTTAGGTGTACAGTGACTGAGCTAAGTGCCATCTATAACTTCACTCAAAGTGTTTATAGTAAATAGGATAAAACTAGGGTTAGGATTTTTCTCAGAACACCTTAGGAAATGTGACAAATACTTGATCTTAAATATCAGGGTCCCATCCTAGAAGTCATGGTATACTTGTAGAATGATGTGGCCAACAGTGAGTTGATTTCAGATACTTCATTACTTCTTTCTTCACCAGATCT
This sequence comes from Ailurus styani, assembly GCA_002007465.1. Classification (NCBI taxonomy): domain Eukaryota; kingdom Metazoa; phylum Chordata; class Mammalia; order Carnivora; family Ailuridae; genus Ailurus; species Ailurus styani. The sequence goes on along the minus strand of LNAC01000084.1, from coordinate 1,612,871 downwards.
CATTACTGAAAGCTAAAGTCGTCCCTACAAACTGGGATTCACAAATAACCAACCATCCTGAACAAAAAGTGAAAGTGACTACCCAAGACAGTCTAACAGTGAGCAACTAGTTTTCCTCTTCTCCATAAATATACAGAAATATAATCCTTTATGTAAACAACAACCCTCCTGACACCTCTCATCAATAATGTTACCTTATATTAAAAATGAGATTTTAACTGGGAATATATTGGAAACCTTGAATTCTCTCTCATAGTCAGTTGATGTCTAATAAAGCAATACATAAACACTTTGACTTACTATACAAGAGGCCGGCTTGAAGACTAAAGAGATACACGATTATGATTAAACTAAAATGAATAAAAAGAGAATGGACTTACCTGTTAGTTTCTTTCAAACCAATGTATGCTTGGGCTATTTCACCTTTATCTTTCATTTTTTGTACATCTTCCAAAAGTATTGTGGAATCTGTCATTGTGTTCTGAAGAAGAAAACAACACATTTCCACATTAACAGCTCAAAAACTCTGGACCACAGACAACATTTTTTTTCCTCCAGGAAAACATTTATGCATTCTTCCACATCTCTGACCCACCAGAGCACCAGCCCAGCCCCATGCAAATACTGGGGAGGGTCAGGCATAGGCAGTTAAGAGAAAGAGGCACCTTCAGTTCCTCTCTTGAAAATCCCTACAGCTCTACTACAAGGGTGGTGAGATTCTAGAGTACCACTGTCCTGTAAATAAAAGCACTGATGGGCAGCGTGTGTTTTACATTATGTGGAATATATACATTATATATATATATATATATAATGTATATATTCCATTAAGTAGCCCCTTGGTGTCCTTGCCTGATAATTGCTCTAACGCCATGTTATAATATATATACTTCAAAGTGTGTATGCATGCATATATATTTTTATATATGTGTTTATATACTTCATATATAAAAATATAGATATATTTCCAAGTGTACATGAAACACTAGACAATAACCGGCTAAAAACACCAAGCAACTATTGAATGAACAAAGAACAAAAGCTATTCTTTCTACTACTTCCCATCTAGCTATAATAAAACAAATGCCCCAGTAAAACACTGTAAAGTTTGACATAAAGCTCATTTTTCAATTAAAAACTCAGTACCAAAAAGGTAGATGATATGCTTTAGCAAAATTAGAAGTTTTTTCTCATATATATATATAAATGGGAAGGATTTAGCTCCTTATAAATAAATATCTACCATCTGCTGTTATTCAACTCTTTCTCCCTCTGTTACATTATAGCATGGAACATAAGTTTTTGAAATACATTTCTGGCAGGTCAGCATTACTAATGCTTTTATATAAAAAGTGCTTTTCTGCTAACATTTTTACTTCTTTATTTTTCCTTTTTGGTCTCATCTGTCTGACAAACAATGTAATTTCCAAACCTCACTTCTACTTAGCTACTCTCTGTATCCCCTAAACCAGGGCAAGAACAGACTAAGAAATACTGCTCGACAGCCTCTAGAGAATAATACATTTTAGGACCAAGGGCCCATTCTGTTTGTCTAAATAGCATATGTCTGATCTGTTAGTCAATGTTTGCTCCAAAGGCAGATCTCACAATGAACTTAATAGAACACACTTCAAAAAACATGATCTCAGAGACCAGTTCTGAAGAAAGTTTAAGACCAGTTCTTGATAAGAAACATACTTTAAAAAAAAAAAATCCCACTTTTCTCCCTATACTGTCTTTTTGTGAGCTTATAAGTGCATCCTCAGAGAAGACCAAATATATTCTGATAAAAGCTATTATGAAGAGTTATATCTTACTGAATTTTAAAAATCTTTCCCTAAACACCACATAAATCATTTCTTTAGCTACGACTTATATATATTTAAGTATGTTTTTCATAGAAAATTTTTTTATCTTTCCCTGAAAGACAGAAAATTTTTCTATTCTACAAAGTGCCATACTCAGATTTTTAACATTTAAGTAGTAACTCTCAAAGACCCAATCCCTATACTAAATAATGCTGTATGTATTCTCTGATATCTGAAGACCTACATGATGTACTTTTGAACTTTCAGTAAATTAGGTAACTTGATCCTATTAACCAATCTAAAGGAAAGATGGGCTTCTTGATATGCTGCTTTCCTGAGAGTAGCAGCCAGCCCTTCCCTCATCTTGCCTACCTTACCTAAGAAGTGATGGTCGGGCATGGGATCAGACTTGGACCACAAGCACTAGGAAATGCCTAACTCACTGCTCAAAGTTTGTCTCTGCCAAGCCAGTGACCAGAAGCTTAGAAAGGGTTGCACCATGTAGGAAAATCCTACCCTTCCCAGGAAGAGTGTGCTCTACTCCTGAGGCTCCTTCTCACCCTTGGGCAACAAATCCACAGCTGCTAGACAGAAGTGTGGGACAGTTGTGCTTTTGGGTGTGCTCCAAGTTAAAGGACGCCATCCTGGGCCCCCATGTTTGTGGATGGCCTACCATAACTACTACAGTGGGTCAGAGAACTGACTATGAACTAGAGGTCATGGAGACCTCCCGTGCTCCAGACTGGAGCCTACTACATCCATTATTTTTCCACTGACAGAGAGGGCTCAAATAGGAAATTAATTTGTAAATATCAGAATAGACTTGATGGCCAGAAGCATCGGTTGCATATCTTGGGGGAATACTTATAAACTAAAATTTAGGATTAAATAGAAGTATTTACCAAATTTTAAAAAAAATTTTTATAATTACCTTGTCATCCTGAAAATCACAAGTCAGCAAGCACAAAAAAACAGAGAAAACGATAAACCTTTAGTTCCATAAATAAATCCCATCAATGAGCCACATCGTAACAGAAAAAAGCTAATCGTAAAAACCCCAAAATTAGTAGTCATGGAAACAGCGTAAGGTGGACATTAATATATATATTCATGTGATAATTCCTAATTTTCAAGAACAAGTACTTGAGGGCGCCTGGGTGGCTCAGTGGGTTAAAGCCTCTGCCTTCGGCTCAGGTCATGATCTCAGGGTCCTGGGATCAAGGCCCGCATCGGGCTCTCTGCTCCACAGGGAGCCTGCTTCCTCCTCTCTCTGCCTGCCTCTCTGCCTACTTGTAATCTCTCTCTCTGTGTCAAATAAATAAATAAAATCTTTAAAAAAAAAAAAAAAGAACAAGTACTTGAAAATCTTTTTGAGTTGTTTTGGTTTTTCTAATTTGTGAGTATGTGAGAAAATGACCCTCCTGTTAATATATATATGGGTAAAATTCTTAACCTAGGTGAGAGTTAGAATAAAGCTCTGATAGGAGGTCATTTGTCCAAGTGAAGGCTTCCAAAACACAGAGGCAGAGCAGATGAACTAGATTGGCTGGGCTGGATTACCACCTACCTCACTGGGTGTCACTCACTACTGCCTGCAAAGGAGTTGTGCAATGATGAGTCTCTTGGACTAGAAACTTGAGTGGGACAGACAGCCATGTGTTTGAAAGGTCTCCATCAGTATCGTGCCTTTTTCTTAGCAAACAACAAGCTGCTGCCATGTGCAGGCTGAGCGTTGGAGAACAGGGGTGTTGGTGAGACAGGACCAGCCCATTTTAGGGGCTAGAGAGCAGCCATGAGCTGGGTGAGTGAGAACATGTGATACCAGAACTACGTGCTTTGTTAGCTGGATTGTGTTTATGCCCCTTGGTTCATTTTTCTTTTCCTTTCCCTTAATCTTAACTCAAGTTTCTTGTGAGAATACCACTTCCTCACAAGGGAACCAGAGAAAGGAATCGTGATTTTTGGACTCTGCTCCAGTCAGTATGCAGAGAGAGTCTTTTATCTCAAGGCCCAACCACAGTGGTAGTCATGGGAACCAAACTGAGACAGCCTTGGGGAAGGAGAGACGTACAGGGTCAGGCCAAAGGAGAGATTCCCCTTCCAGAATCTTCTCATTTCAGACTGAATGAGTTTGCAATTTGTTTTAAAATAAGAAAGTCCATTTCCTTATATAACTCCACTAATCCCTGAGATTTTTTTCCCTCCCAAGCTTAATTGCAAATATCTTGTTTTCAGAATTTGATATTTTTTGGATCAGTATTGATCTCAGATAGGAGTTGCCGTTTTCAAATACAAATGTTACAAGCCAGTTTCAGTATTTTAACCACATGCAAAATTACCGTTTCTAAAAGAAGTACTCTCAAATCTTCCAGTTCATTAGATATCAGTCATTTTTTATATGGGATGTCATGCAGCTGGAATATTTGATTGTCTAATTCTTGGAAACACTTTGCTGCATGAACATGAGCAGGGACACAGGCCAGGCTTTAAGAGGATTACCCAGAGTCCCTCTGATGGCAAATGACAAAAAGGCCCATTTTTTTTTTTTTACCAACACATGGCAGCGTTGGATCTCAAATTACCTGAGTGCAAGAAAAACTTCGGAGGCCATCTCTACCTTCTGGCATGGGTTGAATCACTACACACAGCCCCTCCCCGGTTGGAATAGCCCCCTCTAATAGACAGAATTCCCTAAAGTCAGCAGAAATCATCTCCATGAAACTTCGACTCACTGATCTCATTTCTAACCCTTTTATATATTATCTTTCCAGTTAAATGGGCTATTTTCAACAAGTAATTTTAAAGTCATATTTAATGCCTTTCCACAGCAAGACAATTTACGAATATTGGTACTTAATAGAAAAGTTTATTTATTTGATTTATGCATTTAAGTAATCTGTACACCCAACGTGGGGCTTGAACTCACGAACCCGAGATCAAGAATCACATGCTCTTCTGACTGAGCTGGACAGGAACCCTGAGTTTTACTTTTGATGAAAATTTAACATGGCCAGATTACTACTTAAAGATTAATTTTAAAAGCCTTTTGCTCATGAGTGAAAAATGACACTTGGAAGATCATTTGGGATTTCATTTATTTTTTGCTCATTGTAATTGGCATTTGCAACAGTTTTAAAGCAACACTGAGTTTTTTTTTAAATGACAATATCCTTTAGACTAAATGCTAATTAGACTAAAAATGCTCATGTTTGCTTCATTATAAATTGGAGGGAAAGGATAGAAAGAAAGAGGCCAGTCCCCAGACACCCACTTTGGTCACTTGTTTGTGCTTACCTTAGGTTGGATGGCCTCCTTCTGGCTCACCAGCTGAGACCTCAAGATGAGGACTTCCTCCTTGCGGACATCAAGCTCCTCACTCACAGAGGTCAGCTGCTCCATGAGGACGCGGTAGGCTGGTGCACCTGGAGCAGTCACCTCTGGGGCACTTTTCTCACTAAGGGCCTTGCGTAGCTCATTTAGCTCATTTTTCAGTTTTTTGTTTTCTGATTCTAGCTCCTGACGCTGTATGAAGAGAAAAAGAATAGTTCACTGCTGTTATCCTCAACTTTACACTGGAATACTCATGTGCCCCCAAGATGGTAGAGTTGTGCTGGAAAAGAGTGTCAGAGCTACGCTAGTGAATGGCTTCCCAGGCTGTACTGGGAACTCTGTTCTGCAAATTAAGAAAGCTGACATTAGGTGGAGTTGAGCAAGGTGAATGGTAGCTGGCTCAGCAACCCAAATTCCAGGGTCACATTTATTTCGGGCTTGCCTAGGGTGTGGTCACAGGCCTGGAGAGATTACTGAGTCCCAAGGGGTGAGTTTAGCCCAGTCCTCAGAAGCCCAGGTTTTGTTTGCAGGTAAATGTAAGGGCAAGTATGAGAGTTCAGTTGGTCAGGTGATTTCCAGTGAATGGCTCAGATGAGCAGAACCCTGAAATCTTGAATAGCATCCTCTTATTTCCTTCATAAAACAGGATGAAAAGTCCACTGAAATCTTAGACTTTTAACTCTGAATAAAAAAATTACCGTATCATTTAAACTAATACAATTCCGTTTTGATGACAACAACAAGTGTATTTTTCAAACTGCTTTGACATGTGTATGACAGGCTTGTGAAGTTGCTGGCAGAAGTCTTCTTGGGAGGTGGGAGAAAAGGATGGGCTCCTTGTGCCATCCAGATGGCCATACTCCTCCTTTACCCCTTCCATACTTTCACATACTCCCAGCCACCCTCCTGTCACCAGTTAGCACTGCCCTCTGCACACTCTGCTCAAACAGTGGCAATGGGAACCCAGAACAGAGTTCTGACACCAAAATACAAATATCCCAGGATACTGGCTGGGGAAGGGTAAAGTAGGCAGGCATTTGAAAGTACCATACTGCCTTGTTTAGCACATTCCACAAGGTCTTATGATAGTAGAAGTGAGAAACTTCTATGTATAAAAGATAAAATATTTTATTGTTTCTTCCAGAGAAGCCACCTTGGGTTTAGAGCACCATATCAGAACTCTCAACAGTTAACAGTAAAACTATTTAAAGTTTCTCTTTCTAGTGTAAGAACATATAACACTTGGGGCGCCTGGGTGGCTCAGTGGGTTAAAGCCTCTGCCTTCAGCTCAGGTCATGATCTCAGGGTCCTGAGATCGAGCCCCACATAGGGCTCCCTGCTTGGCGGGGAGCCTGCTTCCTCCTCTCTCTCTGCCTGCCTCTCTGCCTACTTGTGATCTCTCTCTCTGTGTCAAATAAATAAAATCTTAAAAAAAAAAAAAAGAATATATAACACTCCCTTTCAGGAATTAATCTATTTTTATGTGAAAACGAATGATCCTTCCTTTCACCAGTCTCCCACCAACTAATAATCAGATTTGTATTGCTCATTTTTGCAACAGAAAACATGAATGTCTCTACTTGGGACACTAAGCTCCGATGCAGTGTAGCCCAAACTTTAAAGTGCATCAGAGTCACCTGGAAGGCAGTCTGCATGGCCCATCCCGCAGAGTTTCTAATTCAAAAAGTCTGACAGGAGGCCCACACATGTGCATTTCCAACAAGTTACCAGGGAATGTTGATGCTGCCGGCCCAGGGATCACATTCTGAGAAGTACTGATCTAATACTTGGGAACTCTGTGACTTGGGTTTCTTTTTTTCTTTTAAATCTGGGCTTCATTTTTAACATACTACCAAGCATGTCTTTATTTGTCCATTTTTGTGTGAGACAGGCAGATGGAAAAGCGCTGGAGATGACAGTCCCACTCTCATTCCTTTGACCTGTGCCATCCCATTCCATCTGACCCTTGTCTTGTATGACCCATAGCATGACCTGGTCCTCTAGACAAAGGGTACAAAAGGCAACAAACAGAGAGTCAGAATACAAGAGATGACCCTTTGCTGCTACCCTTTTCTTTCTCTGAAAGCATAAACACTACCCAAGGAGTACTTTCATTGAAGGAAAAATAGATTTATTAACGTTATAATTTAGAATGGGTACAAGGGCTCATTATGGTATTTTAAAATAGTACTTTTTTTGGGTAAAAATTGATTTTCAAACAAATGATGATAGGAGCCTAGGGTGTTTAGAAAGTTTCCTTCTGTCTGGAGAACTAGATTGCAGATCAGACTCCACCACCTCTTAACTATTCTAAGCCTCAGTTTAATAATGTTTAAAAAGGAAATAACTTATCTCAGAAGTTGTGACAATGACTAAATAAGATAAGGTGTAGGAAAAACTTTTCAAACTGTAAAGTAAATACAAGGTATTATTAGTCAAGTATTTATTAAGTGTCAGTGGAAGAGTTCTAACTATCTTCCAGGGAAGGGGTTGATAAAGGAACTGCGGGTTGGGCAGGGTGGAGGACAGGCATTCTCTATACCAACGCCACGCAGCCTCAAAAGGAAGCCATAATCAGCAGTTCTGGACCATGGGAAGCGGCAAATCCACAGAGGACAGGTCCTATTAATGTAATTTACGCTCCATATCACACTGTTAGGAAACAATGTATCAGGACTAGACTCGAAGTAATATTATGGGAAAAAAAATCATACGAAAACCCTCGTGACAGTTTAGGGAGACCTTAGGAATTCTCAAATACCATGAAGGCTTCAAAATAAAGAGTTTCTTTATGCTATTTGTGGCTTTTCTAACTCTTAGCTTTGGTTATGATCATAAAGCTCACTATAGTTTTCTAGCTATTCTAGACTACAGTTTGCAAAAGAAGAAAACAGTAAAAAATAAACACGAGCAGAAAATGTCTGAGAAAGATACATTTAAGACTACTAATTTAATTAACAACCTAGAAAACTTTTAAAGCTGCGGGTGTCTTGCTAGCTGATAGCCTGATAGCTCAAACTTCACAGGGCTCAAAGGGTTCTGATTCTGGAGAGCAAAGGAAGGAGCCTAGTGAAGAACAAACTACCCAGATTTTATTTTTATTTATTTTACTTATTATTATTTTTTTTTTAAAGTAAACTCTACGTCCACCATGGGGGCTTAAACTTATGACCCTAAGATCAAGAGTCACATGCTTGGGGCGCCTGGGTGGCTCAGTGGGTTAAAGCCTCTGCCTTCGGCTCAGGTCATGATCTCAGGGTCCTGGGATCGAGCCCCGCATTGGGTTCTCTGCTCAGCAGGGAGCCTGCTTCCCCCTCTCTCTCTGCCTGCTCTCTGCCTACTTATAATCTCTCTCTCTGTGTCAAATAAATAAATAATAACAAATCTTTTTAAAAAAAAGAGTCACATGCTTAACCAACTGAGCCAGCCAGGAGCCCACAACCTACTCTGTATCAAGGAATGGGCTCTTGTTTGTTTTATACCTTAACTCTTGGGTTACCCAAGATGCTTTGTATTTCGGGAACTCCTGTTCCTTCCTAATCAGAGCCTTCCCCATGTTCAACTGTTCTGGGACACACAGTACCATCTAGATAGACTTTGCCTTCAACCATTATGGAAATAATTCTCTACCTTCATCTTCCTAGTCCCAACAGTTTCTAAAAAATAAATTAGAACACATTTCTATTCTAATACCTAGCAAACTAATACCTATATCTTTCCCTATAAGTACATAGTTTCAGTGGGTTTTGGTGCTTAGAGCACAGACTTTGGAGCCAAAGACATGTATGTTCAAATCCTGTTACTGTCAGTTTCTAGTGGGGTGATCTTAGGGAAGTTACTTGTACCTTTTACCCTTAATTTCCTTATCTGTAAAATGGGAACTAAAACACTTACTTGCAGGATTATTGTAAGAATTAGAGCTGATATGTAAAGTACAGACATTTAAAAATGATGAGGATAATGATAGCCTATATTTGCTGGGTACTTACTACATGCTGGGCATTATTCTAAGCAGTTTACATGGATTACTTTATATAATCCTCATGACAGTTCTATAAGATAAACAGTATCATTATCCCCATTTTATAGATGAGAAAACTGGGGCACAAAAAAGATACGTAACTTGCACACAGCCATATGATGGCAGATCTAGCATCTGAACCCAGGCAGTCTGACACTAGAAGCAATGCTCTTTACTACCTTCCTCAGCCTCAAATGGCAGCTACAGCTCCCGTTTCTGCTTTACTGAACTGGAGCTTATAGGAAAGAGACTCTACAAAAAGAAACAACACGAGCCTAGAAGTAATGCCTGAATAAGGGTGAAGCTAGAACCTCGGGTGCCCTTAAAGATGTTCTCTGTGAAAAAGAGAAACTCTGAGCAGGTCGCTTGGCAAACCAAGAAACTTCCCATTACCTTAAGTGACTCATATTCCAGTTCTGCACCTCTAATTTGTGGTCTTTCTTCTTCCTAGGGGAAAAATATAAAGTTAAAAACTTTATAAATAAGTAGTTTAATTAACAACCTAGAAAAATTTTAAAGCTGCGGGTGTCTTGCTAGCTGATAGCCTGATAGCTCAAACTTCACAGGGCTCAAAGGGTTCTGATTCTGGAGAGCAACTTTAATTGTCACATTTTTACTCAGAATATTTCCTTGCTCTGCAGAAAACAGTGAGAATTTAGCCCTTGCAACATGAACCAAACACTGGTTGGATAAAGTACTTGTGGGCTGAGTTTCCACTAAAGCAGAGACTGCAGAACTGCACATCAAGTCCCCGGCTCAGTGCTCAGCTTGCACATAGCCCTGAGGTAGGGTAGCACTGCGCACCTTTGCTTTGCTGCGGAGAACCTGCTCCTCCTTGCGGTCCAGCTCATCCTGCATCACCTGCTTCTCCTGCTCCAGCTCTGTGACCCGCTTCTGAAGCTTGAGGAACAATGACATGTCCAGAGGCACCTTCTTCTCACTTGGCTCCTAAAACCCAGAAATCATAAGACGGTCAAGATGATCCAGAAGATGTACAAGCCAACACAGAAATAATGAACAGTGCAAAAGAAAAACAGGCAAGCTTACAGAAGAAATATAAATGGCCAATGACATGCCCATGCTAGCTAACAAGTAGAGACGTGCAAATTAAACAACAGTGAGGTACTACTTGTCTCCTGTCAGATTGGCAAAGACTGGAAAGATCAATAGTGCCATGTGTTAGTAACAGCGTCTTATACAGTATGGGTAGAAGTATGTCTATCTTTCCAACCTTTAAAAATATATACATAAATATTAAAAAATGATAAAAAAAAAGAGATATATGTGAGTAGATAAATATGTCCTAGATAAAAGTGTTAAGTGCAATACACAGATTGCAAGGCATTATTTATGTTATGATCTTATTTTTGTTAAAAAATCAAATGCACATGACTTTTTAAATAATTTTTTTAAAAGATTTTTTTTATTTATTTGACAGAGAGAGAGGACAAGCAGGGGGAGCAGTAGGCAGAGCAAGAGGGAGAAGCAGACTTCAGAGCAGGGAGCCCAACTCAGGGTTCGATCCCAGGACTCTGGGATCATGACCTGAGCCAAAGGCAGCCGCTTAACCAACTAAGCCACCCACATGCCCCTGCACATGACATTTAAATATACCTAGAACATGGGATACAAAAATCTAGAAGGCCATCAACGGTTATCTTGGAGAATGGGAGGTACTATGGGAAAGTATCATTTTCTACTTTACTCATTCTATATTTGAATTATTTACAAGGAGCATGGACTACTTTTCTATTCAGGAAAAATGATTTCTGAAATGGTAAAGTGCCAACATAAATATACTGACATCAGGCAGAGGAAACTGGAAAACTAAAACATATATAGCCCTTAATAAAGTGAAAGATAACCTAGTAGCTTCTGAAAAGTATGTCAATTGCTTCCAGAACAGAATCACAGTGAGAGATACTAGTGTAAATAAAGATACACTACTTAAAGCTGAACAAAGGAAAAAAGTAACCACCATCACGGAAGTTCTGAGAGTGCCGTAAGTGTTTACTTTGGGCTTGACCTTTTAATGAGGTAAGAAGAGAAAGAATTGTGTCATTAGATCTAATGGAGATGATAAAGAGTCTCTTTGCCTCTTTTTGTTAGAAAGAGAAAGAACAGTAACAAAATCTTAATTAAATGGTCAAAGTATAATTCTTTTTTTTTTTAAGATGTTATTTATTTTTCAGAAAGACAGAGAGCAAGAGCACAAGCAGGGGGACCAGCAGGCAGAGGGAGAAGCAAGAGCTGGATGTGGGACTCAATCCCAAGACCCGGGGATCATGACCTAGAGGTTGAAGACAGATCCTTAACCAACTGAGCCACCTTGATGTCCCCATCAAAGTATAATTCTTAACAGATTAGTGTGTCTTATGTTTCAAATTGTCAATTTTTTAAAAGACTTTTTTTCAGATATAAAAGCAAAATAAGCTTTTTTTTTTTTTTAAAGAAAGGAGGAGGAGGAAGGGTAGAGGAGGAGGGAGAGAGAGAATCTTAAGCAGCCTCCATACCCAATGTGGAGCCTGATGTGGGGCTTGATCTCACAACTCTGATATCATGACCTGAGCTGAAATCAAGACTTGGACACTTAACCAAATAGGCCACCCAGGTACCCCCAAAGTAAACTTTTATAGAAAGTTCAGGATATAAGTACAAAGAAGAAAAATAAAGCCATAATCACATCTCCGGAGAAAACCTACAATGTTTGTCCAGTCTTTTTTCTACAGGTTTAAATAATTGGAATATTTTCATTATAATTTTGTATTGTCTTTTAAATTTAGCATTGTATCACCAATGTTATCCAAATTTACAATGTATTTGAAACCATAATTTTTAATAGCTATACTAACATGTGTACCATCATTTGCTTAGCTATTACCTACCTTAATGATGGACACTGAAGTTGTTTCTAATTTTTTGCAATTGAAATATACTAAAATAAATATCCTAGTAAACAAATACCTAAATATTAATGTTTTTTAAGTCTGCTAAATTAGTTTGCCCTTCCATCAAGCAACACCACCTTGCCTGCAACAATGACTGTTAAAATCTTTTTTAAATGGCTTGATAGACCAAAAGTATACTTAATTGTAGTTTTAATTTACATTTCTTTGCCTCTTATTGAGGTTGAATTCTTTTTATATTCATTAGCTATCTTTAGTCTTTTGTGAATTCTTAAGAGTGCCGAATTCAATGTTACTCCAGTTCTAAAAAACATCTAAGAATCAATTAAACTAAGAAGTGGGGCATTTATCGGTAGGCTATCAGGGTCATTTACCCACAAACTAGTTAGACCTGGACTTTTTCTAACTGTCCACTCTTGTTCAAAAGTAAGAAAAAGTTTAGGGATATGATCTTTGCCATAAAGTCTGTCCTGACTACTGTATGGTAACTAATATAACATTAAAAAAAAAAAAAAAAAGTCTGTCCTGACTGATAGAACAGATATAAAACCCTGCCTGAATGTGAAATCACTATAGGTTTTCATTCCTATAAAAACTCATTTCTATACATCCCACAGATACTTGTATTTTAGCTAATTTACAATGTAAACATTCCATTTGTGTCTTTTTAATGTTTGTTCATCCATCCGTGATGTATGTATTCCTGAAAATTTTAATTACTTAATCTTTTTTTACACTATAATAGAAGACTTCACCTCCCAACTTCCTTCATTGTACAGAAAATATCATCATTTGGGAATCATCCCTACCAATCTTGAATGGGCATATTTGTTTAAAAGGAATCTTCTCATTAAAAAGGGATGGGGTGGGGCACCTGCGTAGCTGTCAGTTAAATGTCCAACTCTTGATTTTGGCTTAGATCATAAGCTCTCAGGGTCATGAGACTGAGCCAGGGTGTTGGGCTCCATGTTGGGTGTGGAGCCTGCTTATGATTATCTCTCTCTCTCTCTCCCTCTCCCTGTGCCCCCAACCCTGCCCAGGCTGGTGCCCACTCATTCTCTCTCTTAAAGAAAAAAAAAATATATATTTTTTTAATTTAAAAATGGGATGGGGGTAACTCTTTAGATATTAGCAAAAAGTGCATAAAGAATTAGTTGACTGCTAGATAAAAGCAAAATTCTTTTTTTTTTAAAAGATTTTATTTATTTATTTGACACAGAGAGAGAGATCACAAGTAGGCAGAGAGGCAGGCAGAGAGAGAGGGGGAAGCAGGCTCCCTGCTGAGCAGAGAGCCTGATATGGACCTCGATCCCAGGATCCTGAGATCATGACCTGAACCGAAGGCAGAGGAAAAGCAAAATTCTACAGATAAAAATATTAAAATAGGAGATGGAAGAATACAAAAAAAAAAAAAAAGAAAGAAAGAAAACACCCAACAACTACAAAATTGCTTAGGCATAAAGACTGATAATAATTTAAGAGTGCTCTGCATGATGTCCATTCTTATCCCTAATGACATATCTAGTCAGAGAGATACCATTTGTCTTCTCCATGCCACATGAGCAAGAAGGAAGATTGGGCCATCTGGCTCAGAGACATTTCTGGGTTTTTGCTTTGCTTTCCTTCCTTAGAAGCTTTGAAACTGACCTAAAAAATCCTGGTGTCTCATCTGAGGAAAACCCAGAAGACAAGAAAACTTATTCACAAAATTACCAGCATTCTGGAATTAAGAGCTAACTGAGAAGTTAGCTGAGAAGGTTGTGGTGACCCTTTCCCTGGCTTTGACAGGTGTGAGGAAGCTCAGGGGTAGAAGCAGAGCTGAGACAAGTCAATCAATGGCTAGTAAGAAAGATACATGACAGAACAGGGAGAAGCAAAGATTCCAAAAAGAATGCAACTCTGGACCCTGAAGATGCTGTGGGCGTGGGAGGGCTGTGCAGTAGGTGGAGCTGACAGGTGGGTTCTCCAGAGGAAAACAGCCATGTAAGTGCCAGTCTGACTTGTGAACAACAAATCACAGGTTTAGCAAAGCTCGAAAGACATCAGTTCTTTGTGGTAGATGGTTACCAGTGATTGCTCCCAACCAAATGTCTTTTCTCCTATCAAGAAGTGAGATCTAATCCCTTTCCATGGAGTCTGGGCTGGCCTTATAATTTGCTATGTCATAGAACATGGCAGAACTGACAGGGTGCTGGGTGTGGGCCTGGACCCACAAGCCTTGGCAGCTTTTGCTCGTACACTCTCAGAGTGCATTCACCATGCCACTGAACAGAGAAGTCGCTTGGAGAGGCCCAAGGTCCTCTCTTGGGCTGGGATGCAGGGAGGTGCTCCAATCAACCCCATGTGCAGCAGAAGAACTGCCCAGTCAAAATTCAAAGAGTTGTGAACATGAATAAATTGCTGTGGTTTGAAACCACCGAAGCTTGAGATGGTTTCTTACACAGCAGTGAATAACTGGAACCTCTATCGTGCTCTGCAGTGGCCATCCTGCTCCATCAATGGTCTGCGGGCTAACGTTAGCTGCAGAGGGAAATGGACTAGAGAACCGCAGTGTAAAATGCCCGGATGGGAGGAAGCAGAGGATGGGGCTCTGAGCAGCCTCAGTTAGAATACTGGCTCAGCCACTTACATGCTATAACCTTGGACAAGTTAACTTAGGGTTCTTGTATGTAGGATTCCAACTATATGATACTTTTCCTAAAAATGAACAGAACGAGATGGCAGAAACTCTTCATTCCTGAGTAAAACTGAGACAAGAAAGGAAAGAATCATTCAGTTTTCTTCAGCAGTTCTGCCAGAAGCAGTCTATTTCTGACTTGGCCATTTTCTCCGAATATGATATAAAAATAGAAGAGTAGTGCCTGAATTACGCATTAGTGAAACTAATAGCATGTTTGAAAAGAAGATCTGAGAATTGGTTTGAGAACAATTTAACTTAAAGTCACTGTACTCTTGGAGTTACAGTAATGTGCTATTTTGGTTTCATACCACATAACACAAACACTAAGGCAGATTTATAAGCTATTTTCTTGTATTTTTGTAGACAAAAATTACATTGGTAAAAACTGTCATCAAACAGATGCAGCAGTTTTGCTAAACTCTTGGGCATTGGATATTTGTAATACTGAAGGACAAAGGGCTTATTATTAAAACAATTTACCTCAGTCTGAAATTCATGACAGGCTATGTTTTTTTGTAAAAGGGTGTGTTAAGATGAAAAAGGGAACTACAAAAATGAAAATCTGGTCATCAGAATTACATTAAAAATTAAAACGTCTACTGACCAAAAATATCTGTAATAAGTATATATGTACATATAAGAAAATAAAAGTAATAATTAATAAGCTAATTAAGCACCCATTGGTCACTTACAAAATATAAAGCGTTTGAAACAACTGTTACATCTATGGGCAAATGAGCTCTGCTCTGCAGTGGAAATGTTCTCTGTGAATAAAAGCATGGTCGCATCCTACTTGTACTGACAGGCATCTAAAATGTACCTCTGTCCTCAATGGCATATCTTCAGTTTCTGCAATTTCGGAGCTAAAGGTATATTCGGACTCATTGCTGCTGTGGGTGGAGTCCGTTCTCCTGTGTCCAGGCTTAGGCACATTCTGCAAGGCAGAAAAATCAAATATAATTAACACAATATAATTAAACCAGTTATAGTGAAACAGCACCCACCTCAACTTGGTTCTAACCCCCATACACTAACTTGCTGTTCTCATGCCCAGTCTGTTCCATGTTGTCCTTAATAAACCCTCACAAAAGGGTCACTTTCTGAGCTCCTCAGAGAGAGAGAAAGATGCACCAGGAGAGCATGACAAGAAAAGTCACAGAACCAAATGCTCAAACAAAAATCGTCTGTGATTATTAGCAGAGTTCCCTTTGGGTTGTTTGTTTTGTTTTTAAATTTTATTTATTTATTTATTTATTTGAGAGAGAGAAAGGACATGAGCGGGATGAGGGAGCAGAGGCAGAGGGAGAAGTAGATTCCCCGCTGAGCAGGGAGCCTGAGGTGGGGCTCGATCCCAGGACCCAGAGATCATGACCTGAGCTGAAGTCAGATGCTTAACCAACTGAGGCACCAGGGCACCCCTGCTTTGGATTTTTTAAGTGGTAAGTGTCCAGTCACACCGGGTGAAGTGTAGGTATAATGCCTCAGCAACCAAACATTGATGTCAGTGTTGCAATTAAATAAAACTTAGTAAAAAGTTCATGAAATATGTTTAATGATAGCATAATCATTTTTACTGCACTGTGAGCATAAATGGGAAAAAAAGAGAAGGGTTCTATAGGTGACTATAATTTCTGTCACTTTTGTGCATGAAGTTGAATCTCTGGAGTCAGCAGTGGGAAGGATGAGCCGTGCAGGAGAGGTAAGAAAGCTGCTCCAAGAACCCTCTGATGTCCTAGGGTTATTAATTCAAGGAGTCCAGATGACATTTCTGTGACATGTGGTACCTATGAAATTAGCATTCAGAAAGCTTATGGAAAACAGAGAAGTCAAACAATTACAGTCTGTTCCTCTCTGTAGGAGATGGGGCTAGAGAATGCCTTGAAGAGAAAAACAATAAAAAGGCTGGATTTTGTGCCCCTCACTCCTAGGGTGCCCCCTGCACAAGAGGTGGAAAGGTTCAGTGACCTGCATCTCACAAGGTTACTGGTTCTAGGAGCTTCAGAAAAACCACTGGAAGCTTTTCTGATCTGTCCAATTTCCTTTACTCCTCCCCCAGCTGCAGGAAGAGCCAGAAGTCACAAAGAGCTTCTCTGCCTCTTTCTCTCCCATATTCAGCTTACAGAGAGCAGAGCCATCCATATGACCAAAAGAAAGCCAGCATCCAGGGGCAGATGAAAGTCTCCCAGCCCACCCCAACATAAGAAGGACCTAAGAACCCCAGAACTTCTGAAACTATCTAGCAGCTAGGGTACACACTAAAAGGGACAGTCACCCCACATATGTCAAAGGCACTCAGACTTACTGTTTACGTAAGCAGCCTCACATAAAGTTCCTAGCCAACAGTTGTATGGGAAGGAGTTTATTAATAAATTGGTTGTATCATTAAGACAAACAGGTAGGTCCTCAGAAATAACCTGGACAAAGGTTTTATAATAAGCTTATTAAAGATGATTGAGACCTCTATTTTCCCTCAGGTATATGTTACTAAACAACAAATACCTTAAAGTATGGATAGAAGCAACACTGTATATTTGCTATTTAATATAACTTTTGGATACAAGGCAGTGGTTAAATGTTCTGGGTCTGAAGAGAGAGCTGGGTAGGAATTTCAGGTCTGCCACTTACTTGTCCCTTGCCCAACTTCTCCAGGCCTCGCTTTCATCATCGGGGGGAAAAGGTGAATAATAGTATTATCTGCCTAATAGGATTTATGTGAGGATTAAATAAGATAGTACGAGTAAAGAGTTAGCATAGTGCTTGACATATAACAAGGATTCAATTAATGTGAACGGATGGTGCCATCATTGTTAGGACCCTGCAGGAAGGCAACAACTCCCCTGTGTCTGGCCTTCTGTTCCCCAAGTTTTTAGCCCAAATGCTATTCAATTATAAGGACAAACATCCTACTTGATCATCAAGTACTCCTTCAAGATCTGTGTCTCATACCTCCTCTTTTAATCTGTCATGTCTCCAATAATTCATTCTTTTCTTGAATCTGTCTTACTCTGTCAATGATGACCCCACTGTTGACATGCTAGACTCCCTCCTTACTTGGGATGAATCTTCAAACACTTCACAAGACTGCATCCTTTAATTTACCTCATTATCCTTTCACTGTCTGCTTGAATCTCCTTGGCCCTGGACTTAGTGTCTTCTTGCTTGCCTCCACCCTGCAACTGACTGTTCCTGAAGGAAAATCCTACACTTCCTGGTACCAGGGCCAACAAATCTAGACCCTGGTAATCAGTGGCATGAACTTTGGCCCATGTATTATTACGCAGATTACCAGAAGTCCTGAGGCAGTCTGTCAACTCCCCTCCCTAAAGTTTCCTGCCATCCATTTGAGGAGTCTATTTACCACAAAATGCTTCCTAAGCACTATGGCAGTGAGAGCTCCATCTGCAGAAAAGCGTCAATGAAATATTAGCCAAGTGCCCATCTGTCAGTTGCGAAGTTTCTACCCACACATTAAAATAAGATATCGCTATTACTTAATTAATCCTAAATTATAAAGTCCCATTTTTTTTATTCTCTGCAATTCTTGGCAAACATCTCCAAAGACTGCAATCTTGACTGCATTTGGAGCTGGGAAAGGAGACCTAATGAAGAGCTGAGTAGGAAGCAAGTGGACTCTGATCTTCCTTCCACTGCTATTTTCCTTTTCCCCTCTCTCTGACCATTTTGTTAACCAAGAGGAATGACAGTGAGTCACAGGCATACAGGGGAGAGGATTATAGGCCAAGAAATCAGAAATCAAGCAAGTGAACTGCCCCTGGAACTTGATTACATCTTTTTTCCACAACATTGCTGGGAACAGAATGGCTAGCAGGCAGAGACTTGCCCAGTGGGAAGGAACAGCACTGTCAAGTTGCTGGAGGCTGGCCATTACTGCTGGAGGGTCTTTTCTAGACACAGCGACATCTCTAAGGAGGAGACCCATTGACCTCACAGATATTTCCGGGAATGTGTTCAGAAAGTGATGAATACATGGCACATGCTTCTCTTATTTTATTTTCTGGGGTTCCCAAGGAATGCAGTATTTTTTTTTTTAACAAGGCATGCAGTATTAGAGAATCCAAGAAATTCTGTAGGAAAAACAATCTGTTTATCTCTGTTTCAACTAGTGATTCCCACATTTATATGATCCTGATCATTTCTTTTCCCAATGTCACTTCTTAATATCCCAAGTAACTAGTGGCTCTCGAAACACCTTGTGGGACATGAAGCTTAGCTCTAACCATAACCAAAGCATAGATTCACCAGAAATGCTGGCACAGTTATCCAGTAACTAGAATTAAACTACACTCAAGAATAGAACTCTGGGAAACATGATATTCAAATACAGAGGAAAAAGCCTCTAAAGAAAGCTTAAAATGGGAGAATGTGAAGGAGGAAAGATTTCAACAAGGCCAAGGGCAGCAAGGAGATCAAGGAAGAAAAGACCTAATGATTTGTCCTTCTGGTTTGTCAATAGACGTAATGGTGACCTACTCCTACTTCTAATTTCACTTTGTCACATATTAATCAGGATAGAGTAGCAAGGTTTGAAATAACAGTCCAATGGTGGCATTTAAATTAGCTTTTTAACCTCTTTGAGACCAGGTTTTCTCTCTTCCAGGTGACAAATTGATTTCATTTCTTTTGTGTTACATAATCTCCTTTATTTTGACTTTTAAATGTCACATTTTAAAAAACGTTGTCAAAGGATCCAGATAGAAGCAAAATTTGAAGCAAATATTCTATGCCACAGATCTCAAATTATCTTATGTTTATAAGAGATATTTCGGAGCATTTCTATCCATCTGTACCATGAGGTTAACTTCAAGGCTAATAATACAGGGAAGAAGAGAGCTAGGGAACTCTTTGTTTCCTGACAGTAGGATTAGCAGAACAGAGAAGCTATGTAGAACTATTAAAAGTACAAGAGAGGGGCTGGTTAGCTCAGTTGGTTAGAGCATGGTGCTGATAAAAGTACAAGAGGTATGATGGTAGATGCAGGAGAGTTCTTGAAATACATAGGATAATTTGTAACAAATAGAGACTGAATTTTCTTTTTGTAGGAATATATCTTTGAAATCATAACAAAAATCAGTAGCATATTCAATTATATAAATATTTGCTTTATATGAAAATTATACATGAAGTCACCCAATACATACAACCAAGACTATAGCTCAGTCTTTAAAGTGTTTGCCTTTACAAAGTATTCATAAATAAAGTTAGATGATTTGCAAGATTTGCTTTACAACAACTCAAACCACTGGATGGTGTGGGAAGGAGGGATAGAGTAGGGGTAGAAATGTGTTGACCATTTTGGAATTGGGTCATGAGTACATGAAGTACATGGGATTCATTCCACTATTCTATCTGCTTTTTTATGTGCTTAAATGTTTTCATTTTTCAAAAAAGCAAGTGTTTGACTCACCACCATCAGAGTCATCTCTTCCTTGAGGTCATCATATCGTTCTTCTAAGCGACTGAACTCATTCAGAAGGTTCTGGTATCTCAGCCTTTCATCATTAAGATCAAGTTCCAGTTGTTTAGTTTCTTCTACTAACTTCTTCTCCATAGTCTCTGAAAGAATGAAGAGGGGAAAGCATAACAAAGATGGCTCTCCAGAATTCAAGAGGACAAACATGTACACTGACTCCCAGCTTCTCTGGAAAGGGTTTTACTTTTAGCACCATGAACTATGAAGAGTATCTTGATGAACATAGGGAAAGAGCAATTATGACCCCCCCAATCAAGTTTATTAATAACAACAATCATCTACTGAGTTCTTCCATGTACTATGGATTCAGTGCCACTAGATCATTCACTGGTTACAGCACATCCTTGATAAATTTCCACCAGTCATTGTTTAGTAACTAAAGTATTTTTTATTCCAATATTCTGTTTCAGGCTATCATACAATTCTTTTGTCCAAATTAGTGTGCTCTGTCAAAAAGTCTGAGATACTCCTCAGATCTCTGAGGGAGTGGCGACTTCTCAGCGAACCCAGCTGTCCATGTCCTATGTCAATGCCCCGCTCACCTCAATCCCCAGACTGAGATCTTACAATATTTCCAGCATGTTGAACCCCCCACGGTCCTATCACTCCCCCATTTCTAACCAGATAAGACCCCCATTCTTGGCCATCTGTGTTACTTCTCTTGTGTGCTGCTGGGGACACCCCGACCTTTCCATTTATCACCCCACTCTGCCGTCTCTGTTGCCAGCAGCTCACATTTGCCTGGGACATCATCTGGAGATGGGAGATGAGCCCCTGACTTCAGATAAAGCAAAGTAAACAGCCTCAGATCTCAGCTGTATGTTTTGACTAAATGAGCCAGCCAGTCACATTTATAAATATTAAGCTTCCTGACATTTATATGGCCCATTTTATTCTCATGTTTCGTGGCTAAATCTTAGCCTGCCCTGCCTGCTTCACCATTTCTTTCCCTTGCAGCTCCGTAAGGGCAAGGGCTATGAGTGTCTTGTCACAGCTGCTTCCCGGGTGCCCACCGCAGAGCTTCCCTAGTGTAGGGCTTTAATAATCTGTGAATGAAGGAATGAAAGAATTTCTTCTCCCTATAACATGCTTTAAATTTCCTTTTATTCTCACCAATTAGCAAAAGCTGCAAAAGGCTACCAAGAAATTATCCCTAGGCAAATCTAATGTTAGTTCTTCGTTCTTCTCATCCTATTTCAAGTATTCTCATCATTCTGGATCTTTCCATCACATTCCGCATCCTAGCAGCCTTCTTTCCATGTCTTCAGTGATTGTTTTTAATATCCCCTATCAATTTTTTTTTCTAGTTTCTTTTCTTTACCTTATCCTTTACCTGTGGTTATCCTATCAGGCTTAATTCCAGATTTCTTCTCTTTCCTTTACAATATGCCCTTTAATTGGGAGGGAAGCAGTAGGGCGGGGAAGGCACAAAGGGTTCTCTTATTAGTGTAGCTTTAATGGATACCTTAAGGCCTATTTCTTCCTGTCTCTAATCTTTAATCTCAATTTGTTTTCAGGACATGTTTTTGGAGGCCCTAGCTGACATCTAAAATTTAACACTCTAACAACTGATCTCATTAATTTTACTCATAAATAGGTACTTTTCTCCCTCAATTTCCTTATCAGTAATAATACACCATTATTGCCATAATACCTCATCTCAAAACTTTAGAAAATTGTTATTCCTGTTTTGAATACCACATCAAAAAGGATAACATTCTGGTGATTCTTTTCATACACTATATCCTCACTCCAATCCATCTCTTTCTCTGTGTCTCCACCACCAATTACTATAGCTTCAATCTGTATCTTCTTAGCTGACATTTATATATATTTAGACTCCTTATAAATTATCATCATTCTCATCTATCTCTCAAATAGCTAATAGAATAAATGTTCACATCTAGTTAGTTCTCTATTCAAAAAATTAGAGTTGCCTTTTTTTTTAGGTGGAAAAGAGTAATTGATCTTGGGAGAATAATATCCATTGGTTTAGGAAAAAAAAAGTACATGTAGACTCATATACATATTAGCTCATGATTTCTTCCTAATTCAATAGAATCCTATAAGTCATAACTAATAAATGATACATGCAGAACAATTTTTTTAAAAAAATTACATAGGATACTGACTATACATGAATTCACATTTGTGCATAGAAAGACCAGACTTACAAGTTCACCAACTAAGTCAACCAAAATATTTACAGTGCTCGCCTCTTGGAACTTCATAAATTTACTGATGACAATCTCAACTTTTTAAAACATTTCAGTTCTAAGCAAAGTTGTAAAATATAAAACTTTGATGTGAGGTTGGCTGGAGTATGATAGGTTGTACCCATGTGAGTCTTACCTGTCATCTCCTTAGCCTGCTCCACGATAAGATGATTGAGGGTTTCTTTTTCCTGCTTCAGCAAAGTATTTTCTTCTTTCAGATTTGATACCAGCTATAAAATAAAACAATCAACTCAGATGGCTGCAGTAGACAGAGGACACCCCACAGTGAACATAAAGACCACACCACAGGCCCTCCTTACCTCCACATCTCTGTGCCTCATTTCTTTGCCTAGGTCCATCTAGTCATTTTTGAACTTGGCTCAAGCATTACCCTCTCCAGAGAGCCTTCCTAGAAACTCCCTCCAATTAGGTGTCTCTCCTACAGGACCCCGTATGTGCCTCGTTATAGCCCTTATAAATGATTTACTTTTACTTCCCTAATAGACTAGCAATTCCTGGAGGATGGAGATAATTGCTGTTGTTTTACTTTGTACCTTGAGCATTTAGCAACTGTCTGGCACCTAGTAAGCATTTGCTCTTGAAAGAATGAAAATGCCTTCTCACCTCAACAGCCTAACACAAAGCTTATGTGTATTTATGATTCAGGTATTAAGAGAGATTAAGGAAGTTAAGAAAGATATGAAGGGTATTTTGGTTCTGGAATTCACTGGATTCCTTCTGAAGCTCCCTGCCATCTGTATTGAGAAAGGGAATTTCCCTTTCATCTCCCTTAAGAGTTTTACAAGGTTGCAAACTAGTCCTTTTATTCCACGTTTAAGTATTGGCCTTACAACAGTGTGAAAGTACTTAATGTCACAGAACTGTATACTTAAAAAAAAACTGTATACTTAATGTCACAAAACTGTTAAAGTGGTAAATTTTATGTTATGTATATGTATATTTTGCCTCCCCAACACACACACACACACACACACGCACACAAACAAAACACATTGACCTTTCACTTTCTAGTTCCCAGTTGGATGAGGATTCCCAGAAAGCAAAAATCAAAACCAAAGGTAAACTTTATGAAATTTATAGTTTACTTAGATCATCTTTGACATAAATGTGTGCTTGTGATGAGGAAAATGTGAATTCTCTCTCTAAGCATAAATTCAAGGAAATCTTAAAGTAACAGCTTGGGTTTTTTTTCTCCTTTCCTTCCTTTCTTCCTTCCTCTCTTTTTAAGGTAAGCTTTATGCCCAATGTAGGGCTCAAACTATGACCCCAAGATCAAGAGTCACATGTTAAAGCAATAGCTTTAATAATAAAGAGAAAGTTATCAGGAGTTCAGAGACAGAGAAAGAGAGCTGTATTAATATTAGTAAGTATAGGGGTGTCTGGGTGGTGCAGTAGGTTAAGAGTCTGACTCTCATATTGGGCTCAGGTTGCAATCTCAGGGTTGTGAGACTGAGCCCCGCATCAGGCTCCATGCTCAGTGGAGAGTCTGTTTCTCTCTCCTTCTCTCTTCCTCTGCCTCTTACCCCATGCATGCGCTCTCCCAAACAAATAAAATCTTTAAAAAATCTACTCAGAAGTTAGTACAGAAAAGGCACAGGGGGAAAAAAAAAAGGCACAGGAAATTGAGAGTCTTACTGTTAGTTGACAGCTAACAGTCAACTCTGTTTTCATTTAAAGATGGTAATACTAGTAGAATTTATGAAAATCTATGTTTTCAAGTAAGATTTATGTTGAGGTGCTTTTATTTTGTTTAAACAATACACTGCATTCCTGCTTGAGAATCTTAATGTTTTCTGTATTTAATGAAGTTTTGATATAAACGTTGTTATAAATTTATAATGTAAATGCACCAGTCTATAAGCACTGTTGTTCTATCTGCATCACAGCTCTTGGCTACAGTCAGTGTGCAGACATTTGGATTTCTCACAGTTTTACAGGTTTCCATAAAGATCTCTACTATCAGGGTGCCTTGGGTGGCTCAGTTGGTTAAGCGACTGCCTTCGGCTCAAGTCATGGTCCCGGAGTCCCGGGATCAAGTCCCACACTGGGCTCCCAACTTTATGGGGAGTCCACTTCTCCTTCTGACCTTCTCCCCTCTCATGCTGTCTCTCACTCTCAAATAAATAAATAAATAAAATCTTTTAAAATAAAGTAAAAAAAAAAAAGATCTCTACTATCAACTCGTGACATTTCACTGCTTGACTGACTTATTAATCATGCTAACCCTTTTGAAGAAAAAGGAGCCTACACTTCATCCAGACCTTTGTATTTAAAAAAGAAGAGTGCAGAGTATGTTCTTGGCCATTAAATCTCTTCTAACAAAGCTGCTTTGCCTCTGTTCCTACTAGAGTCAAAAGGTTCTACTGAAAGATCTACAACTACTCATCCATCCTGTGGGAGACAAGCTTGGAGAACACTAATAATGAACAGCAAACAAACTGACATTTGTATCTCACCTTCGACTGAAACTGACCTTAAGCCACATGGGCCATGTAATGATGACAGCACATTTCCTCTGTGAAAGCAGTAGATGGGGATATGCAAACTTGTTCTTACCTGCTCGGTTTCCTGTTTGTATCTATCTGCACGCTCCTCAATGGATTTCTTCTCTGACTGAGTTTGTTCCAGGTCTTTCCTGAGCTTGGCAATTTCTTCCTGCAGACTAAGGACCCGTCCGGTAGCAATCTTAGCTTCCTCCTCACTTAGTTGGAGACGCTCTAAGTCACTTCGTAGTTTCTCAGTCTCAGAGTTATATATTCCTTCCAGATTGGTCAGTTTCTCCATGAGGCATTTGTAGTCTTTGTTCTTTTAAACAAACATATAAGTAACAATAAGTAAATATATATATCATCAAGTGTATTTTAAGAAAACCATACTTATTCATCATATTCATGTTATGTATATCATCCTAGCATTGATACCATTCCTAACCAAAATAATAACCACACCTTTATAATTAATACCTTCTCAAAGTGATATAAAGAGAGAAGAGAGCAGGCAGAATTAATTCTGTTTTACATCATGAGCAACATAGATGTGATTTCCTCATGGTCACAAGGTGAAATTAAGAAATTAAGAAATTAAATTCTTAATTTCCTGATTCTTAAACCAGAAATAGAAAAATTTATTAGCAATAATCGCACCTCGGATAAACCTCATTGGCTACGATACTGCCACTGCGCAAAGCTAGAAATAGAAAAATCTATACTTGCTTTTGAAAATAAATCGATGTTCTACTAGAAGCCATATGCTAGCTTACAAATTTCTTTATTACCTCAAAACTCTTCCTACTCAGATGAACTCCTCCCTGTTCCTGATGAATCTCGCTTTATTCTATTTTCTGAGGTTTTTTGTATTTGTTTTTTTGTCCTCAGTATTTATATATTACTAATTATTATTGTCATTTACTTGTGCTAAAATATTACTTGGCAACTATCTCTAGGAAATCAAATTTTATCCCTGCAAATAGACTGTACATTCCTCAGGAGCATGGACATCTCTTTGCCTCTTGCACAGTATCTCAATGCTAACCAACTCATCTGTAAAAGGAAGCTTATGTTTTATGCAGATGAATGATAATGATGAAAGAAATTTATAAAGTATAAAGTACAAATACGACTCTTGGTCATAAAGGTTTGGAGTGCTAGTAAATCTGGCTCTATTCTCAGAACAATTTCCTCCCTTCGTTCCTGCAGGTATAGTCTTACCTACAAGCTTGTCACTCTTTCCAATAACATTACTGTCATCATTTTACCTTTCTGCTACGACTGAAAAGTCAAGCTGAGGGGAGACACTGCTGACAACAGTCCAGTGGCGCCCCCAGGCAGCCCCCTTCTGGGGCCCCGAGTAAGACACACCTGCTCATCCACTTTGCGCTGCAACTGCATGATCTTGTTCTCCATGCCGATGTGCAGCTTCTTGTAGCGCTCCACGGAGCGGGCCTCGATCTTGAGCTTCTTTAGCTCGCGCTTGGCCATCATGCGCCGGAAGCAGCACTGGAGGTAGACGATGGCGTGCATGCTCCTCCTGTAGCGCGTGCGAGCCAGCCAGCCCCGCACCCACTTCTGAATGATAACTGCTTTGTGCTCACGGAGCATCTGCGGAGAAAGGGAAGTACAGGTAATGTTAGACCCTGGACCAGACTCGAAGTTCAACATCATCAACCCAGCTACCCATCATCAGTCCAGCTGAGAGGCCAGATGCTGCCTAAAGGGAAGGATACAAAAATGGACTATTGATGAACTTTCTGGATTTTACGTATCACAAACCTATGCTTGAAGACACGAGGTGTGACCAGTAAGCTGACTGCAGAAGCCAACGCAAGGGGTACCACAAAGTTTATTACTGATTTATTGACCTTTCCCCCAAAAAACAAACAAAAAAAAATGACACTCTTGTTTGCCACATTTGAGGGAAACCATTTTGTGAGGATTTGCCATTGCTATTTCAAATGTAGCAGGAATCCACTTATGAAATTCAAAGGTGGTAGGGATGGGGCTTTAAAAGGAAAAAAGATGAAGTGATCTTAATTTTGATTTTATACTGTATTTTCTAAAAAGAAAAGATATTCCACTAAACTTATAAACTACTTATAACAACAAGGTTGCCTTATGAGATGAATTTGTCAGTAAAGACCATCAAAAAGGGATTATGAAGAATTCCCAGAAATGATAGAGAAAAAATTCTTGAATTAAAAAACAAATTCTTGAACTTTAAGAAAGGTTAAACTAGCAAAACCTTGAGGTTCTTCTGAGTCTATGATTTTATAAATAACTTGTGATACTTAAATGTATGCACTCGATTAAGTATTAGCAATTATTACAAATGGATTTAATGTATCTCTCATGAAACTTTTTATATGTAAAAATCTCTAAAACTATTCAAATAGATAGTAGCTTAATAAAATCAGAAGAAGAATAGCTCCTGTTTTTAGATTATTTAACAGAGAAATAATGTAACACTCTGGAGAATACATTAAGAAAGAAGTGCTAAGTTTTAAATGCAAAAAAATCACAGGTGTGTAGGAGACCTTAACAGTCTTTCTGGCAGTTGAAGGCTGCCCTTTTCGGCTGTTCTCCTAATGTCAAGGCAGCCTTCAGTCTCCGCTCAGCCAGCCAGTCTGCGTGTAGGCGGGCAGTGAGGCGGGCAGACTGAGCTCTCACTGAGCATCACAATCCCGAGGGAGCCCCTTGTCTTATCTGGGTAACCAGCGATGAAATGGATAAGGCTCCATGATGGGAAATGAAGGCTTTCAGACTTTAAAACTCAGCACACAGTGGCAAAGCTATTAATGACAATCTTCCTATGCCATTTCCTTCTCTCCACATTACTTCAGACATTGGTCCATCTCTGAAATTTCAGCTAAATGGAAACAATACATAATTAGACCTTCCCCTCTCAATCTTATGTCCATCAGTGAGTCAGAGAAATTAAATGATTTCCCTCTCAGAAGCCCATATCCCACAAAGGGGAAGCTCGGACTAGGCACAGCTAAAAGGAGCACTGATGGGGTGCTACCGGCCTGTATGTGAGCTAGCCTCTAACCGTGTCCAGTCACACTGGGAGCTGAGCTGGCCAGAGCCTGCCTCTACTAAACTGATGGCCTCACAACCCAGTTCAGATGTTCCTGAGGAAAACGGGATGGTAACCAGTTTGTTGTATCTAAACGTCTAGTTTAGTAAGGCTTTACCCCTCCTTGAAAGCTCATGCCTGTAGAGAAAGAGCTCCAGAAGGTGTGGGCAGAGATAAAGACCTGGAGTAGCTGTCTTTAAATTTTCTTCAAAACACAGCTGTATGTGTTTTGCTCATTCAAGCCTCATTAACTTTCCATTTTTCTTTGTTGTGTAATTATTTCAAAATAAGAAAGTAAGACAAACACATAAATAGGACCTGGTCAAACCCATGCACTACTTGTGACCAGAGACAAGTCCCTCAAATTATTCTACTGACGCTCCTTCTAACGGTGATGCCAACTGAGCTCTAAGACCCAGAGTATATTTCTGGCTTATTGAGAATACACCTTAAAGCCAAGCTCAAAACCTTGCCAAAATGAGAGAGAGAAAAACCTTCCATCAATTAGATCATATACTGTCAGAGGTAAGGAATAAGATTAATCTGGTGATCTGCTACCTAGTCAAGTTGATTATTGTGAGATATAAAGATTATTTGTCAAAAATTTCTGGAACATCATATTCTAGTCAATACAACTTTTAACCACATTAATGTAATTTATATCCTTTTCACCATGTTAAATTCTTCTAAGGCTGTTTCATTCTTGGTACAATCTTCTACCCATCTGTCAGATAGTCTACCTATTCAAAGCTCATCATAGTTGGCTGAATAAAGGCCCCCAGTGACATCAGGTCCTCATCCCTGGAACCTGTAAGGATTACCTTGTTTGGGAAAATTGTCTTTGCAGATGTGATTAAATTAAGGGTCTTGGGGCACTTGGGTGGCTCAGTAGGCTGGGCTTCTAACTCTTGATTTCGGCTCAGGTTGTGATATCAGGGTCAAGAGATCAGGGCTGTGGGATCGAGCCCTGCTTTTGGGCTCCATGCTGAGCATGGAGTCTGCTTGTCCCTCTCTCTCCCCCTGCTTCTGCACTCTCTCTTACACTCCCCCTCTAAAATAAAATCATTTTTTAAAAAAATTAAGGGTCTGGCACCTGGGTGGCTCAGTGAGTTAAAGCCTCTGCCTTCAGCTCAGGGCATGATCTCAGGGTCCTGGGATCAAGGCCTGTATCGGGCTCCTTGCTCAGCAGGGAGCCTGCTTCCTCCTCTCTGCCTGCCTCTCTGCCTACTTGCGATCTCTCTCTCTGTCAAATAAATAAATAAATAAATAAAATCTTTAAAAAAAAAATTAAGGGTCTTAAAATGGTGGGATTATCATGGATTATCCAGGTGGACCTCAAACCCTCAAAATCACAAGCACTCTCAGAAGAAGCAGATAAGAGAAGCAAAGTTAGACACACAGAGGAGATGATGATGTGAGGTTGGAGGCAGAGGCTAGAGGGATGTGGCCACAAACATAAGAGACAGCGGCAGCAACCTGGCAGAAGCTGGAAGAGGCAGGAGACAGATTCTCTGCTAGAGCTTCTGGAGAGAGTACAGCCCTACAGACATCCTGATTTTGGCCCAGTGATACTGATTTTAGACTTCTGGTCTCAGAACTCTGAGATAATACATTTCTGATGTTTTAAGCCACCAAGTTGTTGGTAATTTATCACAGCAGTCACAGGAAACCAGTATAGTTACTTTTTTTCAAATTACATAGATAAAGGGGGAAAAGGAAGGTATTTTTTCACTATCCTGGTAACAAATATATATATATATGTACTTTGAAATAGGATTAAAGCAGATAGGGAGGCAAACCATAAGAGTCTCTGAATCTCAGGAAACAAACTGAGGGTTGCTGGAGGGGAGGGGGTTGAGGGATGGGGTCATGGGTGATGGACATTGGGGAGGGTATGTATTGTAATGAACACTGGGTGTTATATAAGATTGAAGAATCACAGGCTTGTACCTCTGAAATCTATAATACATTATATGTTAATTTAAAATTTTTAAAATAAATATATGTACTTATTTAATATTTAAAAATATATTTCAATTGTTGGCTGTCTCCATTCAGTTCCTATGTCCACAGGAACCCCTGTGGTATTTTGTACAGATGTGGAATTTGATTAGTGTTAATGGAATGAATAAACAAAGTTGGAAATAATGCCTCACCTTGCGATATCTATTTCTGGCCAAGTAGCCTCGCAAATAAGACTGAAGAACAATAGTGGCTGATCGTCTTATCTTGTATCTCCTGCGGACTATATACATGCGCCAGTACTTCTGAATAATGGTTGCTGCCTTGGTTCTACGCAAGAACTTAGCATAGCTGGCCAAAGAAAAGAACGGTGCACAGTTAGTAATCAGACAAACCCAGGACTACATTCTGTACAGACTTAAAGCACCAATACCTTCAGCATAATAAGTAAACTCCATTGTTATTATTTTACTGTTACAAATGTTAAATCACTTATATTTGTAGGGCAATTTATAGTTCCTCCAAATATTTTTGCATTCATTATCTGATTTGAGTCTTCCCTAATCCTGAAAAGTAGGATGTCCCACATTCCCCAATATTACAATAAAGAAAGTGAAGGTCAGAAAACTTCTCTCTTTCTAGGACAGTGCTCATTACCTCAGGCTATGTCCCCTTTACACAGCCAAATGGCTGTCCACAATAATCCCATATTTATGTACCACCAGCTTTCTTACATCTAGCCATTGCTAATGTGTGATGTTTCTCCCTCATCTATCTGTTTGGGCATAAGTCCTATACCATTCATTCATCTCTACTGATATTTCTAAATTAAAATTACCCCCATATGTAAATCACACTGAAGTCTCATTCTCCTCCAGATCTTCTCAGTTAATTGCTCCTGAAAACCCCTCAATAGAATCATTATTAACCAGCACACATTCACAAGTGCTTTAATCCACAGATGATTTCTTCAAGCCCACATAAAAGTAGAAAAAATAAAAAATTTGGAGGACACGAGTAGGCAGTAGTTTGTAATTTTTTTTTAAGGTGAATCTAAATGACTTTTAAGGGTATTTAACTGTCTTGTGAGTAAATCTGTTCTTCTTTGAAACTAGGAAGAGGTAGCGTGTTGCCTTTCAAACAGGAAGACCCCTGAAAACTGTCCTCGGATGGATGAGCTCCAGGGCTGTGAGTAAGGCTGGAAGGGCAACCCAGACACCTACCATCGGGCCTGGTAGCCTCGCACGTGTCTCTGCACGGTGATGGCCGCCTTCCGCATGCGCAGGTACTTCTTTCTCAGCAGCCAGCCTCGGATGGTCTTCTGGATCCGGATGCAGGCAGCCCGCAGCTTGTCCGCCCTCAGTTTTTCTAGATACGCCACTTGACCAGCACGGAAAAATATCTTTGTCTTACCAAACTGGTATTTGTCCTTGTCCTGTTTTATGGAAGAAATTATATATTGAGAACTAGAAATGATGACTATATAAACAAACTTCTAAAAGAGAAAAAAAATATGTCTAAAAGCAGAATCAGTAAAGGGATGAATCTATTAGCTAAAACTTGGGCTACATCACCATTAACTAATGGAGCCAGATTTTTTTTATCCTATGCAAGTTGAGCAAATAAAAGGGATTTCAAGGAAATCTGCAGTTTAAGAGTTATTTTCCAGAATCATTCTACCTGGAATTATTATCTGAGGCCAAAAACTTGGTTGTGGGTTATAGGCAGCTATTATTTGTGTGTTTGCATTTTAAATATCTCAAGGAAATGGAGATGCTGACACACACTCTGACTCAGGCTGTAAGCATTACATTGGGCTATATGTTCCATGAGAAAGCTGAAGGAACAAAAACACCAACATGAAGAGTAAGGCAGGAAGCCACGTACACAAAATAAGAATTAAACAACAAAAAACTTGGCATATTCATATCAAGAGTTAAATTTGCAACAGTTATCTATTGCCTTTAATCAACAGTATCTGTAAATAAACAAACACAATCCTATAAATGTATCTAAAATCCTTCTACGAATTTCAAAACTCCTTTTATAAGAACATAATCACTTGTATCGCTCATCGGCTTTGGCTTACAAGCAGAGTGGAGCAGTATACACAGACATGCATGCTATTTTTTGTCTACCACATTCTTATCCACCTTATCTAGAAGAATGCAGTTATTAACGATGCTTATGTCAAAGGAAGAGTGGAATTAATTTATAATAATCACTACCATGATCTGAAATTCTAAGGGAAAACAAAGAAAATCACTTTTCAGTGTAAATAGATATCTCCTATCTTGTATATAAACCCAGAAAATCAGAAATCCTCATATACACCTAAAACACCTAAAATTATTTTAATTTAAATGCATAATGCTTACATAGGAAGCCTCACTAGACACAGAAGCAGGGCGAGAAGGTGGTTCCTCTCTCCCTCTCCCTGTCCCATTTCAGCTTCCCCACTCCACCCCGCTCTCCTCTACTGGTAGCCTCCTCTGTCACACACCCTGCACAGCCCTGAGCCAGGCCTGGTGTAGTCTGCGGGACAACATGGTCTGGGTGTAGGACTGTCCCTACTTTCTGCTCTCCATTCCCATTTGAACCTAGGTTAGAAAGGAGTTGGTCCAAACCCAAAAACACGATTCTTTTTACACATTACTAAGAAAGTGGTCTTAGTTCTCCCCCGCCCCAAAAAAGTTATTACCAAAGAAGAGATATTACATTTAGTTAATAGTAATTAGGACTAATTACCTCAACGTGAGGTAATCTATTCAAATTAGTGTATAACAAGCGAAAATATTTTTTAAAAAACCTTTTATGAATCTTAAATTCTTCATGAACTAGATTAGCTGTTCTTAAAATGGCGTCCTCAGACCAGCACCAGCATCTCATGTTAGCTTGTTAGAAATGCATATTATTGAGCCTGTCCCAGACCTACTGAATCAAAAATGCTACAGGCTGGGGCCCAGCAATCTGTAGTTTAACAACCTGTCCAGGTGACTCCGATGCATTCTGAAGTTTGAGAAGTTTGGCACACAAACTTTTTTCACTTTTCAAACACCAACCTACATTTCTTAACCAAATCCCTACTGTCCCATATATCAATCTTATACTAGAAAAAAATAAAAAACACGTTACTGTTTTATGGGCAAATTCTCTGCTTTCCTATTTCTTCACACCTTGCTCTCTATTAGGATGTCCTTCTACTTTTATATACTCACCAATTCTTCAGGGCTGAACCCAAAACACACCTCTCCCATGAAATTGTTCCTCCTTCCCCCAGAACGAGTAGTTTTGCCTTTCTCTGATTTCTTTAGTATTTATTTATTTATTTAGTATAAGGCATATTATACTTATCTCTAAAATGCATGAATTTCCAAGAGAGACTATGATACTTAGGATAAGACTTGTTTTTTCATAATCATGCACTATCTTCCATAAATAAGTATGAGATGAACTTTTATTGATAATGATCAAACTCTAAAAGGAGTGTATCTCAAGTCTGGATCCAGACCTCTCCAGACCTCACCATCCTGTTTCCTGACCGTAGACCATCCCCCTCACTAGGCCTAGCATCCTAAGCACAGTGAGCCTTGACCTCTGAGATAGTGTCTCCCCCGACCCTCCCAACTCCGAATAATCTGGATTAGTGGTATTTGGATTTCCCAGGGCTTTCAAGTGTTATAATCACAAGGCCCTTGGCCAATATCTGTTCAGAGGAAGATAAATGAAAATCTTTCTTACCAGTATCAGTTTCTCTAACACATTCTTGCATGTTTGCTTTCTGTCACTCAGCACATCCTTTTGCTTCATTAGGACACGGTAGCGGCTGAAAAATTCTTGGTAGGTCCACCTGTATGGAAAACAACTCCCATCAGCTTATCGGAAGAGATAAGACTCTCTCCCAGAGGGTCCCTTCCATATGAAACCGGCCACGCTCACCGTGAGGGGAAACCTGCTGCACTGATGCGGATGGTTTCCAGGACACCACACGCTCTCAGCTGCTGCACTGCCCTCTTCTCATCAAACCTACGCGTAAAAGGGAACATCAGTGACACACAAAGAATCTTGGTGACAGCCACAAATTACTCTCCTCAGTCCAGAGAGCAAACTCTTTTGTAAGGAGCCAAATGGAAAAATTAGAAAAGAAAGCATTTAAAGTTGCAGCAGGGATCAAAATGTCAAACTTTGGGTAACAGTGGGGAGGAGACAATTAGCAGTAAAAATAAAGAGCAGAGCCATGAACAGGATCAGTAGTTTATACCATAAACCTATAACAAATACCACTGGGCATATTTTAAGAAACCTAAAACTCAGGCACCTGGGTTAGCTCAGTTGGTGATCCCAGGGTCCTGGGATCGACTCCTACATCGGGCTCCCCCTACTCTGCGGGGAGCCTGCTTCTCCTTCTCCCTCTGCCTTCCACTCCCCCTGCTTGTGCTCTCTCTCTCTGTCAAAGAAATAAATAAAATCTTAAAAAGAAAAGAAAAGAAACCTAAAACTCCTCAGTACTTTGCCCATACTCAAATGGCTTGCTCTGATGAGCTCTTCTCTTAATTCTTCAGCTCACCACATATAGTTTCCCTAGAATAAAGACTGGCCAACGCTGGAGATTTTTCTAAGAACAAATTAAATATGCTCCATCCAATTTTTTTTTTAATATTTGTGTTCTGAAAGTTCTATTCAACTTTGTGGGTACATACAAAGGATTTATAGTGTCCACACCAATATTAATTATTTTTATTTTGTACTTTAACTTATATACTTTATGTTTCTTTTACTCTAGACAAATGGCATCTTAACATTACACTAAGAGAGGAAGCAGCAAGGCCTGCCCCTTGCTGGATGATCACTCTTTGTATTCCCCCAGTTAAGCCCCGAGCACCCTATCTGAGCCTTGTGCTGTGCTGTCTTCTCAAGTGTTCTGTTGGCAGTGGGAGGTGGGGTTGGCTGATGAAAGGTAACACCCCCCCTAAGGTTGTCTAGGAGAGTGGCCTAGGCAGTGGCAGCTTTTTCTGCCCCCCGTTGCCTCCAGAAAGGGCTTCTTGGCAATCAGGAGGATACAAGTCTTTCATAACTGCCCCTGCGTGTCAGAGAGAATCTCAGAGGGCAGGACTGGCAGGTATAGGAAATGAGCACTCATACCCTATGCAGCGGGAATGGCAGTTACCACCTTTGGTAGATGTGCCTAATCTGGACCCATAAATTCCCCTTCTAGAAGTAGATCATCCTAAGAAGATAATCAGACAGGGGGCCTGGGTGGCTCAGAAGCCTCTGCCTTCGGCTCAGGTCATGATCTCAGGGTCCTGGGATTGAGCCCTGCATCGGGCTCTCCGCTCAGCAGGGAGCCTGCTTCCTCCTCTCTCTCTGCTTCTCTGCCTACTTGTAATCTCTCTCTGTGTGCCAAATAAATAAATAAAGTCTTTAAAAAAAAAAAGAAGATAATCAGACAAATATACAAGAATGTTTGGCAAAATATATTTATCATAGCATAGTTGGAATAACCTAAATGGTCATCCTTTAGGAAATAGTTTAAATAAATGATGGCATATCTATACAATGAGATACTATGTATCATTAAGATGATGTGGATTTTTATTTACTAACAATTTATTAAGTTAAAAGCAGACACAAAACCACAATTACAGCACAGGCCCTTTGATTAGTGTCTCTCTCTCTCATACACACACACATACACACACACCACAGCAGGGAAGGAAGGGATGTTGGCTGGTCAAGAAGGATGTATGTGAGTTAACACCAGTCATCTCTCAGTGTATCATGAATGTTTTTCAATTTTTTATGTTATTTTATATTTTTAAAAAACTTTTTATAATGCATGTACATTACTTTTTAAAATTAGAGAAAAATTTCCATTTTGAGAAAAAATAAAACTTCCCCTCATACATGGTATTTGATGTAGGGTAAGACATTTGGTAATAGTAGGGCGCCTGGGTGGCTCAGTGGGTTAAAGCCTCTGCTTTCGGCTCAGGTCATGATCTCAGGGTCCTGGGATCGAGGCCCGCATCAGGCTGTCTGCTCAGCAGGGAGCCTGCTTCCCCCTCTCTCTCTGCCTGCCTCTCTGCCTCCTTGTGATCTCTCTCCCTCTGTGAAATAAATAAATAAAAATCTTTTTAAAAAAAAAAAAAAGACATTTGGTAATAGTAGACAGGCTCTGACGGTTTCAACACTAGAAAGTAGCAGAGATAACTGTGAACCTTCACCAAAGCAGCCTCATTCCACAGGGTTCTGGTTTTAACTAGTGCCCAAATAAGCAAAAGCCCAGAAAGATCTTGAATTAAAGTAAATTAAAAACAGAAAGTCGAACTAGAAATGCCTGGTTGACCTCAACTTTTAAAATCCTCAAAAGGCCCGCTAATTTGCTATCATATTCTCCAAAGGAAATGAAAACAAAACAAAACAAAAATCTATTAACTATTGATATCCCTCTACAAGACATGAAGATTTACCCAAATATTTTTTTTCCTTCTGTTAGTATGGGAATCCTTATGAGACTTGGATGCTTTTTAATTCAGTAGTTGAGAAAAACTTACGTGAATGGGAACTTGAAGTCATTGGGTTTAATGCAGCGCACATAGTGAGGGGTAGTGGCATTGAGGGTCTCCATTAGCAGGTGAAGGGAGTTTCGGAACTACACAAAAAACAGAACAGAAAGGGCCATCAAGGTTT
The DNA here is from genome assembly GCA_002007465.1 of Ailurus styani. Lineage (NCBI taxonomy): Eukaryota > Metazoa > Chordata > Mammalia > Carnivora > Ailuridae > Ailurus > Ailurus styani. The sequence continues at coordinate 1,576,178 of LNAC01000084.1, read as the reverse complement.
TATCAAAATCGATATTGTAAAAACAATTAAAAATGTTTCCAATGACACTACTGGAGATTTGGAGATGATTTTGCCTCCTATGAATGTGACTGGGCCTCAGAAGTGGGGATGCTACTAAATAAGCACGTAGGGCTTTAGGTTAAAATCTGCTTAAACTCTGCCATTTATACGTTTTTTTACTTAATATACATTTGTTCTCTTCCCACCACTTTTCCCTGCCACCCCTTTCCACAGACTTATCTTCTTAGAGCAGTTTTAGGTTCACAGCAACATTAACTGAAGAAGGATTTTCCATACAGTCCCTGCCCCCTCACAGGCACCAAATCCCCCATTATCAGTCCCTCCAACAGAGCAGCCATTTGTTAAGACTGGTGAACCTGCTCTGACAAATCACAGTCCCCCAAAGTCCATCATTTACATCAGAGTTCACCACCCCTCCTTTAACATAGGCTCCTGTAGCTTTCTGTTGTGAACTCAGAATTTTGACTAAAAATACAATCTAACTTAAAGAATATTAGGTCAGCTTCTCACGTACACTGGGAATTCTGCCCCAAGAGACCGAAAAAGTAACAAGAGACTTCCAAGAGCACAGGTAATAAATAGGAGGGTGGGAGAGGACAGCCAGTAGGGGGCTACCACTGGGGACACAAGGTCAAGCCTGGAGGCTCTACACTTGTGTCAGGCCCTGCTTCTTATCTCACGTGGGCAAACAGTCCCCTATCTGACTGGCTTCCCGTCCAGAGCCCCCTGCCTTGTTCAGGCAGTATGCGTGAGTATGGCATTTCTCATGTCCCACAGTTGAGGACATCAAAGAAAGGAGAGGGCTTTGCCCCAGCACTGAGGGAGCCGGTGCTCTGTACAAATCCAGAGAGGAAACAACCAGAGGACAAACCAAGGGCAGCAGTGGTCTGTGAGGGAGGATATGCACTACAAGAATCAAGACCTAGAGAAAATTATTTGGGGAAAGGCTTAAGCAGAGTCATGGGTGGAGGGAAGCCTGAGGGGATGGTATTATATTTTCACAGTAAGAGCTCTAGCCTCTCCCCACCTGTGGACCCCATCTGGGGGGCTGAACGAGGAAGACCTGAGGCTTCAACTGAGCTGGAGGGGAAGGAGCCCTGCAGCGGCAGCTCCCAAACTCACCTGGTGCCCCACTGTTTTCTTGTGTTCTTTGGCTGTCTGGCCTGGTCTGCCTTTGGTGGGCTTTGCTGGAGTGCGGGTGAGGGGCGTGCGTCCTGATGAGGTGGCTGATGTTGGACTGATGGCCTTCTCGTCATCTTGAAATAATTCTGGTAGCATCTTAAACTGAGCCAAAAACAATACAAGATAATTATACTTTAAATAAACTCAAGTGTAGGGGTGCCTGGCTGGCTCAGTCATTAAGCGTCTGCCTTTGGCTCAGGTCATGATCCCAGGGTCCTGGGATCAAGCCCTGAATCGGGGCTCCCTGCTCAGTGGGGAGCCTGCCTCTCCCTCTCCCGCTTCCCCTGCTTGTGTTCTCGCTCTCTCGCTGTCTCTCTCTGTCATAGAAATAAAATCTTTAAAAATAAATAAATAAATAAACTCAAGTGTAAGCCTTCACAGAAGACTTGGAATCTATAGGGCTTCCCTTCCTTCAGTAACCCCTTTCAAAGTCTCATTCCAGAAATAATCAATATCTGTGTTAGGAAACAAAGACATGAGAGGAAGGTGATACCAATGCTACAAAAACATAGGAGGAAAAAATGCAGTGATTCTACGGCCACGTTTGGGGGAAACAAAATCAAAACTACTCCCCTAACACTTGAAATCCTAATCTACAGAAAATGACCACTATCAACATAGTACTGGTCTTGAACTACAATTATTTTATCAGCAAAACACTAATGGAAAGTCCTATCTTACAACTTCAGTTCCACAAAATGTTTTATCGTCATCCTTCATTTATCTACCTACTAACTCAAATGGTGAGCACCAGCTAAACAAACTCACTGAAAATCTCAGCAAGAAAGGTATCACAAACTAGTTCTCCAATATTATAAGATTAAAAAATAATCATGAATTAGTAATTTTTGGAAAATAACATAGACTCATAAGGAAAATAATTAAAAACTCTGTCCCTATTCTGTAACCTTTTATATTTGTTTTCAAGGGATTGATAACTTGATTACACAATTTCTGCAACCAATTTTGTGTTGTACCACATTATGACTATGAAAGATTATTGTAAGATCTGGCATTTAACAAGTAGGTAGATGTTATTAGTATGGAAGGGAGAAATTTTATGAAATCAAAGAGACTTCAAACTAACCTATAGGAACACCTTGACATATATATATATATATATATATATATATATATATATTTTCAACAGTGATGCTTTCCACATTAAATAAACCCTTCAAATTATAATAGTAACTACCAATTATTAGTCTAATAATTTCAGAGTATCTCCAGAAGAAATAATTTTCTTAGGAGAGTTCTCACATTAAAAAACAAAATGAGAGAATTTCATTTGCTCTTTATATGTATTTAAGGATAAGGGTAATTTAGGAAATAACTCATGATGTATAAAACAAATGGTTATACAAAACATACCAATAATGATTGCTTGCTACACAAATCAATGTATTCCTTTTAAAGGGATGGCTATAAAGACGGAAACATGTTGCATGACTATGTTGAATTACAATGCTGAAGCTGCATTCCAAAAGGGAAAATAAGAGTCTCTAATGGACTTGATTTGAAAACTCAAGCTATGTGTGTCATGCACCATCCCAGCTCCAGCTACAACAATGCTACAGACACTTCAAGTACTCCCAATGATTCCTCAGAACCCATAGCTACCTTCTGATAATTAAGGACCCACTAGCCAATCAGAAAAGTTAGTCAGAAGAAAGACATGACTGATTACGTGTACCTGGGGAATAGGAACCTGTGAATATTCCATTTAAGCTAAATTACCTAGGCAGAGTAGTGACATTAGAATTTTATGGTTTTCATCACTATTCATAAATAGAAATGATTTAAAATGTAATTGAATAGTACTCAGGGATTGCCACTGTGAGAGAATTTTCTCTTATACCTTATAAAGCATTAATGCCCAGTGCTTATGAGTATAAGTGAAAAATTGACTTTTTTACAGACACATAGAGTCATTATTTTTCTGAGGCTTACAAATGGAACTTAGTCTTGGCCAACAGACACACGAGAAAATACCCAGTATCACTCGGCATCAGGGAAATACAAATCAAAACCACAGCGAGATACCACCTCACACCAGTCAGAATGGCTAAAATTAACAAGTCAGAAAACAACAGATGTTGGCGGGGATGCAGAGAAAGGGGAAACCCTCCTACACTGTTGGTGGGAATGCAAGCTGGTGCAACCACTCTGGAAAACAGTATGGAGGTTTTTCAAAAAGTTGAAAATAGAGCTACCCTACAACCCAGCAGTAACACTACTGGGTATTTACCCCAAAGATACAAATGTAGTGATCCGAGGGGGCATGTGCACCCCAATGTTTATAGCAGCAATGCCCATGATAGCCAAACTATGGAAAGAGCCCAGATGTCCATCAACAGATGAATGGATAAAGAAGGTGTTGTGTGTATACATACATATACATCCATACATACACAATGAAATATTACTCAACCATCAAAAAATGAAATCATGCCATTTGCAACGACGTGGATGGAATTAGAGGGTATTATGCTAAGTGAAATAAGTCAGTCAGAGAGAGACAATTATCATATGATCTCACTGACATGTGGCATTCAAGAAACAAGATAGAGGATCATAGGGGAAGAGAGGAAAAAATAAAACAAGATGAAACCAGAGATAGAGAACAAACCATAAGGGACTCTTAATCACAGGAAACAAATTGAGGGTTGCTGGAGGGCAGTGGATGGATGGTTGGGGTAACTGGGTGATGGACATTAAGGAGGACATGTGATGTAACTAACACTGGGTATTATATAAGACTGATGAATCACAGGCCTGTACCTCTGAAACCAATAATATATTATATGTTAATTAATTGAATTTAAATTTAAAAATATAGAATATTCCCACAGAACTTAAAAAGACTATCTTAGAATAAACTGGGAAAACGAAAGTGCTGGTCAGTAGTCTAGAAAGAGTCACATGAATAATTTTAGAATTTTAATGAATATTTGAATATTCATTTTGCTAACCTAAGTTTACTTTTAATTATTTTGAGTGCATAAGGCCATGTTTCCAGCGCATCCCTTTAAAATGATACAGCAGAGTGCCTTGTTGGCTCAGTCGGTTGAGCATCTGACTCTTGATTTCAGATCAGGTCATGATCTCAGGGTCCTGGGATGCAGCCCTGAGTCATGCTCCCCACTCACCAGGGAGTCTGCTTGTCTCTCTCTCCCTCTGCCTCCCACCCTCACTAGTGCACGCTCTCTCTTTCTAAAATAAATAAATAATTCCTTTAAAATACATACATACATAGATACTAAAATGATATAATAAAAAACCTATTTTCTCTCATAATCTCTCACAAAGGCACAATAGAGTCTAGAACCACCATGCAGACAATAATTTCACATAAAACTAAAAGACAACAGGGGCACCTGGGTGGCTCAGGCGTTAAGCATCTGCCTTTGGCTCAGGTCATGATCCCAGCATCCTAGGATCGAGCCCTGCGTTCAGCTCCCTGGTCAGCAAGGAGACTGATTCTCCCTCTCCCACTCCCCCTGCTTGTGTTCCCTCTCTCGCTGTGTCTCTCTTGGTCACATAAATAAACAAAATCTAAACAACAAGAACAAAAAACCCCCACCAAAACCTGAAAGACAACATTGCATTGTGGTTAAGAGCAGACTCTGAGCCAGACAGCCTGTGTTTTAATTTTGCTTAAGAACACGTTAGCTATGAAATCTCTGTGCTTCAGTTCTTTCATCTATAAAATGGAAGTAATGATTGTATCACCTCATTATAAAAATTACATGAATTAACATTTGTAAGGCATTTAAAAGGTGAAAGATTTCTATGACCTGAAGAGAAACCAGAGTTTGTAAGGCATTTAAAAACAATACCTGACACACACTAAGTGTTATGTATTTGATAAATTAAAAACTAACAGTAAAGTCAATTTTGTTAGAAAAATCACTATGGTTAAAAAAACTAATGCTTAAAAAAAACAACAACAAAAAAACCAAAAAACTAATGCTTAAGTAATTAACACTCTATTGAATATATCCTGATTAAAGAAAGCCTATAGTTACCTTGCTGGATTTCAGAACTTTAATTTGTTCTTCAAAAACAGTGTCTTTATTCTTTTCCAGAAAGCCTTCACACTGGTATTCCACCTGAAAACACATGCAAAAATGTTCTTAACTAACAGATTTTTTTGAACAGATATTATAATCATCAACAACAAAAACATTTATTAGGTTCAGGCTATATGACTGGTTTTCAGCAAATTGGTTATCAGTTTTAGTCTAAGAAACCAGTACCATTCTTGGGAAGAAGTATGTTAACTCTAGAATAAAACTCCTCAAATACTGCTCTTCCTAGGGAACAGGGGTAGTGCTAATTAGTTATGGTCTAAAAGATCCTCCCAATTCACAGGTAAGCAGACTCATAAGAAGCTGACTCTCTTCTCCCATGTTGGTGGAAGAGAGCTCCTCCATGGCTAAGCCAATGTATCTTCTTGTGACTGAGATCACCATCCAGGAGTGGTAGTTCTCTTAGTAGAGAACTGGGTAAACACTATGATTTGGTAAAGTGGAACTACTTGAAACAGACTGCTCCTGCTTCCAAAACTCCAGTGCCTTCAAGCATCTACTACTCAAGTTGCTCCCCAGGTTTTAACACAAAGCCCTTAGGTGACCTAAAGTCATTCCTAGGTTTCCAGCTAGGATTAAGGAGACTCAGAAGGCCCTCAATTCCTGAAGGAGACCCCAGGAAGCTTATCCCCCTAAGCCTACCCACATTTCCTTTAAATGTAAATTAGTTTCATCGCTCCTGATTTTCTGAGCACACTACTGAACTCATGAAGGAGCAGGTCCACATGCCCTGTTAGCAGGGACCCACTGACTCAATCACAGTCTCAATTCTGATCCCTCCAAGGTCTTCAGCAGTCTGAGGCAGCAACCTGTAATCAAACACATTAACATTTCTACACTGAAGTATGTAAATATCTAGCCTAACTGAGCTAAATAAAGACATAACCTCATGCTAGTTCAAGTCAAAGATCAGGTCTAGACATAAAATGAATTATGAAAAGACTTTTTAGTCTTCAGAGTTTCTTGGATTTCAGAATTACAGAGGATTGTAGGCTCATATTTATTTCATAATATAATTGCATTTAGGTTAAAGGAAAAGAAAACCGACTAAGGAACACTAAAAAATACTTTTCCTGTAAGACACTAAAGAACACAAGTTTCAGCAAAGATAAAAATGATATCTCTTGGCTATTGATTATTTTTCCTCGTTTAACTTAAATATTCAAAAAGAAAAATGATAATAAAGCTTCCTTACTTTGTCAGCAAAATGTTGGATGATGAAAGCTTTGTTTGACAGACGGGGCTTTTCAAAGAGTGCACATTTGTTCAAATGTGTGTTGTACAATTTTTGGGCCCAAGTGTCATCTGTGCCTTTGGGCATCTACATCCAGGAGAGAGAAGAAAAAAAAAAGATGAATATTGTTATAAGACTCTTCTGAGGCATCAACCAAGAGGCTATTTTTTGGCTTTTCGAACAACTTTTTTTTTTTAAGATTTTATTTATTTATTTGACAGAGAGAGAGAGAGAGAGAGAGAGNGAACAACTTTTTTTTTTTAAGATTTTATTTATTTATTTGACACAGAGAGAGAGAGAGAGAGAGAGAGAGAGAGAGAGAGAGAGAGATCACAAGTAGGCAGAGAGGCAGGCAGAGAGAGGAAGCAGGCTCCCTGCTGAGCAGGGAGCCCGATGCGGGCCTTGACCCCAGGACCCTGAGATCATGACCTGAGCTGAAGGCAGAGGCTTTAACCCACTGAGCCACCCACGCGCCCTCTAACAACTTTTATATTCAGTTAGGAACTCATTCCTTCCACATTAGTCTGTTAGATGTCAAAAATTAATTACCAAGAAAAGCAATGATTGAGATCTTCTCACAGGTGACTCAGCCCAATCTTTGGGCAATTCAATCTGCCTATACCAGGAATCATGAAATAAAGATTCTATCTGCTTTTAAAACAACAAGAGCATCGAATAAAAGATGAACTATTATGAGTTCATCTTTTTTGTTTTTTTTTTATTTTAGATAAAACTATATGCCCAGTGGGGCTTGAACTCATGACCCCTCTGAGATCAAGAGTCACATGCTCTAGTGGCTAAGCTTGCAAGGTGCTCCATATCAGGTATTTTTTAAAATTTGTTAAATAAAGGTAACATCTGGCACAGAGTAAAATATTTTCATAATTCAAAAAGGTTTAAAATGAAGAGTAATCTTCTTTCACCATTTCCACCAACTTTATCTTCCTGTCTAAAGGCACACACACAAATGGAATCATTCTATAACTCTTCACATTTTTCTTCTTCTTAATAATAGCATTCTTGTATTTATGGCCATTAGGTTGTTACTCATTTTTTGTTATTATAAAAATGGCCACAATTGCTTCTTTAACATATATATACCTTAGATACTTTCGCAAGTATATTCATAGGGTGAATTCCAGCAGTTTCACTGTTGGGTCCAAAGGTACATATGCTTATAATTTTGATAAATATTCTCAAATTTCCTCAAAAATATGCTGTATTAACTCATATCTTACCATCAGTAAATGGTATCAAATTTTAACTCTCCTGTGCCTGGGTGGCTCAGTAGGTTAAACATCTGACTCCTGATTTCGGCTCAGGTCATGATCTCAGTGTCCTGGGATTGAGACCTGTGTTGGGCTCCCTGCTCAGTGGGGGGTCTACTTGAGATTCTCTCTCCTTCTCCATCTTCACAACCCCCCCCCCAGTTCACATGCATTCTCTCTCTCTCTCCTTCTCAAAATAAATAAATAAAACCTTAAAAAAAAAACAACGTGCCAGTCTGATAGGTAAAAAGCAGGATCCCATTTTTGGTTTGATATGCGTTTTATTTAAGTTCAAGTGAAACTGAGTATTATACTCATTCTTAATGCTGTAAGAAATCTGATGCTTAGGAGGATCAATCTATGGTAAGTTGTAATTTATGGCATTCAAACTAAAGAGGAGTTAAGAGAATGGATAGGTTATTTGTCAACGATCACTCAGCAGTAAAGCTAGAGATCCATTATTTTCCCAGCATGCTGGGTCTTAAAATATTAAAACTAAAACTCCCTTTCTACCATATATATCAGTAATAAAGAAGAAGCAGTCAATTTTAAAATCACAGATATTTAGGACTATTATTTAAAATATCTTTTGTACAATTTCTTGTATTTCTTTAAATATGTCATATCACTGAACAAGAAAGTACCAAATATAACAAAGGTGCCTAACACTGTTGGGTTAGCAGTTGTGTCTAACGTCCGTTTTTCACATAACTGAGAAGTGGTTGAAAAGAGAAAGGAAATTCTTCAAGGTTTTTTTTTTTTTTGGTTAGATTTTTAAGATTTATTTTAGAGAGACAGTGAGAGTGCAAGTGGGGGGAGGGGCAAAGGGAGAGGGAGAGAATCTCAAGTGGACTCCCTCCTGAGCACAGAGTCCAATGCAGGGCTCAATCTCAGGACTCCAAGATCATGACCTGAGCTGAAATCAAGAGTTGGCCACTCAACCAACTGAGCCACCCAGGCACCCCAAAATTCTCCAAGTCTTGATTGTATTTAGAACCCTTTGGGTCTAGTGACCCTTCAGAATGCAAGTAGGGCATTCTCACTTGTGGCCACAGTGGCACCTCATGGTATACTAATGAATCTCTGCTTAAACCCACTTACCTCTGACCTTGACATATCTCTTGATAGACTAGGTATGTCAGAAAATCATATTTACCTTGCATTCCTCATCCAGCAAATCTAGTATGCCCAGTTTAGATTCTATAAGATTAATGCAAGGCTGATTATCATAAAAATCTATGAGTGTCCACGGAATTTGTTCCTTCATATATTCTTCCTGTTCTAATTTGAAGACATGCTGAAATGAAAAAGAAAAAAAAAGCTGGCATTACTGTATCATTCTAAGTAATGTTAGTCAAGAAACGACATTTATAGAAAACACTCTAAAAGGATACGAACATAATATGAGATAGTCCATGGCCTCCAGCAATAATAATCTTGTGAGAGAAACATGTTTTACACATAGAGAGTGATATAAGAAGCATTAAAAACCACAGATAGTAAAGCCTCAGCTATACAGGATTCTTGGTAAACAAGTAAATCTAGGTGTGTAGATGTGTTAAACAGCTGAAAAGTGTAGCAGTCTTTTCGATTCTTTTTTAATATGTATACATCCAACACTGCACGATATACTTTTTTGCCTCAAACTATTGCACAGTGCTGCTAACAATGCCTTAGCTGGCCTTGAGCTATGCAGAGCAGATGCCCCCTAGGCTACTGAGCTGTGCCAGGTGACGCTTACAGCACAGCAAAGCAATTCTCTTAAGGGACAGTGATGTTGAAGTTCACATGCTTCAGAATTAGATAACAGTGTTTTGTGTCTGCCTCCATTATTTTCCACAGTCAGGGAATCTACAGTTCAGTTTTCTGAATTCTACATCTAATGCCGTAAGCAGCTGCAACAAGGACCAATCCACTGCTCTTTCTGCTAAATGTTTCAGCCACCATCCTCACCATTGCTTCTAATCCCCATTCACTCATTTAAGCAAAAATATATATCAACCATCTACTATGTGCCAGTCACTGCACACGATTAACAAAGCAGATGTGGATTCTGCCCTCGGGGAGTTTGGAGACTAGTGGGAAAAACAGACAAATCAAATAATTGCAAGGAATCACAAACTCTAGTTAATGTTACAGAGGAAAATAACGTAAGCTATGAGAGCAAGAGTCCTCATCTAGTTTGGATACAGGGTGGTGAAGGAAGGCTTCCCTGAGGACAGGCAGATGAAGAGTTGTTAAATTAGTCTAGATGGAAGGACAATCCAATCCCTGGTACAATTCTTTCTTCAGGCTGCCCAACCAATACAGCAGTCCATTACTTCCAGTGTCTATAAAATGTTAATGACCTCTACTCATTGTTCTTGGGGATTTCTGCTTTCCTTTGTCTCTTTTGTGTCCCTTCCTCTCTCAGACATTTTGATGCTTTTTCTGGAAACAATAACCCCCTGTGGCTTTGACCAGACAACACATATTTTCTAGGACCCAAGCCCCATGAAACTTAGGTGTAACCAAGATTTCTGATACATATTCTCCTTGTGCACTTGGAACTTTAGCTTATTCTGTACTTATTACAATGTCCCTCTTGCCTCATTTACAGCATTTACCAGCTGCAATAAGCTTCAATAATTAAAAAAAAAACAAATAAAATGGTCACCCATATGAATATTTATGTCATGTTGATCAGAAAGCAATTTTCTTCTGCTCTTATGATGAATGAGAAGGCAAATGAGGCACAATGTGTCAGCAGGATGCCCTGACTGATGGCATCAATATTTTCCAGAGCTATGAGCCCTGTTCTTTTTTTAATTCAATAATTTATATGCAGTCTCCAGATTTTAAATAGAGCTTGTTTCTTATACACATTTCTATGACTAGTTTGGAAAAGTCCATGAGGCCTCAAAATTTCTGGATATTCAATTGTCAAAAAGACAATATGGGCATGAGGTTCAAGATGGCAAGAGATCCTGGATCAATATGTAAGGCCTGCAAGCTCTAAAAATGCCAATCACTGTGTTTCTCATCCCCACTACCCCACTCATAATCCCTGCCAAGGGTGGCCCAAAGCAGCCAAGTTCTTTACTGTGAAACCCCATGTTCCTAGTCACAGCTGGTCAACTGCTAGAGATCGCTGATGGAAAAATGAATGAAGTTAGTCAGATTCTCTTTCTCAGGTGTTAGAATTTAGAAATGGGCAATTAACAGTCCAAGCTAAAGCTGAGTCAAGATGAATGGCCAAAAGGCAAGTTAAGAGGATGAGAGGAGAGGGGTGCCTGGGTGGCTCAGTCAGTTAAGGGTCCAACTCTTGATTTCAGCTCAGGTCATGATCTCCAGGTTTTGGGATCAAGCCCTGCATCAGACTCCATGCTAGGCATGGAGACTGCTTGGGATTTTCTCTTTCTCTCTCTCCAGAAGGAAAAAAAAAAAAAAAAAAAGGATGAGAGGAGCAATCCAACCACTGCTGGGTTCAGAGGGAGCTTGAAGTGATTGAGGAAGCAGAAACCTTGAGAAAATATATACAGAATAAAAGGGAAGAGTAAGTCATCTGATAGCAAGAGGGAGTGGAGCAGCTGTGCAGAGAGAAGCTAAGATGCAGTATAGGGTGTGTGTGTGTGTGTGTGTGTGTGTGCGTGAGAGAGAGAGAGAGAGAGAGAGAGAGAGAGAGAGAGAGAGAGAGAAGAGAAACAGATTAATAGAGACAGAGGGAAAGAGAAAGAGCAAGAATAGCATCAGAAACACACATGCAAAGACGTAGGGTCCTTGTCACACAGACAAACAAGCCAGTCCCTAAGGAGGTCAGTGTTGGTTCCTTATATTTATAGTCATCTTGTACCAAAACATACAAGGAAAGAGCAGAGGCTGTGGCTCTGATTAAAGTATTAAGAAACTCAGTAAAACTCTGAGAAATGATCATGTTCAGTTTAGTCTCTGATAGGTTTTTATTAATGTTTCTTAAGCAAAGATGAAAAATACACCAATAACATTCTTATGGAAACAGTCATAAGCTTAAGACTTGAAGATCACCTTTGCATTATTTCACTGTGCTAAGTAGCTTAACTTGCTAAATAAAAATGGTCCAAATTTTCATCAGAGTATATGCAATATTTTTTTTTAAAATCAAATACTTTAAAAGTTTGATGATGACAAGCAACAATCCCTTGTCCCATCCCTCAACCTAGTCTCACTCTCTGGAGAAAGCCATTTTTAATTTCCTTAGTTATTTTTTCTGATATATACTTCTAAAGAATATGTTTATCAGGCGCCTGGGTGGCTCAGTGGGTTAAAGCCTCTGCCTTCGGCTCAGGTCATGATATCAGGGTCCTGGGATCAAGCCCCACATCAGGTTCTCTGCTCCACAGGGAACCTGCTTCCTCCTCTCTCTCTGCCTGCCTCTCAGCCTACTTGTGATCTCTCTCTCTCTCTCTTTCTCTCTGTGTCAAATAAATAAATAAAATCTTAAAAAAAAAAAAGAATATGTTTATCTAATTTTTTTATGTATTCATTGGAAACATCTATTGATTTCTTGAAGAGACAGATGAGGCTAAATTCATATATACCTCCTCTCTACCGCCTCTCCTGCCCTCCCAGTATTACTACTTTTAGTTCTTCTTTTGATTTTTACTAATTTTGTAACTTAAAACAATACCTTTAAACTTCTATTTTTTTGTTCATTAACTATAGACTATGCCACTTGTCCTCTCTCTTTATAAAATGAGGACACTAAGGGTTCTTTTCCTGTCCTTCAGCTATTCCATCTCCGACTCTTATGGGTGACTCTTTAGATTTTTGTTTTGTTTTTTGGGTGACTCATTTTTAATAACCTCTTTCATCAGTACTAATAACCATCCCTAATCTTGCACTTAGAACTGTGCCTGCCATGTGTTGATAATTTTACATTTTCTAACTCACTTAACCTATACAACCATATGCAGTAGATACTATCTTTATGCCCCTTATAAAGATGAGGAGACTAGGGCCCAGGAGGGTCAATTAACCTGCCCAAGGTCCCACGAATAATCAAAGCAGAATGGGATTCCAACCCAAGCAGTTTACTTTGGAGGTCTGTGATCTTCACTATTATACTCTACTGCCCCTCATATTTAAGTACCTTGAAATTCCCCAATACCATGATAATGCTTGATGATATTTGATACTACTACTGCACAAGGGCCATTCTCAAAATATTCCCATTGCCATTGTTGTGGTGAATGTCTCAGACTCTTGAAAAGAGAATATATAAAATAGAATATGTAAAAAAATACGTAGAAAATATTGTGTTCTGATTTTTCATACTGGCGTCTTGAGGATACAGCAAGTAGGAGTTAAGACCATCTTCACTCCACAGGAACAACACACTGAAGGGCTTAAAACTTCAAACTGCCGGGCGCCTGGGTGGCTCAGTGGGTTAAAGCCTCTGCTTTCGGCTCAGGTCATGATCTCAGGGTCCTGGGATCGAGGCCCGCATCGGGTTCCCTGCTCAGCAGGGAGCCTGCTTTCTCCTCTCTCTCTCTGCTTGCCTCTCTGCCTACTTGTAACCTCTCTCTCTGTCAAATAAATAAAATCTTTACAAAAAAAAAAAAAAAACAAAACTTCAAACTGCCTGTGTAACTACCTAACACACTTCCTGCTTCCATCACTCAATACATTTTGACCAAATTTTTACTATTTTCAGGTTGTAATCTGAAGATCTCCTTGAATTCTATCTGGGCCATACACATTTCTTTAACACTGCACTCATTTATTAATCATAAGTTCCTCAGCAGCTCAGCTGTTCTAAATCCCACATAATAATCGCAATTTACAACTTCATTTTAGAAACCAGACTTGAAACACAGAGTAGGAATTCAAAAGAATTTATAGTAGAATATTAGTTAAGGAAGAAAATTCTTACCATATTGAATTGTTGCTGTAGTTTTTCATTTGCATAATTTATGCAAAACTGTTCAAAGCTATTTATCTCAAATGTTTCAAATCTATAAAACGAAAAGTAGTATGTGAAGAGGAGAAAAAGAAACAGCTTTTTAAAATATTCAAAATGTGCCCATTAGAAAGAAAGAAATGAGAAATTTCCCAACATCGTGAAACCTTCTTTCTGCATCAGTGAAGATAAAGGTTTCTAAGTCAGTAACATGGAATCTATATCAAACAGATAGGCATCAGCCACATAGCAGAGAGATTTTTTTGAAGGCTCCAGCATGCAGAGGTGTTCAACAGTATGAGTTTTTGAGGGCTAATTCATCCTCAGGTGGAGAACAATCGTAATTATAAAGCTATTGGTCTTGTCAATTTACAGATTCAGTGTCTATATTCACATAAAAGAGAACTGGAAATAGAGATCTCATAGGTTCTTTTGAAAAACTAAGTAAGGGCGCCTGGGTGGCTCAGTGGGTTAAAGCCTCTGCCTTCGGCTCAGGTCATGATCCCAGGGTCCTGGGATTGAGGCCCACATCGGGCTCTCTGCTCAGCAGGGAGCCTGCTTCCTCCTCTCTCCTCTCTCTCTGCCTGCCTCTCTGCCTACTTGTGATCTCTCTCTGTGTCAAATGAATAAATAAAATCTTAAAAAAAAAAAAAGAAAAACTAAGTAATAAAAAAATTAGGCATCAAAAAGCACAAATGTACAGAACGGTATTAACACTAAAGGAGGGTACCGAGAGGGGCACCTGGGTGGCTCAGTCGGTTAAGCATCTGCTTTCAGTTCAGATCACGATCCTGGAGCCCCAGGATCAAGCCCTACATCAGGCTCCCTGCTCAGCTGGAAGTCTGCTTCTCCCTCTGCCTCTCCCATTGCTTATGCTCTCTCTCTCTCTCTCTCTCAAATAAATAAAATCTTTAAAGGTAGGTACCCAGAGAAGGCAAACTAGCAAATGAAATAAGATTTTTAGAAATGCCCTTCTAATTTTCTTTTCTCCTTACCAGCAGGAGACAGAATCTAGTACCCACCCAGAGTTACTAGATACTCTCTAGAAAGAAATGCTCTATGGCAGATCATTAAGCCAAATACACTTACCCGTATATGTCCAGCACTCCAATAAAAGAGTGCTGTTTGACAGCAGAATGGAGGGCCTGATTGACATGATCTACGATCCAGCTAAAGAGCTTGGCATAAATGTGCTTGGCCAAAGCATCACGGGCATTTGTGGCCTGCAGCTTAGAGATGGGTTTGATGTATGTCTCTGTGGCGGTAGCCAGTTTCCGATGGCAGAGCCAGTGACACATCTCCTCATAGTCCACACCCATAAGGTCAGAGAAGATACTGAGAGGTTCATGCTTGGGCTAACAAAAGAGAGTGGGTTATTTCCTATGACCAAATCAGTTAAATAAGAATTTAATTAAAAAAACACTAACAAAGAAGTAACAAATAAAACCCAGCAATTTCTTTGTTATAATGAACACCCGGATCACTTGAAGCTGATCGGTGATAATAATCACAGTCACCCATTAGACTAGCATCTAGACAGCCTTTTATAATCTCTTCCAGGGCTCATTTCACACACGACATCTTCCTTTGTCTCTTCACTGTATTTGTATCTGTCTTCGGGGACCTTCATTCAGTCACTTGACCAGAAGATCTGTCAGCTTGTCAACAAATATTTACTCAGTGCCTATAGTATGCCAGTAAATAAAACCAGACATGGCCCTTATCTTCCTAAAACTTACAGCACTAGGAGAAATGGATATTAGTCCAACAACTGCTCCCTAAAATGTAAAATTACTGCAGAGAACAAGGGTGGCATGTGAAAGGACTGCGCTCCATTCAGGAGGCAAGCGCCACATGCCTTGAGAAACAGAGTTGAGATCTGAAGGATGGGAAAGTATTAACTCGGTGAAAGGGGAAAGAAAGGGTCTTCAAGCTGAGGGCACAGCTGGCACACAAGTCCTGTGGTGGGAGAAAACTACAGTATGAGAAAACTAAAGCTGAGTGAGGGAGAAAATATCTGAGATGAAGCCAGAGAGACAGGCAGAGTCTATGCCATGGCTGGTCTTTATCCTGAGAGCAAAGGGAAGTCACTGAAGGGTTTGAAACAGATAACTTGAGAGTTATTCGTATGACTTCTTAGATTAGAATGATTAGAATCTCCTTAATGACTTATATATCCCTATCCCCTACAAGGTCTTCCATAGGTCTTGCTTTGAGTAGACGTTCGATAAAACCTTGTTTAGTTTAATCCACACGAGCACATTATATTTGTGAATATCTTCACTCACATGTTTCAGTTGACTCTGATGACATTCCTGGGGAATGAGCAGGATGAACATTGCTATCTCTAAGTGAAATCCAAGAGGATAGCTTGTCAAACATCACACGGCCAGTGTATGTCAGTGCTGTCATTAGAACCTGGGTGTCCTGGCATCCTCACCTCCTGACCCTTTCCACTGAAGCAGTCCCTTCCTTCCTTCATTGCCCCTCCTCCCGAGTGGTGACCAGATACAAATTAGCATCATTACCAACAGCGTGCTACAACTCCCTTAAATAAGCAGCTAATTTCATTTATATAAATATGTATGATTTGACATCAGTACTCTTTAAACATAATCTATTTGAATGACATGACTGTATTATTAGATCATGGCTATAAACTTTTTGTTCAAATTTTCTGTAACTTTACTACTTTTTAGACTTCTTCATTTATCTCTTCTCCTTATCTGAGAAAAGTCAATAATTTCTCACTACGATAGAGCTGTCTATTTCTTCTTTTGGTTTCTGTTGATTTTTGCTTTATGTATATTAAGTCTATGCCATTAAGCACATGAAAATTTTTTTTAAAGATTTTATTTATTCATTTGACACAGAGAGAGATTACAAGTAGGCAGAGAGGCAGGCAGAGAGAGGAGAGAGGAGGAAGCAGGCTCCCTGCTGAGCAGAGAGCCCGATGTGGGCCTCGATCCCAGGACCCTGGGATCATGACCTGAGCCGAAGGCAGCGGCTTTAACCCACTGAGCCACCCAGGCGCCCAAGCACATGAAATTTTAAAAGTATTACATCTTCCTGATGAATAAAATCTCTATTATTATATAGTACTCTATTAACCTCTAGTATTGCTTTTGGTCCCAAACTCTCTTTTGTCTAATATCAATACAAGCTCTGCCAGGGTTTTTTCTAGCTATTATGATGTATCTTTCCCAAACTTTTTATTTTCAAACTTTCTGTACCTTTATGTTTTAGGAATGCTTATTTCAAAAGTATATAGCTGAATTCCTAAACCAGTTATCCAGTTGTTATCTAATACTCTAGTTCTATGTTTTTAGGGGGAACAGGGGCTGATGATTCTCTACTTTTTTTAACTTTTTTTCTAAACTAATTTTAAACTAAGAGAAAAGTTACAAGGGCAGTACAAAGAATTTCCTTCACCCAGATTCCCTAAATATTATTATTTTACTACATTTGCTTGAATCATTCTCTCTCCTTCACATACATGTACATACACATTAACTTTTTAGAACCTTTGAGAATGGGAGGGAAAAAAAACAACAAAAAACCTTTGGGAGAAGTTCCAAGCATGATGCTATTTTAGTCCTGAATATTTTTGGTGTGCATTTTTTAAAAACCAAAGACATTTTCTTATATAACTATGGTATCACGAAGAAAATTAGAAAATTAGCAATGACACAACCCTATTATCTAACCTAGAGATCTAATTCAATTTTTTTTTCTGGTTGATCTAATCAATCTCTGTACAGGAGTGGGGGAGATATTTTTATAGTCCAGGATCCAGTCTAAGTTCATACACTGAATTTAGTTGCCATGTTTCACTAGCCTCCTTTAATCTCAACAGGTCTTTGCTCATTTTTTGTCTTTTGTAACCCTGACATTTTTTAATAGTATGTCCCTCAACGCAGGTCTGCATGTTGCTGCCTCGTGATTAGATTTGGATCATGCCTTCTCGGCAGCAATACCAGAAAAGTGATGTTGTGTTCTTAGTTCACCATATCTGAAGTTATATAATGTTCAACAGTCATTTCTGTAAAGAAGACGTACAGATGGCCAACAGACACATGAAAAGATGCTCAATATCACTCATTACCAGGGAAATGAAAATCAAAACTACAATGAGATATTACTGCACACCTGTCAGAACAGCTAAAATCAAAAACACAAGAAACAACAAGTGTCAGTAAGGATGTGGAAAAAAAAAGAACCCTCGTGCACTGCCGGTGGGAATGCAAACTCGTGCAGTCACTCTGGAAAACAGTATGGAAAAAGTTAAAATAAAAGCTTCTAGAAAACACTCTGGAAAAAGTTAAAAATTGAACTACCCTATGATCCAGTAATCACACTCCTGAGTATTTACCTTAAAAATGCAAAAACACTAATTCAAAGGGGTACAAGCACCCCTATATTTATTGCAGTATTATTTACAACAGCCAAACTACAGAAAAAGCCCAAGACATAGACAGTTAACTATTAAGAACAAACTGATGTTACCAGAGGGGAGGTGGGTGGGAGGGAAGGGTGAAATAGGTGATGGGGATGAAGGAGACACTTGCTGTATTGAGCACTGGGTGTTGTATGCAAGTGCTGGACACTATACCGAACACTCGAAAATAATCTAACACCGTATGATAACTATACTGGAGTTAAAATTAAAAACCTGAAAAAAAACATGTTCACTATAAGCTGCAAACCAGAGATATAAAGAAATTTCTTTTCTTTTTTTTTTTAAGATTGTATTTATTTATTTGACAGAGAGAGACAGTGAGAGCGGGAACACAAGCTGGGGGAGTGGAAGAGGGAGAAGCAGGCTTCCCGCCAAGCAGGGAGCCAGATAAAGAAATATCTTAAAAGGCTTTTTAAAAGCAAACAACAACAATAACAACAAAAACAACAACAGAAAAAGAAGTTCTATAGTGTTAATTGGTCTCACTACTGGTCCTGTCAATTGCAGTCACCTGATTAAGGGAATGCCTGCCAAGTTTCTCCACTGTAAAGATGGCTATCTTTCCCTTTGTAATTACTAATTATTTTGTGGGGAGTTCCGTCTTTTCCAGCCCCATACACTATTCCTAATTATTATTGTTTTAATTAATTTAATTAATTTAATTAATGAAATTTTTGTATTGGCATGTGCTTTCCTAGTTTATTGATGCACCATTCATTCTCTACTCTTAGATCTATCTTGGGTCACTTTCCTTCTGCCTAAACCACATCCTTTAATATTTCCTTTAGTGAGGTCCTCTTGGTGACAAAATCTCCCAATTTCTCTTTGTCTGAAAACACTTTTATTCTTCCCTCATTCTGGAAAGATCTTTTTACGGGATATACAATTCTAAGTTAATAGTTATTTACTCTAGAGCACTGAAGATAGTGTTTTCTAGCTTCTATTGTAGTTGAGAAGTGAGCTAATGGTTTAACTGTTATTATCTCTCTGCCTGTTTAAAGATTTTTCTCGGGCGCCTGGGTGGCTCAGTGGGTTAAAGCCTCTGGTTTCGGCTCAGGTCATGATCTCAGGGTCCTGGGATCGAGGCCCGCATCGGGCTCCCTGCTCAGCGGGGAGCCTGCTTCCTGCTTCTCTGCCTCCTTGTGATCTCTCTCCCTCTGTGAAATAAATAAATAAAATCTTTAAAAAAAAAAAAAGATTTTTCTCTCTGCCTTTGGTATCATTATGGTGGGTGGATTTCTTTTTATTTATTCTAATTAGGATTTTGTGGACTTTCCTAATCTGAGGTTTAGACTCATTTTCACAATTTCTGAAATTTATGAATAATTATCTTTCAAATATTATGTCTGCCTCATTCTTTTTTTTTTCCTCTAAGAATTCTCACTGAATTAAAGTTAGGTTTTATTACTCTATCCTTCACCTCTCCTCTCCTCTGTTTTAAGTGCTCCATCTCTGGGTCCTGTCTTGCATTTTGGGTAATTTCTTCACATCTCTCTTCTAGCTCATCTCTTCTCTCCTCAATTGTGTCAAATTTGCTATTAATTTCTTTCAGCATTCTTAATGGGTTTTATATATGTTTGTATATGTTTTCTTATATGTTGTTCCGCCTAGCTCCTTCTATTTTGTTTCTTTGTGGAATTTGTGATTTTTGCCTGTGAGCCAATATTTCTCGTAACTTTTCTCATGGGACTCTACTGAGACTTGGATCATCCAAAGTAGATTTATATTTCCTTCTGACAGGCACCTAAGGCACCACCAGTCCAGGACCAATTTAAGCTAAGTTTTCTGTATTTAGCTTTCTGGGACCATCTAGGAACTATAAAATCAGTCTGGGAGTAACTGTGAGGGTCAGTTCATTGTCGTAAATTTTTAGAACTATTTACTCCTACACTTAGCACCAAGGTTTGCTCAAGCCAGATCAACTTTTCTTTGTGCTCTTCAAGTATGTGGTAGGCAAGTTTATTACTGGTTTCCCATTTAGTGTCTCAGCTTTAGGCAGGGTTCCCCTGTTTATGAGTCCCTGGGCTTTGTCTTTTGCCTTTTGCACTCTACTTGGCTTGGAAAACTAAAGCTCACAGTCACTGGGTTCAGGAAATGTCTTCAAGGTGAGCCCTAACTCCAGGGCTCTACTTCTTTCTCACTCATTTTCACTTAGTTTCTGGCCTCTGTGAAAATTTTACATATTTATTAATTTTTTAAACAAATATAATTTATCATGGGGCATCTGGCTGCCTCAGTCAGTGGAACATGAGACTCTTGATCTTAGGAGTTGTGAGTTCAAGCCCCATGTTAGGTGTAGAGGTTATTTAAAAATAAAATCTTTTAAAAAATACACATATATATATAATTTATCCAGTATGAAGATCAATCAGAGCATCTAGTGGAAAAAAGTCTCATTTTACAGATGAGGAAAAAGAGGTTCAGAGAAGTGTAAGCAACTCACCAAAAAACAAAGCATGATTAAACAGTAAAGTAGGGATTGAATCCAAGCAGAGACACAGAAACATACATTTCAAAACTAATGTCTCATTTATACAAATTTAAATCATGAATTAATCTACATATAGATTTGCTAATATCAACTTGGGCATCTGAAGACTGAAACATAAATCTTCAGACTGTTTCCTATCACAGTCTTGAGGAAGCAGGATGGAAAAAGAATTAATTATATTAAAACTTCCTCCATTCTAATAAAGAAGATGCAATATATATACAAAATGGGATACTATGCAGCCATCAAAAGAAACAAAATCTTGCCATTTGCAATGACGTGGATGGAACTAGAAGGTATTATGCTAAGCGAAATAAGTCAATCAGAAAGGAACAGTTATCACATGATCTCTCTGATACGAGGAACTTGAGGGGCAGGGCGGGGAGTCATGAGGGGTAGGGAGAGAAAAAATGAAACAAGATGGGATCGGGAAAGAGACAAACCATAAGAAACTCTTAATCTCATGAAACAAACTGAGGGTTACTGGGAGGTGGGAGGGTAGGGATAGGGTGGATGGGTTATGGACATTGGGGAGGGTTTGTGCTATGGTGAGTGCTGTGAAAGGTGTAAGCCTGATGATTCACAGACCTGTACCCCTGGGGCAAATTATAATAAATAAATAAATAAATAAATAAAATCTTAAAAAAAAAAAAAACTTCCTCCAGTCTAATAAAGTTAAAAAATACCTAAAACTGTGTGTGTGTGTGCATGGGTTATATTTGATGGTGGTGATCACCAAATACTGCAAATCACAAATGCCCAATGAAGACAATCTGAGACTATTAGGTTTTTTTACAATTTAAAGAAACATTTCCACATATGGAATTGGGTTTTAATTCTCAGTGTGCAGTTATCACTATGTGTGAAAGAATATGCAAATCCTAGTGAAGACATTCAGTCCCCCAGCTACCTAGTTCCTCTTCTCAGGAGTAATCACTGCTAATAGTTGTTTCAAAAACTTTTAAACTATATTACAACTCCACAGCTGAAGACACAAAGTTTTCAATTATTGGTATTTGTGCCATGGGCCAAATGAACTCTTCTCCCTCGACGGCCCCAATCTAACTTTCACATTGAATAATTCCCACCTCTGTTCATATGGACCAGGCATGTATCCAAGTTCTCTCCTCTCCCCTACCCCTAACACATACAATCACTGTGTACCAGGGATTAGCATCCATATTTCTTACTTTCAGTTCACAATTCTACTTGGGATAATTTCTCTCTCTGATAATGATAATAGAGACTTCAAATATACTGCTTCCATCAATAATCAACAAAACTGGATGCCTGGGTGGCTCAGTGGGTTAAAGCCTCTGCCTTCAGCTCAGGTCATGATCTCAGGGTCCTGGGATCGAGCCCCGCATCGGGCTCTCTGCTCAGCAGGGAGCCTGCTTCCTCCTCTCTCTCTGCCTGCCTCTCTGCCTACTTGTGATCTCTCTCTGTCAAATAAGTAAATAAAATCTTAAAAAAAAAAAAGAATCAACAAACTGAAACACAAATAAACTGCCATCACACTAAGCATATTCTGAACTTACAGGTATTGTGCAGCTGTCTGAATCCCGAGATGTAAATGCAACATTGCCTAAGTGAAGGATGCCAGCAAGTATTCGGAAAATTCCCATCTGATAAGACTCACTAATTCCTGAAACAGAGTAAATGAACAAGTGATAATAAACCATCACAGCAGCCAATATTAAGTCTATTTTTAACTCTTGAATATTGCCAGATGTGCAGATGGTCACATGTCATGGTTAACCACACTTTCACCTTTGTTGACATCAA
Organism: Ailurus styani; assembly: GCA_002007465.1. Taxonomy (NCBI): domain Eukaryota; kingdom Metazoa; phylum Chordata; class Mammalia; order Carnivora; family Ailuridae; genus Ailurus; species Ailurus styani. Next base: position 1,553,727 of record LNAC01000084.1, on the reverse strand, counting down.
CATGTAACACAGCATAGCATCACGGTTGGTAGCGCGGGCTGTGGAGCGAGAACTGGCTCAAGGGCTGGCATTGCTCCTGATCTGCTATGTCACATGGGCATGTAACATCACAATTCTATGTTTCTGTTTTCTCATTTGAGATATGGGAATAGTAATGACTACCTCAAAGGGCATCCGTGAACATTAAATGAGAAAATGCATATAGTCGTGTAGTATACTTAGCACACTATGGGACACCTGGTAAATGCTAAACAAATTATCATCGTCGTCATACCCTGGATTTAAGTATTTTATTAACATTATTACCTTTTCTATTTTCTCTACTCCAAGTTCAAGTTGTAGCCCAATAAGGCTATTTTAAGTCAGATTATTTTAATTACTCCTAACTACAGACCAAGCACAAGTTAAAGAGATCCCAAGATGAGAAGTGTTTAGGCTCATGTTGTACCCGGCTTGATGAGGGAATAATGAAATGCAGTATTAGAGTAGCAACTGACGGATGAGGCAGGATGAGAAAGCTGTATAGCTTTGGAGATTTATCAGATCAGCTTCATTTTTCAATAAGGTAAGAATTTCCTGAATATTAGATGTAATTATATAGAAGTAAAAATAGTAAAATTATTTCCAAATATGTAATCATATACAGGGTAATTGAGAGTTGATCTTATAATGAACGTTTTTACTATTGCCTAATTATGGCTTTTACAGATTTGTAATTTTCTATTTACAAATAGATTTAGCTCTAAAATTATATCAGTATTTTTCAAACTTTAATGTGCATATGAATCACCAATGGATCTTGTTAACGTGAAGATTCTGTTTCAGTAGGTCTGAGATGGGGGTTGAGTGTCTGAATTTTTGCAAGCTCCATTATAGTCCTGGACCATACCCTCTGATTAGCAATGCTTTTAAATTAAACTAACTCACTTCATAGCACTCAGCAAAATACCAACACATGATTTTAGTTATTTATATTTTGAGGTTTTTAAAATAAATAATTCACCACTAAAAGTTGTATACTGCAGTTCTAAAGATTAATTTACTTGCATGTAGACCCCATATTTTTTAAATCTCAGAAACAAGACAGTGACATCTGAGTCATTTTTAAAACAGTGGAATAATCTACATGCAATACAATGTTTTGTCACTACACCAGCTCAACCACATTTCCCAACCACAAATGACCAAAAAAAAAAAAAAAAAGCAAAACAAACAAAAAAAACAAAAGCGAAAACCCTACAAAATGTGAACTTGTTCAGGAACCCATCTCATTTGCTTTAGGTTTCAGGTTTTGTGAAAATTTAAACAAAGAATTACAGTTAGTCCTACCTCCCCTAATGCCTTCGATTTGTTCTTTGAACAGCTTTATTGAAGGATAATTTGCATACCATAAAATTCATCTGTTTTAAGTATACAATTCAGTGATTAGTTGTATAGCCATTACTATGATCTGATTTTAGAATGGTTCCCATCACCCCAAAAAGAAACCTTGAGTTCATCTGATGCCCAAAGGTGTTTTATAAGGAACAAATGTTAAATCCCCCAACAATACTCACCACCTAATACAAATACAAAACTAAGAGCTCAAAAATAAAATTATGTTACCTAGCAGAGTGCAGGCCTGCCTGGTATGTGCCATCTCCTTGGTATCATCAACTCCTTCAATCACAGGACTGCCACCTTGCTTCGTGTAATGAAAGTTATTTGCATTTCCTGCAATGAATGAAAATAAAAAAATTCGCAGTCTAGGAAGAAGCCTTGACTCCTACCCTTATGTCCACTCTAAAGTAAAGGCAGTGATAGCCCAGGTAAGTGGACTACCTGTGGATTCATCATTCATCTTAAGGAGGTATCAACTTAAGGCCAACCCTACTTCACCGCTTCCCCATCCCCAGGTTTTCGTGACGCCAACTGCCAGGTTTTTATCATTTTATTCATAAATATTTTAGTATTAGATAATCTCTTTTAATAAGTTTATGGACTCAAGAATTAGCAGAAAACAATACCAGAACAATAAACCTAACACCATATTCATACCTAATCGCAGCATTTTAAATTCAGGTAACTTTGCTGAAGCACAAAGCTGATAGAAGATATGATAGTTTCTCTCCTCTTCTGCCTTTGAAATAAGAAGAGTTTTCAATTATAGCATTATAACCTAAAACTTATAGAAAATTCAATTGTAAAATAAAGTTTTTAAGGATTTTATTATTATTATTATTTATTTGAGAGACAGAGAACAAGCACCAGGAGAGGCAGAGGGAGAGGGAGAAGCAGACTCCCCACTGAGCTGGGATTCCCAACATTGGGCTTGATCCCAGGACCTGAAGATCATGACCTGAGCTGAAGGCAGACACTTAACCATCTGAGCCACCCAGGTGCCCCTAATTTTTTTTAAGATGTATTTATTTGAGAGAGAAAGAGAGCAGGGGCAGAGGGAGAGAATCTCAAGCAGACTCCCCACTGAGCACAGAGCCTGACCAGGTGCTCAATCCTACAACCTTGAGATCATGACCCGAGCTGAAATCAAGGGTCAAACACTTAACCTACTGAGCCACCAGGGTGCCCCCATAAGATAAAATTTTAATATTTAATTATCTCAGTGTAATAAGTTGTCCCTCCCTAAATTTCCTAATATAGGTTTGTGATTATTAAATCTCATGATTTATCAGCCATGTGCATATATGTATGAATGTGTTGGTCACATTCAACAAAAAATAACTGATAATGATGCTTTTTGAAGTAAAGAACAGTTTGATATATGCCACTGTCATAAGAGATCATTGCCTTTGTGGAAAATTAAAACCCTGTTTCTGAAATATATGTAACCCCTTGCTTTTCTAAAGTTTGCACTATACCACTTCATTTTTGCAAAAGGCCGACATTAACACCTGTTTTGCTAACCAAAAGAAATCCAAAGAGGCTTTTTTACAGAAAAGCGAAAACTGGTGTTTAGCAGTTATTTTGCAGTGAGCTATTACAGAGGTCGCACACCCCCAGCAGCGACCATGGGTCCGCCAAGCTCCTTATCCAGGAATACACTCAGAATCTTGGCATCAAGCTGCCATAGCTTTGAAATGTGTCTGTGAGCATCTGTGCTTTATCTCGGTTTATTCTTTTCATCTGTTAGCAAGATGTGTCCTAAGGTATCAGAAAAGCCTAAGAGAGGTTGTTTTTGGGGTCTGGGGATGCTCAGGAATTTTCCCATATAAATTAATGGCAATTTTTTCTTCACTTTATACCACTTCAGCTTATAGAAGATTTCATAGGACCAATCTACTTTTGGAAAAGGGGGTAAACCTGTACTCATTATTTTCTCACAGTACCTCTCAGATTCATGGTCTTCCTAACACTTTAAATGAAAAAGAATATTCTATCTTTGCCATGTCAGACCAGATCATCTCCTGTTGGTGTTTGTAAGAAATCCACAAAGGCACTGGATCATCTATATCATTTTAGTTTATACATTTTAACATCAATAAAATATTTTATAAAACAGAAAATTAATCATGTATAATTTTAAGATAATTTCTTAGTATTTCCTGACAGTCCTTTTTCTACATACATAGTTTAAAAAGGCAACTGTAATAATACCATTCATACAAAACTGAATCCTTTTACTCTACCATCATATCCTTAAATTCTGTGGTGTATTCAGCTGATTAAAGCATAGTGTGGCCTCAAGGTCAGGTTTGATGCCCAAAAGGGGCTTATGTCTGGTAAAGGAGATTTTTTAACCTTCATTATTCTATCTATACAATATCATATTCTAAGAGAGGAGAAGGAAGAAAAGAGGACAAGAAACTAGGTTCAAACTGCAACTCACTGAAAACATAACCCAATGTCTTCCCTATCAACTAGGAAATATGAGAGTTAAGAGTAAACTAATAACACCTCTTGGGGAGCCTCGGTGGTGCAGTTAGGCATCTGACTCTGGGTTTCAGCTCAGGTCATGATCTCAGGGTCATGGGATGGAGCCCCATGTCAGCTTGCACTCAGTGGGGAGTCTCTTGGGATTTTCTCTTGCTCTCTGCCCCTCCCCCCACTCATGTGCACATTCTCTCTCTCTGAAAGAAATTAAAAAATAAAATCTTTTAAAAAAATAAATTAATAGCACTTCTTTTTAATTAATCTTTTCCTACAACCAAATGCAGGAAAACGTCAAAACCATTAAACCTAAACCAGTGTCCAGTCCCACAGATTATTAGTCTAGTGGGTTTGCCCTGCCTCTGACAGGTACAATTTTACATATTTCAGCTTAAATGTGGTTTATAGTAATATTGTCACAATATGCTCAAGAGTATCTGCAAATAAAATGAATACCAGCAAGTATGAGCTCTAGAACTAGATGGCAATCTAACATAAATATATATGTGCACCTGCCCGGCTTACCTGGAATACCACTCTGGATTTCTCCAAAAGATAAGTTCTCATATTGGCACCAATGATTCGGTATCTCTTATCAAAACCAATTTCAATATACTTCCCAAAACGGCTGCTATTATCATTCCTGGTCGTCTTAGCATTTCCAATGGACTAAAAAGCAAGGGGAAAAAATAATATTTTAGAAGTACAAGTTCATGACATGACATTTATAGAGTATGTACAGGAAGAGAAAGGACAGAGTATAACACATTTTAAAACTGATCTTTTTAAGAGAACCAATCTTGCCCCTGCAGTCATCCGTGTATGCTTTGCCCAATGCACAACCACACAGATACCAACTAATAGTTCAAATCTGCCTTCTTATTCTCACACAAATTATCTTCAGAAACAGCAAACATGAGCCCAGTGGCCGGGAGATTTCCACACCATTTGTGGTATGGGAACACACTCATTTAGGTCAACAAAGAAAGAAACGGATGGGAATGGGGGCTGCCAAAGTGCACTAGAGTTTGCATTTCCTGAAAACTTAGTCTGCTTTATGTAAATAAGCTGGGTTAAGACAAATTAATATTTATATGGAAATACTGCTCTGGTGTTGAGTTTCCTTAGCTTGAAGTTTCTATCCTCTTATCCTGAGACAACAAAGGCCCAGTTGGACTGATTGTTAGCAGAATCTTAGTAATCACCCATTCAATTCAAAGCCATTTTCAGAAACCAGACACAGTAAAATTTGCCCTTGGATTTTGATAGCGGTATCTAACTTGTAAAACATCTGCCATAGAATTCAGAGAACGTAACCTTCCACTAAATTTTTTTATATAATTTAAAAAATTAAGATAATGTATGTACTACTTTCTGACTTAGATAACATACTGCGAGAAATTTTTCTTCCACGGCAAACCAAAAAACATGGTGTGTACTTAGAAGCAAGTGTTCACGTAATGCATGCATTAAATGTTTAATAAAATCTTTTATATAAGATTACTATAATATACTTGTGCGATCAGGATTAGCAGATTGAAACCATAGGAGAGAAAAAGACAAGAAAATGTTCTGGAGTGTTAAAAGCAATACAAATACAAGTGATGGAAACAGTAATAACACAGCCACAAAAAACCAACACATCAGATTCTCTGATCAATCAAAGAAGGTACATTTCACTCTCAGAAATACAGGGCAAGTACTGTCCTATTTTGCTTTGGCAATGAGAACACTGCTATATTTCAGATTAACATTTTAAATAGAAAGAATGACAGAAAGCTGTATTCCCAGCAAAGTAATAGGAGTAATCCAGTGTAGCCTAGGACAATTTAAAATACACTTACTTCGTTATTTCCTTTCTTAATATGAGAAAAAGTACAACAAAAAGTCTCCATATATTCCAATTGTTTTTATTTTATTTAGAAAAGGAAATTAATGATAAATGTAGGATTTTCTTTCAACACAGAATTTTCTGTCAAAGTGCAGATAAAGAAGATGTAGTAATTGTGGCAGTAGCAGTAATGGCCACCGAGTGTTTCCCAGGCACTGTCCCAAGCCCTTTCCTGCCAGCAGCTAAGCAAGCTGATGATGAGGGTCCATAGCTACTACCCCCCGCACCCCGCTGCATCCCACCTTCCATATGCCTTATCTCTCCTATCGACTCAGAGTGCGAGGCCGAGGGGCTGGGTTGGCAAAACAATACTACCCCCTGTGAGAAGCAGCAATGAGTAGGCCAGCGTTGAAAGAGAAACCCGCCCCCCTCCCCCCGGCCTTGAGTAAAAGATAATTAAACACAGAGCAAAGAAGGGTAGAAGGAGGGAATGAAATAGAAGTCTGAAGACCTGGGTATTAGACCAGGCCCTCCCACTAACTTGCCAACATTTAATCCTCTGAGGAGCAGTAGTGTCTCCCAGCGTAAACTGACTAGGATAGATGAGCCCTAGGGTCCTTTACAAAACTAGAATTATACGATTATAAACCTTGAGCCTGATAAGGAAATAAGGTTCTATACGTAAACAATACCTTTTGTCCATTCCCCCTAATTGCTCCCTCTGCCTTATAAGTACTGTATTCACAACAGGCTTCCTTGCTATTTTCATTTTCATTAGCAAGAAATTGTTAATGAAAAAAGGCTTTCTGGTCTTGATTTTACTATTGATTTCAGTGAACTGTTGAGCGAGTTATTCTTCTTTACTAAAAGAAGATGAAAATCTTTACCTATGCTTACTAAACATGTAAAAGAACTAGTAAGACCTAATATGCCCCCAAAAATCTTTCCCAGGCCCCATCTTAGGATGAAAATTTCCTGGAGGAAAAGGAAAAAAAGAAAACATGATAAAATGAGCAAAAAAGAATCATTTATCTGTTCATCATTCATATTTTGCAAAAGTAGCCTATGCCGAAGATGAGGAGGTTGCTTTCTAAAGGATCACGTGCAAATTCCATTAGCCACTAGGCTGTGAAGTTAACTGTGCAGGATGCTCATTATCCGGGGAGGGGGTTTCAGATCGCTGGAGACCCAGCCACGCCATTCTTAACATCGCAGTAAAGGACCCTGATAGAGAAACACAGTCTTGGGGCAGGTTTAAAGTTACAGACCTTCTAGGTCACATACGCAATATTTCATCTATGTCTTCTTACTGTAACTGCAAACACTTTGTCACCATTCTTCAGCCCCAGGTTCCATTTTAATCTTTCAAATTGGGATGCCTTCATTTGTAGTCATTGAGAATTCGTTCTCTGCCAAATTTTCTTAATCCATAGTCCCACAGAAAAACTACACAACAATATAGAAGGGAATAGCTAAGTATAACTGATACCTTTATCTTTTTTTGTTCATCCCAGCAAATAAAGTAAATTCCTTATAACTACATATTAAAAACTAGGATCTATTGCCATTTTAATCCCTCCTACTAATACAAGGCAAATCTGTTTTGTAGAAAAACCAATGTAGCTATTTTTTGAATGAGAATGTAGCAAGGTCATAAAATATTCTAGACATAGTCTAGAAGGTTCATTCCAGACTTACATTATTATATGGTCCAGCCTAGAAGAGGTGGGATTCCCTGATGCCATCACAATCTAGACAGGGATATTCTTTCTACCTTTAGGGATTAAGAATGAAATAAACTGCCAACTACACAGAATTTGTTGTTGTGACCAAAAAGAGTCAAACTAATGGTAGGAAGCAAAGCAAAGCCCTGTTGTTTTCTGACCCAAAAGCAAAAACTGGCTCTATGGATTATATTTCCTCAATATTAACAATGGCACCCAGCATTCTATCTGTAGCTTAAGTTCTTTCAAAATCTTAATACTTGTTTAAAATCTTAACTAGCCTTTTTGGCACACACTTCTGTCGTCCCTCCCCCCGCCCCCCACCTATTTCAGAAAACTTCTCCAGTTCTCTCTGCCCAGTGCACGTAGCCCAGGCAGCCCCGTAACTCCCCCAGCACATCCTGTCCTCTCGGTCCCAAGGACAGAGGTCCTCCTGCTCTGGAGGGCAGCCCTGCAGGCAGGGGCACAACATTTTGCTCTCAAGTGTCACACACGGCACTGCAAACCAGGCACAATTACCTCTGGACTGATTATTGCAACAACCACTTGTATCACAGGTGCACCAGGCCAGTTCTAAACTCCGTCTGTGTTTGGGTGACAAATAAGGCTTGACAAAGGGAAAAAAACAGGAATAAAAAAAGCTGACTTGAATTTTTAATAAAAAGGTTTGTTTCTCTCTGTCCAAAATAATTTCTCTCCATTAGTAAAGAGAATTAGTTTTTTACATTCAATGGGACTACTTAAAAAAATGTGACTTTCCTAAAACCATATTAATAAATAATTCTCTAGCTACAAATCCTGAAATAAATTCTCACACAAACAGGTCCACTTTCTTTGACATAAGCCTTTCCACTTTGTATACATATTTTACTTTTGAAAGGACATCCTTCCGTATTTCATACTTTCTCAGGAATTTATAGCTACCGAATTTCTTTTTCTAACCTAAAGCTGTGTATTGTGCTTCATAGAAACAAGAAGAAAAATGTTTACAAGATCATGATTTAAGCCTATAGTTCACATCTGGGGGAAAAAAAAAAGAAACTTACAACTAAACAGGTTTTACTAAGTATAGAAAATGAAATGTGGGCAAAGGAATAGTGAATCCTATGAACTTCAGAAATGGGGGGAAATGAGGAACATACTTCTAGTACAAGGACCAATAAATATGAGTCAATTAACTAGGAGAATAGAAATTTAGAAAATGAAGTACCACTGCCAGTTGTTTAGAGGCAACAACTCAAAGGGAGGTTAAAAATGCAGGATTATGGAATCAAGTAGATGCTTCCAGTTACCTTACTTTTTACTCAAAAGTGGCTACCTTACTTTTTACTTTCCGTAGAGCTCTTCCTACTAATATGTGGAACAGTATTTTCTTACATTTAGTGGCTGGGATAGCCCAGATTTTCTGACGTGTGCTGTTTCGATAATTTTTTGAGCAAGTTTCTTAAGAGAATATAGTAAGAAGGCCAAGGCTGCTGCTGTCTTACCTCCATGATGGGGTTGGAGGCCAAGACCTTTTCCTCAACATTGGCTTCACTGGCAGAACCACTCACAGTTGCAAAGTATCGCATGGCATACTTAGCTGAGACTGTTTTTCCTGCCCCAGACTCTCCACTTACAATGATGGACTGATTTCGTTCATCTCTGTAAAACAAAGAAGAATAACTAACAGTGCTGCCCACTCCTGAATGGTACTAACATTATTTCCTCTGTGTTCTCATCAGTGAGCCATGGTGAATTTCTTCTGGTTCATACATGCAGCAACGTGGGAAGGAACATAAGAATAATATTTCCTAATAAAAATAACTACTTACAAACTAGCAATGAACAGAGAGGGAGAAGACGATATCAAGCATCAAATTAGATAGCATCACATCTAAGGATGAATCTGTAATAGAGGTTCTCTGATATTTATGTGTACATATCTCATACACATTATTTAATTTCTAGATAATAATTCTGGTATGTTACAACACTGCTGTCAACCACCTCAGAAGAGAAAGGAGCCACAGTAAAGGAATTTAAAAGAAAATCCTATTTAATTAAAATTACAAATTGTCTAGTAGTTAACAGTCCATAAATCATGCCTTCCACAAACTCCTGCTCCTACTGAAAGTATCTTCATTAGCAGAGAAGAAACAGTTTATTTATTTGTTGGCTGATTTCTTCGAATATGTCAGAACTCAAAGACTATCTACTATCCCATCTTTAATTCATTCACACAATGACTCAAAACCTCTAAGTGATACACTTGTTCACAAAGACTATCATTTCTTCGAGGATAAAGACCTAAATCATCTTTATCTTTAATATCTAGCACCTACTACAGAGCCTGACACATCACAAATGCTCAATAAATGTGTATTGCTTATATAAATAAGTAAAATTAAAGTAAAAAAAATAACTTAAAAAACTTCAATGAGAAACCTAGTTTAAGAATAAATCTTCCTGCTTTTTTTTAAATATTTTATTTATTTATTTGAGAGAGGGATAGCACTAGAGAGACAAAGCAAGCACAAGAGGGGGCAGAGGGAGAAGGAGAAATGGGCTCCCCTTCTCAGGGCTCAACCCTAGGACCCTGGGATCATGACCTGAGCTGAAGGCAGATGCTTAACCAACTGAGCCACCAAGGTGCCCCTAAATCTCTCTGCTTTGACAATGATTTCTACTAGGACAGAAGTAGAAAACTCCCACTTCCTGGGATGGAACCAGCAATTAACTTTTCATCAAAATAACTGAACAAGTACATAAAGGTGATATTATTTGTGCCCTTAATTTACAAAGGGACTGGATCAGGATGACTTCAAAGGTTTTTAGTGGAACTGTCCTATAAGGCCACAAGAAGGGGAAGTTATTCTACTACAGAAGATGATCTTTTCATCTTTTTTTTTTTAAGATTTTATTTGACACAGAGAGACACAGCAAGAGAGGGAACACAAGCAGGGGGAGTAAGCAGCAAGGAGCCTGATGCGGGGCTCAATGCGGGGCTCAATGACGGGCTCCATCCAAGGACCCTGGGATCATATCTGAGCTGAAGGCAGGAGCTTAACGACTGAGCCAACTAGGCGCCCCAGTCTTTTTATCTTTTAAAAGAGACTTATTTATCCAACAAATACTTATCAAATACCTACTGCATGCCAAACATTGTGCTAAACACTAAGGATACAAATTAAATAAGCTGTGAATTGTGACCTCAAGTGGTTAATGGTCTAACAGGAAAGAGAGACTGTACTTAGAGATTATAATCCACGTGATGGGGCACTGAAAGGAGGAAGAGGTGATCAGGAAAGGCTCCCTGAAGAAGATACTGGAACAAGGTCTAAAAAGATAACTAGGAATAAGTAAGCAAGGGATGCAGAAGTTAGAAAGCAAACATTCGAGGGAAAGGAGACAAGATAATGAAAGCTCAGATGCATGAGAAGTTAGGAAAGAGAAGATAATTCAGTTTGGCTGGACCAGGGAGTAATGATGGCTAAGGCTGTAGAGATGACCAAGAAGCTGACGCTAGAGTTCTTTTTTTTTTTTTTTTTTAAAGATTTTATTTATTTGACAGAGAGAGATTACAAGTAGGCAGAGAGAGAGGAGGAAGCAGGCTCCCCGCTGAGCAGAGAGTTCGATGCAAGCCTCGATCCCAGGACCCTGAGATCATGACCTGAGCCTGACGCTAGAGTTCTTATGTGAGATGTCAAGGAATCTGAAGTTTAAGTTCAGATCACATAATCTGAAGTTATGTGAGACGTTAAGGAATCTGAAAGTAATGGAGTGCCATTAAACAGAAAACAAGACAATCCAATTAGTAAGAATCACTCTGGTGGCAATGTGGAGTATGAGTGGTGAGAGTCCAGATGAAAAATTATGGAAGTCTGAACAGAGATCCATCTCCTGATGGAGAGAAGTAGAGAGCTTTAAGAGACACCAAAGTTGGGCGCCTGGGTGGCTCAGTGGGTTAATGCCTCTGCTTTCGGCTCAGGTCATGATCTCAGGGTCCTGGGATCGAGGCCCGCATCGGGCTCCCTGCTCAGTGGGGAGCCTGCTTCCCCCTCTCTCTCTCTGCCTGCCTCTCTGCCTCCTTGTGATCTCTCTCCCTCTGTGAAATAAATAAATAAAATCTTTAAAAAAAAAAAAAAAAAAAAGAGAGACACCAAAGTGGTAGAATCCACCGTACTTGGCAATAAATTTCCAATGTAGAAATTTAGGACTTTTTCAAGGAAAGGTTTCTTTTTCCTTTGAAAAATGAGGGTAACTGTCTTATTTTATAGACCTTGAAAAATACAGTGGGAATATAGTAACTTGTTCCTGACACTCTGACTCCCATATTGTAGGGAAAATCAGGAGGACCTAGGTGATACACTAAGGAATGTTTAAACTTTATAGTACAAGCTTGCACGTAATCCCTGTTTTTATGAAACATCATTGAACCTCATACTCATCATCTCATTTTCTTTTTATTTGAATTTCTACACAGAAATGGACACTCCCATTGCCTCTGTTCATTCATAGCTGATCAAATTATAAATCATCTAATAAAACAGTCATTGTGCCACCAGTGTCCTTTCTTTTAAACGTCCTCATTTAAAATGTCCTCAGAATTCACCTTTTTCTATACATGAATCAAGGTACAGTATCAACAGTTTTTGGATTCCCTTCCACAATATGATTAGAAAAATAATCTCTTTCTAATTCCTGCATGATGAGTTGTCACTACACCCTGTGTGACACCACTCCTTCCAACAGCAAATGAGGTGGGGAGGTTTCCACTAGTCTGATGAAAATATTAATGAGAACTGCTATTTAAACTGTACTATCTTTGAAAGGTTATTTCAAGTCTTAGTATCAAAATGTTGTATCAAGAAAATCTAAAAATTCATATAGCTCTTTCCTATAATATAGGGAAAAAGAAAAATATTAAAGGCAACAAGATCAAGGATTGTTCAAATGAATCAGAGATTTGTACAACTACATACAGATACACACTAATATCAAGCACATGCCATATACATTTTCTTTTCCATGATTTAGAATCCTGGATCCATATGATCAAAAGTTTTTAAATTTTTTAAGGGACTGTATTATTTTTTTTTTTATATTTCCCTGACTTTTTGGCAGAGAGTCTTCCATTTTTTCCCAAGCTTAGTAGAGCATTCCAATATATAAACAAGCACCACTCATCTACTACATAAGAGCTCCTCTGCATCAAAGCTCTAACCCTAGATCTGTCATTTACCAGCTACACACCTTTGACCTCTTGCATGACCTCTCTGGTTCACAGTTTTCTCATCTTTAAGGTTAAATAGTACCCAAAGTCCTTCTCAAATTCTAAAGCACTATCATCTAAAAGTCTAACTCTGGAGTCGTTTTTCATATGTTGGATGGACTATAGCTTGCAGTCTAAGCCAGGGTAAATTCTTGGGACTAAGGACAATTGGAAAAGGACAGGCCTACGGATACTCAGATGGTCTTGAATGGCCATATTTAAAATGGGCAACATTTCTTCTCTGGAAGACACCTGAATTTGAGATGACCAAAATCAATAAATGGATACAAAGAGTAAAAAGGTAAAATGATCGATTCACTTTTTAAAAAAATTAAACATAGAAAGTAGAAATGTTAATAAAATAGGTACAATAGATACAATGTTAAAATGTTTTTCAGTTCTATGTGGCCATAGGAAGAAATGCCAAAAGACAGAATAAGAGTAGAGATAGGTAGAAACAAAGACAAAGACAAGACAAGCATAACAGATAATAAAGACACACAAAAGGAAAAACAAGAAGTGTATGACAGAGATGAGGAGAAAACAGACAAAAACATCAGGGATAAAAATTTTATGGTTCACACTTGCTTATCCCACATACAAAAATAAACCTAAAATGGACTGAAGACCTAAGTGTGACACCTGAAAACATAAAATTCCTAGAAGAAAACATAGGCAATAATCCCTTTGACATCAGCTGTAAAAACATTTTTCTAGATATGTCTCCTTTGGCAGGGGAAACAAAAGCAAAATTAAACTATTTTCATTTATCAAAATAAAAAGCTTTTGCACAACAAAACAAAAAAGACAACCTACTGAATGATGGAAGAGATTTGCAAATGATATACCCAATAAAGGATTAGTATCAAAACTATTTAAAGAACTTACACAACTTGGGGTGCCTGGGTGGCTCAGTGGGTTAGAGCCTCTGCCTTCGGCTCAGGTCATGATCTCAGGGTCCTGGGATCGAGGCCCGCATCGGGCTCTCTGCTCAGCAGGGAGCCTGCTTCCTCCTCTCTCTGCCTGCCTCCCTGCCTACTTGTGATCTCTCTCCCTCTCTGTGTCAAATAAATAAATACAATCTTTAAAAAAAAAAAGAACTTACACAACTCAACACCAAAAAACCCCAAATAATCCAATTTTAAAATGGGCAGAAGCCATGAACAGACATCTTCTCAAAGGCGACACCCAGATGGTCAACAGACACATGGAAAGATGTTTATCATCACTCATCATCGGGGAAATGTAAATCAAAACTACAATGAGGTATCACCTCACACCTGTCAGAATGGCTAAAATCATAAACACAAGAAATAAGTGTTGGCAAAGATGTGGAGGAAAAGGAACCCTTGTGTGCTGTTGGTGGGAATGCAGACTGGTGCAGCCCCTGTGGAAAACAGTGTGGAGGTTCCTCAAAAAGTTAAAAATATAATTACCCTATAATCGAGTAATTCCACTACTGGGTATTTAGCCAAAGAAAATTAAAAAAAACTAGTTTGAAGAGAGAAAGATGGAGAGAGAGATTCAATCCTATGTTTACTGTAGCATTATTTATAATAGCCAAGATATGAAAGCAACCCAAATGTCCACCCACATATGAACAAATAAAAATACGGTACATATACACAGTGATATGTTACTCAGCCTTAAAAAAAGAATGAGATCTTGCCATTTGCAACAACATAGATGGACCTAGAAGGCATGATGCTAAGTGAAATAAGTCAATCAGAGAAAGACAAATACCATGATTTCATTCACATGTGGAATTTAAGAAACAAAATGAACAAAGGAAAAAACAAACAAACAGAAAAACAGACTTTTAAATACAGAGAGCAAACTGGTGGTTACCAGAGGCAAGGTGGGGGGGTGGGAAGGGGATGGGTGAAATCAGTGAAGGGGATTAAGAGCACACTTATCATGATGAGCAATGAATAAAGTATAGAATTGCTGAATCATTATATTGCAAACTTGAAACTAATCTAACACTGTATGTTAATTATGCTTGAATTAAAAAAATAAAAATTAAAAAAATTTAATGATTCAAAGTGAATACCAGAGTCTACCTTCCTCTATTCATTTGAGCTGTAAACTTCATGTGGTTATATATATATGTAAATAATAATTTACTGTTCTTTGAAATTTCACCTATCTTATCAGCCAGTATTTATAATCCTTCAAGTGTTCTTGTTTTTTTATTATAAGAAAGTTTTTTCTACTTTCAGGAGGTAGATATCACTTCGAAACCCTGAAAAAAACACATTAAAGAACAGAGATTCTCCACTCTTTATCAAAGTCAGATCAGTCAGGACTGTCTTAAGGACACATGAAGCAAAGAGTTATGATTTCTGGCTTGGCCAGTTTTCTCAAAGGCCTCTAGAATAATCCTAAATACCTGGCTACTGGGTGCCTTTGGAGGTAAGCTTTTCTGACCTGTTTTATCAATGGTGGCTCCAGAGGCTCTAATGTGAACTAAAAGCCCCCACCTAAAAATACTGCTTCATCCATTTATTCAACAAACATGTAAGGAGCAGTCACAATGTGCCAATCATTTTATGAAGACAAAGGACTCTGGGGTCATAGCCTATTGAGAGACCAAAAGTACAGTTAAAATGAAGCAATTTCTTCACTCATTTTAATAAGGAGGTCTACCCAAGATACTACCCAGGATGGAATTGGTGGGAGATGAGAGGAGGGGATGTCAGGAAATGCTTTCTTAAAAAGGTGATGCTTTCATTGACTTTTACATGATGATTAGGAGAAAACTAGGTCGTATGGGAAGAATGCAATGGGAATGAAACTATGTAGAGGCACCTGAATCCTCAGGAAAAATTTATTCAAGAACAGAATATCCCGTCTGGGTTGATGAAAGACAAGAGTTACATGTTAGTCCATTTCCCTTGTTTGGACTTCAGTACTTCTATTCAGTCTGTATGTATCTATTTGTTCTGTCCAGTCTTTTCTTATATCTACTCAGTTTTCATTTTACATCAGGTGTATTCTTTTATAGATTTTCCTTCTGAACTTTATCCTTCAAAAAATGTAATCTTTCTAGTTTATCATGGTCACACTGAATACTATTCAGATCTTCTAAGACCATCAACTTGTTCTCTGCAAATTTAATGAGTTTTCATTCACATCCTGATCATTCATGACTAAGTAATGCCAACCTCAGACCTGACTCATATAGAACACAATTTAATATTTCCACCCACATTGATATTGACTCTCTGATAACCACTGGGTGTTGCCGTTTACAAGCACCTACATCTAATTTTTAGCTTATAAGTGAACATGTGTGCATGAAACAAAATCTAGAGCTTTACTTTTTTGGGGGGCAACTGAATTGTTTCTCCCTTATTTGAGCCCTTGTTAAAAAGAGAAAATAAGTTCATGTGATATAAGGCTTTCTTCCAAAGCCATGTTTTTACTGTGATGACTTAAAGACGTGGCTTCACTTGAGACTCTAATCCCTCTCTTGTTAAGAGGTGTTAAATTTTTCTATCTTATTATCACTCATCAAAATCAAGCTGCTATGCTGTTTTCATGATTTCTGCTTTTGATGAATCTCAAGAAGAATTTTTTTTTAGTTTTTATTTTAATTCCAGTTAGTTAATACACAGTGTTTTATTAGTTTCAGCTGTATGATACAGTGATTCACAATTCCATAATATCATGCAGGGCTCATCACAAGTGCCCTCCTTCATCCCAATCACCTATTTCACCCAACCCCCCCCCACCTACCTACCCTCTGGTAACATCAGTTTGTTATTTATAGTGAAAGAGTCTGTTTCTTGCTGTGCTGTCTATCTCTCTCATTTTTTTCTTAAGATTTTATTTATTCATTTGACACAGAGAGAGAGATTACAAGTAGGCAGAGAGGCAGGCAGAGAGAGAGGAGAGAGGAGGAAGCGGGCTCCCCGCTGAGCAGAGAGCCCGATGCGGGCCTCGATCCCAGGACCCTGAGATCATGACCTGAGCCGAAGGCAGTGGCTTTAACCCACTGAGCCACCCAGGCGCCCTCTCTCTCTTATTTTTTCCCCTTTGTTTGTTTGTTTTGTTTCTTAAATTCCACATATGAGTGAAAGCATATGGCAACTGTCTTTCTCTGACTTATTTCGATTAGCATAATACTCTCTAGCTCCATCCATTCAAGAAGAAAAGGTTTAAATTCTAAAGATGATTAGACAATGAGTTCACAATGACAATATTTAGTATTATTTTTGAAGTTAAATATTTCCTCTAGGGGTGGCTGGGTGGCTCAGTCGTTAAGCATCTGCCTTCGGCTCAGGTCATGATCCTGGGGTCCGGGGATCAAGTCCCACATAAGGATCCCTGCTCAGCAGGAAACCTGCTTCTCCCTCTCTCACTCCCCCTGCTTGTGCTCCCTCTCTAGCTGTGTGTTTCTCAGTCAAATAAATAAATTTAAACAAACAAACCTTGCTTTGCTGCCCACCCCCCAAAAAAATTTTTTTTAATTTCCTCTAAAAAAAATGTGCAGGCAGACTGGTGAAAGATCCTCTCAGGTCAAAACTTCTCTGTTCCATCACGACAGAGCCCATAAGATTAATATAAAGAGGCCATAACAGAACTACCCAGTTATATATGTTTATAAGTTTTATAGACCTGTATTTACTGTATTTTATTCTTTCCACAACCTTATGGGGTAGCTAATACCCACTAAGTGCCAAATTCATATTTAAAAAATCCTGAAAAGCAATAATATACCATGTACTGAGCTACTCTCAGAGTAAAACCTGCATGGGATCATGAAAAATAAATAAAAATCAGGCAGATAAAGGAGCACAGAAAAGGATATTCTAGACTGAATAAAATGTGCATAAATATAAGTGTGCAGTGTTAGTTTGAGGGAATAGATGTGTAAGAAAAGGGGAGTGTAGTTGAAAGTAAGAAAATGAAATGACAAAGAAGAAAAGCTTTGGGGTCTCAAAGTGAGACCCACATCTCTGCTCCCGGATGTTAATTATTAACATGATAGCCTGAACAAGTTATTTTCCTCAGTTTCCTAACCTGTAAAGCAGGGGTGATGATGTCTGCTCCCAGGGATATAATGAAGATTAGGGGTAACACGCCTGACACCACGCTTGCACACAGCAGGCATCTAAACATGGGAGCTATTGGGCTCCTGGGTGGCTCAGTGGGTTAAAGCCTCTGCCTTCGGCTCAGGTCATGATCTCAGCATCCTGGGATCGAGGCCCGCATCGGGCTCTCTGCTCAGCGGGGAGCCTGCTTCCTCCTCTCTCTCTGCCTGTCTCTCTGCCTACTTGTAATCTCTCTCTGTCAAATAAATAAATTAAAATCTTAAAAAAAAATAAACATGGGAGCTATTGATTAATGTAAGTTAATCCACCTTTATATATCATACATAAAGTTCCTCATCAGGTAGCATGTATTACTTCAAGTCTATTTGCATGAATGTGATACGTGGTACCACAGGGCAGCCGAGTCACTGTTGGCAACAGGGGAGCTCTTATAATCTGTAACAGCCCAAAGGCAATGAGCTTCAGGACAGTGATGCATTCAGAGATTGCCCAGCCATATGAAAGAAGGAGCCACCCTCAGAAAAGGGCTGGCAGTGAACAGTTAAGAGTACTAAACCAGACGACAGGCTCAAGTGGATGAGAAGAGAATGGAGACATAAGACTTCACAATGATGAAGACTGTGATGACAGTAACAGCCTATATTTAAATACTTAGCATTTTTAAAACAGTTTATTTCTTAAATTTTTATTGTAGCTGACCTACAATGTTACATTAGTTTCAGGTGTCCAACATAGTGATTCAGTAAGTCTCTATGTTATGCTATTCAGAGTGCTTTTATGCTGATCATCTAGTAAAATTCTCACCTTTGAAGTAAGCACGACAGGTATTATTTTTTCCTTGTTATGGAAAATAGTAATATTTACTATTAGTTAGATGGCTTATCCAAGGTTACAGCAGAGCTCTACAAAAGACGTCACATACCACATCCCCTGGTTTCCAAGAAGAAAGTCTATACCACGCTCCTTCTGCTCTGCTACACAGCTCTTTACCATGATCTGCTCTCCACTAGGAAGAGCAACGTGCTTATTAATTAGTCTCCATGAAACAGAAGGTAACAAAGGCATACCACAGAGCACTATAAGTGTCAAGGCAAGTCATCCAGTGAAACTGTTCCATTTTATAGGTAATAAAACTGAGACCAAGGCAGACAAAGAAATTTAACCTTATGTCGTTATTTACTGATGCAGTTGTGATTAGTATAGATATCTTTTTCATTATACCAAGGTTATACATATAAGTATCTTATTTCAAGAAAACCCATAAAAGAAACATAATAAAAAATTTTATTTACCATTCCCAATGAGGAAAAAATACACCAAATTAAAGTAATCAATATTAACTGGTTTTAAGGAAACAAAAGAAAAAAAGCTTATGCTTTAAGGAAAATAATATTGCCATTTAGTTATCAAGGAGCAGTCAGTTCCACCATGAGAAAAGACTGTCATAAATGGGACACAAGAATATAAGAAGAAAACAGACACAGCAGCCCACCGACATTTTTTCTTCTGTAAGTCAACAGGACGATTAAAAGTAAGAGGCCTGACTATGAAAGAGTTCTATGAGGGCATTGTTCTCTGTAAGGGACATGCTTAGAAAGGAGTCCTGAGTCAAGGATCCTGGTTATTGCTACTCTCATTGGACATATAGCTACTGGGGAAGAAACACCTTTGTCAGCTTTGCTTGGAAGATAGATATAAAAAATAAAACTCCAACCCGTCCTCCTCCCGCACTCCCACCCCCACATATACAGCCTGCTCTTCCTTCAATGTGCATCTCAGTAAATGGCAACTCCCACCTTTCAGGTGCTCGGACCAAATACCTTGCTGCCATCCCAGACCCCTCTTTTTCTCTCATACCCTTACATAAGCAATCTTTGTCCATTCTTTCTTAAAAATACATCCAGAGGGACGCCTTGGTGGCTCAATGGGTTGGGCGGCTGCCTTCAGCTTGGGTCATGACCCCAGGATCCAGGGATCAAGTTCCGCATCGGACTCCCTGCTCAGCTGGAAGTCTGATTCTTCCTCTACCTCTGCCTGCTGTTCCCCCAGCTTGTGCTCTCTCTCTCTCTCTCTAACAAACAAATAAATAAAACCTTAAAAAATAAAAATAAAAAATAAAAATATGTCCAGAATCCATCCATTTACTTTTACCTTCTCCATTAATATCTTCTTTAACTAGATTATCATTATTTCTTGGTTGGATCAATGCAAAAACCTCCTAACTAGTCTTCTGGATTCTACCCTTGTCCCACTACAAACTGTTCTTTTAATTTTTGCTTTTGTTTTCTAACTAGTTTTGATATTATTTCAAACTTACAGAAAATTATAAAACTAGTAAAATGAACTCCCATACATGCTTTATTCAGATTCATCAATTGTTTAGGTTTTGCCCGTTTGTTTTATTAACTTCTCTGTTTCTTTTACTTTAATATTTTCTGAAATATTTAAGAGTAGGTTACAGACACGATACATCCTATGTAATTTAGAGTACTATACTTCCTCAGAACAGTGACATGCTTTTACATATCTATAATAATCAAAATCATGAAATGTAGCATTGATATATTAGTATTATTTAGTCTACAGACTATATTCTAATTTTATCAACCCTCCAGCAATGTTCCCTACATAATTACCTTCTCTCCCCTATACCAAGGATTCAATTCAGAATATTCATTACACTTAATTGGCATGTAATGTTCATCTCCTTTAATCATACACAGTTCCTCAGCCTTTCTTTGACTTTTTTGATCTTCATAATTTTGAAGAGTATATAGTTATTTTGTAGAATGCCCCTCATTTTCAGTTTTTCTGGTGTTTCCTCCTGATTAGATTCAGGATATGCATTTTTGGCAGCAATCTATGGTCGATTTTTATCATAGCGCAAGATCAGGCCATTCCTCTGGTCAAAACTCACACCCAGAGAAGAAGTCAAATTTGCTACGATACCCCACATGGCCTTCTAGGGCCCTTGCAGTTGCTGATCTCTCTGCCTAGAATATTCTTCCCCAGATATGTGAATGGTATGCTTTATCCTTTCCTTCATGTTATTACTCAAAAGACAGCTTTATTTTTTATGGAGTTAGACAAGTTGATACCAAAGCCTATATGGCAAAACAAACGCCTAAGGATAGTTAGGAAAATAATGAAAAAGACAAACTATGAGAGGGTTTAATGATACCAAACATTAAAAAATACTATAAAGGGGGTGCCTGGGTGGCTCAGTCAGTGTCCATTTCTTGATTCTTGTAAGTCAACAAGACTATTAAAAGTAAGAGGCCTGACTATGAAGGTGTCCTATGAGGGCACTGTTCTCTATAAGGGATATGGTTAGAAAGGAGTCCTGAGTCAAGGATCCTGGTTATTGCTACTCTCATAGGACATAAAGCTACTGGGGAAGAAACACATCTGTCAGCTTTGCTTGGAGGATAGATATAAAAATAAAAAGGTCTCAGGGTCGTGAGTTTAAGCCCCACATTGGGCTCCACACTAGGCCTGGAGCCTACTTAAAAAAAAATACTATAGAGCCACTATAATTAAAACAGTACGGTACTGGGACATGAATAGATAAAGGGAGGTGAAAAGAACAGAGAGAAGAAGTTGACCCCAAAACATGAGAAAACCTAGGATATGCTAAGTGGCATCTAAAAGAACTGGGGCAAAATGGGTTTCTTAATAAGTGATGCTAGGATAACTAGGTAGTCATTTAGAAAAAATATAAATTTAGATCCACATCCCATATCATACAAAAGAATAAACTTCAGTGGAATCAGGGATCTAAGTTAATTTTAGATAAATCAGGGATTTAGATATAAATCAGGGATCTATACTAAAATTATAAAACAATACAAAGACTAGAAGAAAACATGGATGAGGGGCACCTGGGTGGCTCAGTCGTTAAGCATCTGCCTTTGGCTCAGGTCACGATCCTGGGGTCCTGGGATCAAGCCCCACGTTGGGCTCCCTGCTCTGTGGGAAGCCTGCTTCTCCCTCTCCCACTCCCCTTGCTTGTGTTCCCTCTCTCTCTCTCTGTGCCTCTCTCTCTTTATTAAATAAATAAAATCTTAAAAAATAAAAAGAAAACATGGATGAATTTCTCTTTTATCCTGGTATAGGAAAAGGTTTTTAACAATGACTCAAAATCCAGAGTAATTAAAAAAAGACTTGATTATTTTGCATGGAAAAAAACAGCATAAACAAAATCAAAAGAAAACTTATAAATGGGATGGGAGGTATTTGCAATATATACCACAGGCAAAGGGCTAATATCCCTAACATATATTTTTAAACTCTTAAAATTGAGGATCAAAGGACTAAAAACACAATAGAAAAACTGAAACAGATATGAATGGACAGTGCACCACATAAACAAAGAAACAAATACACTAATAAAATGGCTCTTAAACATATGAAAAGATGTTCAAACTCACTTATATTTAAGGAAATACAAATGAAAACAACATTGAGATACCAACGGATAAAGAAGAACTAAAAAGAAAGACTACACATTTTTTGTTGATGAGGCTATAGGGAAGCAGGGACTCTTGAACATTTTTGGCAGAAATACAAACCAGTACAACTCTTCTAGAGGGAATGTGGCAATACCTACAAAACTGCATTTACACTTAGCTTTTGACCTAGCAATGCCACTTCTAGCAACTTACCTGAAGCTACATTTCTAAAAATACAGAAATACATATATACACTACTCATTACAGCATAGTTTATAATTGCAGAATGCTGAAAACAAGGACCATATATGGGAGAGTGGCTGAACAAACTAATAAAGTGGGTAAGATAAGAACTAACCTAAGTGACTTTGGAAATCAGAAATTTAACTATATTCTGTTAGGCTAAAGACAAAATGAATTGGACACAAATACTGTACGTGAGTGGTAAATTTGCTTTTCATAGGAGTGCGGGTTAATATTTCTGAAACTATTTTTTGAGGACTCTAGGAGTCAGCAAAGAAGTAAATATTTTGTGGATAATAAGAACCATGTTTCTCAAGACCAAAGAAAGGAGTAAAAGAAGAAAAGAGAGAGAGCAAAAATTGAAACTGTGGTGTCAAATTGGAATTGGATGTATCAGTATGAACTCACGTTTTAATATACATAGAAGATAGACATAAAAACAGACATAGGGGTGTGTGTGTGTGAGTCTGTGTGTGTGTGTGTGTGTGCGTGTGTGTATAGAAAGATGTGCAGCTGTCTCATATTTAGAGAAAGGCAAATCAAAACAAAACTGGTATACCATTTCTCACCTGTCAGTGTGGCAAAATTTTAAAAGTATGACAACACATTCTGTTGCTAAGTCTATGGGGAAACATGTATTTCCTAGTCCAGTGTACTGGGCTTAGAGACGATGCCCCAGTCATAATAAGCATACCTAGCAGATCGGTCTTGGCTTCTAAGTATACATTCCCCCAAAAAAGGAACCAGGCCTTCTTGAAGAAATGGCTAATTCCAGGATTGGGGCATGGAAATTAGAAAATGAGCCACATGGTGCTAGAAACTAAGGAAATGATAAAAAAATAATGGAGGACTCTTGAAAGGGCACTTGAAAGAGCTCCCAAGGGCCCAATCTGAGAGTTTGAACAAAATAAATAATGATAGTAATGGAGAATAATCCACAAAATAAAATAAATATCTGTAAGTCTATATTGATACAAATAAAAAAAAAAGTACTAAATAAATGTCGGGAAAGGAATAGCTCTTCCTTAGAGCAGAATTCCTACTCATACCTGGAGAAGGAATGATGGAAATAGCAAATCACCATTTGACAAACACCACAGTAGTAACACTTGCAGGCAAGAATCATCAATAGATGTTAACATTAGTAAAGTGAAAGTATGATGAGAAACAGGATATTTGCACAAAATATTTTCCCATAATATACTTATTAATCAGAGTTTAAAATAAGTAATTATAGTAGAGAAATCTGGTAGATACCACCAGAACCAAGCGATCAAACTTAGCATCTCCAGTAACTGGCATCTCGTGTGTCTCCTCTATATGATGAAGGGCACTCCACTTCTGTGAGGTTTCTGCCCCAAATGCATGGCTAGCCTGGATCTAATCAGGAGAATACCTTAAACTTTCAGGAGGGAAAGAATTTTTGCAGCCTATTTTGCCTAATTTTTCTACTGCTGTGTCCTCAGTGCCTACAAGATAGCTAGCTAGCATTCTTCCAAAGTGTCAAAACCATGAAAGGAAAGAGGACTAATAAATGGTCCTAGGTCCTAGATAGGAGGAGCCCAAGGAGACAGAACTAAGTACAATGTATGATTCTAGATTGGATCCTAGATTGGATTCGAGACTAGAAAAAGGACATCAGAGGGGAAATGATGAGTATGAACAAGATTTTTAGATTGCTTAATAGTATCATATTAATGTGAATTTCCTCATTTCATTTATTTAGTATGCTTGGATGTAGGGTATATTGTGTACTACTTTTCCATATTTTTTCTAAGTTAAAGTTTTTTTTTAAGTTTGAAAGAAAAAAGGTTGGGGAAGCAGCTTTACAAGGCAGCTTACCCTGAGCCTAGTAACATATGCCCTTTGGCTCACCTAACATTCTTTATCTACTTTTCTAACTTGATTTTCCTGAAAAGCACTTATTAATATGTGACAAATTGTGTATCTTATTTACTTTTATTGTTTATCATGCCTCACTTCATGAGAGTAAGAATTTCTGTCTATTTTATCTCCCTTGTCTGCTGTTGTGTCTCCTATGCCCAGGACAGTGTCTGGATGGTGTTCCGTAAAGGTCTACTGAACAGGTGACTATACCTTCCCTGAAGTTGTAAGGGGCCTCTAGGAGTACCAGGTTTCATATGTGGTACATACAGTACATCTCCACTCGGTAAAGCAAAGATTGTAAGAAAGGATCCAACAACATCTATCTCCCACTGTATGTCTAAGAGACATGGTCTGTTTAGCTGTTGCAGCACATTTTATGTGTACAGATTTACGCATATAAATGGTGGACTTATCGTGACTGATTGAAATGTATTTTAAACCTGGCTAAAAAACAAAACTGAGCAAAGGGAAAAGAAACAAGCAAGCCTGCAGTAATCACATTGACTAGCTGAGTCACAGGGGAATAATGTGGGGTTTGGGGGGGGGTTAGGAAACCAGAGTAAATCCAGGGTTGAAAAGCCAGAAATACTCATATAAATTTAACACTATTCTTGGATTTCCTGTCACAAAAATGCTAAGAACCAAACTTTCATATTTAAAATTAGTTTTCCAAAGAAGTCATATCATTCTCTAGGAGCAGGATAACATTTTTTGGAGACAATTTTTAGGTCTTGGCACTCCCTGCAAGTCCGTCTCAGCCCAGTAGTTCTCTGGCTATACTTGTGTGGTGCTAACATTTTATCGAATGCTCCAGTGCTATACAAGTCAAATACTGGTGGGCTTTTCTTATTTTAGGGAAAAAACTGTGCAGATAGATGGAATATAAAAGCTTAAAAAAAAACAAAACATTTCTGGGGCACCTGGGAGGCTCAGCTGGTTGAGTGGTGGAATCCCAGTTTGGCTCAGGACATGATCTCTTGGGTTGTGGGATTGAGCCCCCCCCAACAGAGCTCCGTGCTCAGCAGGGGGTCTGCTTCAAGATTCTCTCCCTCTGCCCCTCCCCACCACTCGCACGCACCCACTCTCTCTCTCAAATAAATCCTTAAAAAAAAAGTAACCTTTCTTACACTTTTCACACTCATTTCCATTTTATAACAGAATCTGCTATAATAAAGCATGTTACGTAGTACAAAACTATATTTAGTCATTTTATATTTAATACGATAGTATTTCACAGTGTTAGAATAACAGAATTTGAAAGCTAGTCTTCCTAGTTATGTGGCCTTAGGAAAGTTAAATACCTTCTCAGTGCTTAAGTTTTCTCATTTGTAAAATGAAGATTAATAATAATACCAACCTCAAAAGGCTGCTATGAGGATAAAATTATTTAACAAAATGGAAGGCAATTAAATAGTGCCTTGCACAGAGAGAGTACTTAATAACTGTTAGCGATTATTAGAAGAATAACATTTTCTAATACAAGGGCATAATGACTTCTCTGGACTCTAGCAATGAAACAATTCTAAAATTCTGTCACATGCTGGCCCAATTATATACAAACAAACACTCTCCTTGGTTGGAAAGGAGAAAATAAAACGTCTGCAGTATTATTTTTCTCTGCACTTCATAAATTGCTTGAGTGTTTCCCACAACATGTTTATAATATGCTGGTTCTTACCTGAAGACTGGAGCAATGAATTAAATATATACTATTCTATACATCCATAGTTTTTATTTGCATTATATTACATTATTAAGAGCATAATCTTGTCTTGAAAGTAGCTTTTTTTTTTTCTGTGGTTTTCTACTCTCAAAATGTTAGGCTTCCATGGTTAATATTAAAGACATTTTACTGATGCTGTTCAGGATCACTGGTCTCTAGAACATAAGAGTAACATTAAATTCACAGTTTCCTTGGTATTTAATTCTCTAAGATACAGACAGATTTCTTCTTCTCAGGCCTTTTCTTTCTAGTCTGCCACTCATTAGCGGAAGGACAGTGGGCACATGACTTAACTCCGCCAATCCTCGACCCTCTCCTCTGTCAACATAGCATCTGCCCTCGCATAGTCACAGCAGCAGGAGGAGATTCCAAAGGCAGTCTTTAGAAACTTTATGTCCTTTTTTAAATATGAGGTCATTTAAATAATAATGCAGACCATCTGAAATAGTCAGGGCTGCTAATTTAACAATAATTTACCAGCTGCTCTTCACTATATTTTAAAGTATCTGTGACTCAGCAAAGAAGAAACAATCACATCTAGTAAGAGTCATGAAAAAATAAATAGAGGGGCACCTGGGTGGCTCAGTGGGTTAAAGCCTCTGCCTTGGGCTCAGGCCATGATCTCAGGGTCCTGGGATGGAGCCCCTGCATCAGGCTCCCTGCTTGGCAGGGAGCCTGCTTCCTCCTCTCTCTCTCTCTGCCTGCCTCTCTGACTACTTGTGATCTCTCTCTGTGTCAAAAAAAAAAAAGAAAAAAGAAAAAAAAGAAAAGAAAAAGAAAGATAAAATAAATAGAGCTTTCACCAACCTGGCCATTTGCTTGTAAGCTTCTTCAGCTACTGCAAAGATATGTGGATCCATGTCGCCCATATTCTGACCACTATATGCATTAATAATATCTTCTCCATAAATAGGCAGCTGTTCATAAGGATTTATAGCTACTAGGACTATACCTGGGGGAAGGGTAAAAAAGCAAAAGAAGTTAATGATATACTAATGGACATATAAACTTGGTAAAGTGAGAATCACAGTTAACACAAATTTCAATTTCATTTAATCTTGAACTACTTGTTAAAGATCAAAATATATCATAGCCCTTGCCTCTGAGCCTATTATACCTAGGCCTAACTAAAACTCCATTTAAAAACTGGTCTAAGCTATTACGAATAAAAACTATGGCAATGTTAAAAGAACTTTAAATATTTTCATAATATTTCAATAAAAAATTTACTACTAGAAATTTATCCAAATGAAATAATCAGACATTAAAGCTAAGGTTTTTTCTCATAAAGATGTTCATCATAATATTATTCACAAGAGTGGAAAGTAAAAACAAACAAAATATATAACAAAGGAAGAGTAGCCAAATATTTTGTTACATTCATATGACAATTACGCTACTACCTCAAATCATGTTTTTAAAGAATATTAAATGTCATATCAAAAGATGACACAAAACTATATACAGATTAATCCTAATTTCATATCTATTTATACTTTCTCACATATACACACATATAGGATATATCAACATAATACTGGTTATTTTTCAGAAGTGAATTATATGTAATTATTTTTCATTTTTTATACTTTTTTTGTATTTCTTTAAAGTTTGTAGTAGGTGTATATTAACTTAATGAAGTCCTTCAGTCAACGAATTTTTATTCGGCTTCTTCTGAGTGCTAGGTTTAGAATAGTAAACAAAAAAAGACAAATCTTTATTCTCATTGACTTTATATTCTAGTGGGAGAGTCAGACAATTAACAAGAAAAAATAAATATCACAGGTTAGATAGTAGAAAGGAAAAAGGAGAAAAATTAAACAGAGAAAGAAGACAGAAACTAAGGAGGGTAGTAGGGGTTTATGATTTAGGTAAGACAAGCATGGGAGGCTTCACCAAGGAGGTAACATACATGTGAGAAAAAGATAAGTGGAAAAACAAAAACTGAGAAACAGAAGTATTTGGTTCATAGACAAGAAAGGAAAAGAGTTAGTATCAAGGATACAAGAGGTATAAATTCCTTTAAGAAGAGAAGATAGCTGGGCGCCTGGGTGGTTCAGTGGGTTAAAGCCGCTGCCTTCGGCTCAGGTCATGATCCCAGGGTCCTGGGATCGAGGCCCACATCGGGCTCTCTGCTTGGCAGGGAGCCTGCTTCCTCCTCTCTCTCTGCCTGCCTCTCTGCCTACTTGTA